>JAJEJO010003449.1:12810-62693 GCA_020662805.1 Glaucomys volans | reverse complement strand
TGTATCAGCATCCACTGATCAGAGAAAACATTCAGCCTTTGGCTTTTGGGGCTTGACTTATTTCACTTAGCATGATATTCTCCAGCTCCACCCATTTATCAGCAAATGCCATAGTTTTATTCTTTTTATGACTATTATTCCATTGTGCATATATACCACAGTTTCTTTATCCATTCTTCAATTGAAGGGCATCTAGGTTGGTTCCACAATCTAGCTATTGTGAATTGAGCAGCTATGAACATAGATGTGGCTGCGTCCCTATACTTTGCTGATTTTAAGACCTTTGGGTATAAACCGAGGAGTGGGATAGCTGGGTCAAATGGTGGTTCCATTCCAAGTTTTTTGAGGAATCTCCAAACTGCTTTCCAGAGTGGCTGCACCAATTCGCAACTTCACCAGCAATGTATGAGTGTGCCTTTTCCCCCACATCCATGCCAACACTTATTATTGCTTATATCATGTGTTGTTTTAGCTACAGTTCTTTATCCTGCACTAGTACGTGGAATCTTTGGTGAAGTGATGCCTGAGATAACATTGGTGTATTTAAGGTAATCAGAGGTCTGAACAATTCAAAGGCAGGCTGCATTTTAAGTCTTTCCCCACCTAACTTTTATGAATCTTTTGATCCTGCTGTTAATGATTACTTATAATCATACAGTGGCAAACATTCTTCTCTTTTGGCAGGGAGTAAAAACATCACATTTTGGGGGGAATACTACTAACTTTTTTAGAAGAATTTTAAGGGATTTGGTGGCTATAAACTTGTTAAATAGCTTTCTAACTTTCTTTCCTCTAAGTGTATTAAAGTAAATGTTTCGGGTATTATACTTTGATTTAATAACATAATTATATTAATTTTCTCTTCTTTTTAATAAAATTCAGCACCAGTATTTTTTATTTCAATCCCAAAGACAATAATACTTTAGTACTATCTAAATTTTCAGGTGTAGCTCAGATTTTCCTATTTCTTGGTATTTTGCTGGGCAAGTTCAGTTTCCTAAGAAAGTTTTAACTTATTTTTTCAAATTGTTTTTATTGAATGATAGCCTTAATATTCAATTTGAAAGCTTCTGTTTTTCCACCCAATGTCTTAATTCCAAAGATGGTTTTTATGTTGAAGTTTGGGTTTTACTGGGGCTACAGGAAATGAGTAGTCAGCTTTGGGTTGCCAGACTGAGAAGTATTCATACCGGGTATCAGTTCTCCACGGGGTTTTTGTAGTATGTGTATTCTTGTAATTTAGCACTTGAGTATTTTTGTTGTCATTTTAATGATTTAATGTTATTTGACTAATTCAGATTTAGTCAAATCTTTGATTTAATCCCAGAGATCAGATATGAAGATGCTGCCCCATAAGCTCGGAGATTTGTCCTGTAGGGAGAGACCTAGAACTTTAATGTTTATTTTATTTGATTAGTTAAATAATTCTTTCCGACCTGTGTAGATCTCAAGTATCTCTCCTTATTTCTAGAATGAGGTTTAAGATTGCACTCCTGAAGTGCAGCGCTGCATTAGCACATACTTAGAGGGTCCACTCCACTACGCCTTCATCCAGTCCCTCAAACTTGTCTCCTGCATCTGCTCAGTGCTAATTCTTCCTTGCTTTTTAGTTCTCACATGCACTGCTTCCAGTCAGCCTTCCTGTGGCCAATCCAAACCCAAACCTTCTCTATTTTCTTTTTAATTCATTGTTGAGATTTATCTGAAATTAACTTTGCTCTTTGAAATTTACATTGAATATTCAGTCTTTGAGATTAGGTTTCATAGTGGATTTCAGGAGGGTTTGAACAATATGTTTATATATCCTCAGTATTAATTAAAATTTTATTTAAAGTTTAAAATGTTTTAGATGTTAATCTCCTATAATACAAGATGAAGACTTATCCCTCCTTCAGATACAGACACACAAAGGTGTCTGTACCTTTACCTCCTTTTATTGTTCCAATAATCTTGGTTAAATATTCATTAAAGAAAACCTGTGGATTTTTTTTCTGCCTTGATATGTGCACTAGGAATATATTCCCTTTAGTTTGCATTTCACTTTTTAAATCAAGTCAGTAAACTTTGTTTTTTTCATTTTTTGAGCTTACCTCAAATTCTAACTTCTTCATGAAACCTTCCCTGATAAATGAAACCTTCCCTGATAAATATAACCTCCAGAACACTTTTTGTTTGATATATCTCCTAAATGGCAAAGACCATTTGAACCCAGATCTGCCTGACTACGAAGCTTGTATAGTTTTGAAAACTACTCCACGTAGGAGTGGTTTGAAAGTGTTGGTCCTTTTTGGATTTTTCAGCTTCCTAATTTTTCAAAGAAGTATTTCATTACATTTTCCCCATTTGATTCTGGGGATCAAACCCAGGGCCATACACATCTTAAGCAAGTGTTGTACCTCTGAGTCACATCACCATCCCTATAACTTTTCTCTCTCTCTCTCTCTCTCTCTCTCTCTCTTCCCCACCCCCACTCTCTCAACATTTAAAGCATTACAGTGCCTATTTATATAATAATGCACTGAGAATTTTATACATAGACTGACAGTATCTGCTTTTTGTGTGTTTTTTTATTTTTTAATACTAGGGGATTAAACCCAGTGGCACTTAACCACTGAGCCACGTCCCCAGCCCTTATTATTTCTTACTTTGAAACAGGATCTCACTAAATTGCTTAGAGCCTCGCTAAGTGGCTCAGACTGGCTTTGAACCTGCACTTCTCCTACCCCAGCCTCCCAAGCCGCTGGGGTTATAGATGTGCTACCACACCCGACCAGTGTCTGATTTTAAAACTTCATTATTTCAGCCAATATAAAAATAAATACTAGGTGTTTAGGCAGACTAGTACATAAATATTTGTATTTTTTACATGTTGCAAGAAGCCCCCAAAATTCAAAATATGGCATCCCACAAATGTCGTCTTTTGCTAAAGAATTGTTGGTAAAGAACTGAACCAAAATCCTACCCATCTTCTCTGTGTGTGTGTGTGTGTATTACTGAGGATTGAACCCAGGGTCTCATACGTGCTAGGGAAGCACTCCACCACTGAGCCACATGCCCACCCCATCTACTTCATGGACTTTTTTTTTTTGGTACTAGGGATTGAACTCAGGGGGACTTGACCACTGAGCCACATCCCAGCCCTATTTTGTATTTTATTTAGAGACAGGGTCTTGAGTTTCTTAGCACCTCACTTTTCTGAGGCTGGCTTTGAACTTGCCATCCTCCTGCCTCAGCGTCCCAAGCCATTGGGATTACAGGTGTGCACCACCGCACCCGGCTTCATGGACTCTTATAGAATGACAAGAACTATTGAATTGTGTGGAAAATCATGAATCAGTTTATAATATTATATTGCACAAACACTGTCATTATAACAATTATGTTAGGTCCACTTTTATATATTAAAAACTATTCCAGGTTCAAAGCGAGGTATACAGTTTATGAAATAATCATTTGCATAATACCCAGTCTTTAACCATGAGTATCTATTGCTCTGGATTTTAAAGTTGACAGTTATATCTACTGTAACAATGTTGACAGTGAGGGAATTGGGACCTTGGAAGTTTAATCCTTAAAATTTTGCCTTTTCTGTGAAAAATGTTTAAGAAAGTCAAATTTTACAGACTCTCACGAAAGGATTAGCTCTGGTCTTTATCGATTTCAACCACTTGCTGAGATACTCATTTCAATTAAAATATAAGATGCAGCAAAAAAATTGTTGTTAACTAGCTTTTTTTCTATAAGGAAACATTACTATTACTATTTAATCACTAACAATAGAAATTTCAAATGTACCCATTGTGTTGTCCCCAGGGCAATGGAGTATTCCAGTGTTTCTTAACTCATTTTTTAAAAATGTGTAGAGATAATTTTAACAAAAATGTCTATCATCCTGGCCTAAACATAGAAAGTGTATTTGAAGATCTAGAGAGGAAGTGTTATGAAGTAAAACCCTTAGAAAATTAATTGGGACTGGTAGTGTGGCTCAGTGATAGAACTTGTGCTTAGCATGTGGGAGATCCTGGGTTCAATCCCCAGAATCCAAATTCAAATTAAAAAAAAAAAGAAAAAGTAATCACCCCAGACCAAAGTAAAGCAGTATCTATTTTCTTTAGACTGATTGACTTACCTCAAGCCTCTTCCTGCTGTTATTTTATATCTTCTTTATAGAATTCTTATGGGAATGTTAGTAGCTTCGTTGCAGGTCAGTAATAGGACAAATACTTTTGGGGAATGGAAGAAGGGAAAGGGAAAATGTACCTATAATAATCTGAACTTTGGGTATGGCAGCGTTCCTTTAAATGCTTGTTCTAATTGCAGTTGGCTGTTTCGGTTCTGTGTTAGGGATCTGATTCTTCAGTTCAACCAAATAGCAAGTGCAAAGCAATGAGATTGAGCAGTAAAATGGTTACGTCTTTTTCTGAATTATTTTGCTTTTATGTCTCACTTTCTTGGCGTTACCAGTAGTATTTAAATTTGAGCTGTTACACCAGCTTGCTAATAGTGGACTTTTCTAGGTTTTACAAACCAACAGTGCCCACAAAGTGATTATTTTACTGGTAACTCAACTCTTTCTGCATTTCTTTGAAAGGACATCTACAGGGAAATGGGGTTTGGTCACTACGAAGAAGAAGAAAGCTGTTGGGAGAAACAAAAGAGTGAAAAGAGAGACCGACCTCAGAACCGAAGTCGGAGCCGATCTCGAGAAAGGGATGGCCCCTACAGTAACAGTCACAAACCCAAGTACCAAACAGACCCTTATGAAAGAGAAAGGAGTAAAAAGAGGGACCGAAGCAGAAGTCCAAAGAAATCCAAAGACAAAGAAAAATCTAAGTACAGATGAAAGATGAAGAATCAGAAATGAGTGGCTGACACATTTCTTGACTTAGAATACCAAGAAAGCGGATGTTTAGATGTGTGTCAAAGCAGTTGAAGACTGTGTGTTTGTTTTCATTCTAGGATTATGGCCCTTTTAGATTAATACTGATGAGATAGGGCATCGAAAGATAAAGAGTTGAACATTTTCTGTGCATTCTTTTTTTTTTACAGTTAAATTTATTGTTATACAGAAATGGCATAATTCATTTTCATCTTTCACAATTTTACTCTTTTTTAAAAATTAAATCTTTCATATTATTAAAATATATAAACATGTATATATAAGGTATAAGGAATAATAAATATAAGTAGCTGTATACCCCTCCTCATCCAGCATAAATAGAATATTGCCTACGTTTAACATACATGCCCTATCCCTCTCAAGTAATTATTATTGATTTTTGTGTTTGTCCTTCTCTTGCTTCTTGATGTAGTTTTACAACATATGTATGTATCCCTAGATAAAATGTTAATTTTGTATGTTTTCAAATTTTATATAAATGGCACAAAGTATGTTTACTTCTATGACTTTTTTTTTCAGTTCAGCATTTTTTTGAGTACTTCATTCTTATTGCTATGTAGTGTAATCTGATCTGTACCATAATTTATTCACTCCTGCTGATGGACATTTGGGTTTTGTTTGCTTCTTTTTGTTTTTACTATTACAGGCAATGCTGCTATGAACCTCTTCTCTGGGAGCGATATCACCAGGTCATATGGTTTGAAAATCTTATCTTTACAAGATAATGCCAATTATATTTCTAAAGGGGCTGTCCTGGTTACACCCCCATCAGCATTGTTTTGCTCTGTTACTTTTGTTCTTCTGCCACTGTTTACCTGTGGGTTTATGGTTTTCACCAAATTTAGTAATTGTTTGGCATTATTCCTTCAGTTGTTTTTCTATCCCTCCCTTTCTCTTACTCTTCTCCCGGGGTTCCAATGACATGTATTTTAGGACACTTGAAGTTATCCCATAGTACACAGATGCCCTGTTCTGTTTCTTAGTCTTTTTCTGTTTCACGTGAGGTAGTTTTCATTGCTGCATCCTCACATTCACTAATGTTTTCCTCTAGGAAGGATCTAGTCTTTTCATCCCACCCAAAGCATATTTATCTTGGACATTACATTTTTAATCTTTAGAAGTTCCATATGGGTCTTTTTCTGTCATGTCTCTTATCATACTCATGCTTGCTTTTGTGTTTTTGAGGGGGTAAGGGAACATCTGTAGTATGTTTTTAATAACCATTTTAATGTACTTATTCATTAAAACATGCATTGTTAATTCGGTAATCTCTATCATTTGCAGTCTGTTTTCGTACCTCCATTCCCTATCCCCATCCTAATATTGAGTTACAATTTTCACATTCTGGAATTATTTGATGAAATCTTCATGGTACCCTCTAATCTCTGTTTTCTGTAAATGAGAAGATAGGTGTAGATGTTTGATTAGAGAGTTAGGTTATACATTTTAGGCAGAACATTTAGAATGTAGTGGCCCATGCATTAGCCTTTCCCTCTGTTGAAGAAATCTGCCAGAGCTGGTGGTACAGCTCAGTGGTAGTGTTTGCCCAGCATACATCAGGCCCTGGGTTCAGTCCTCAGTGCCACCAAAAAAAAAAAAAAAAAAAGACAAAAAAAGAAATGACCTATTCTGAGGTAATAAAGGTAGACTATATTCTAAAAAGCATAAAGCTTTGTATTTTAACAAATCCATATTGAATTTTGTGTGTGTGTGTGTGTGTGTATGTATGAATCAGGGATCCAAATTCACTTTTTAGTTTTTTGGTTTTTTTTTTTTTTAACATGTGGATATAACCAGTTGCCTGAAGCCCATTATTGAAAGCTTAGCCCAGTTTCTGTTGAGATCTACAGTTCTACTTGTCCTATGAGTTTCTGTACATGTGTGGGTTTTATTTTGTGAACTTGTCACTCCATTGGTTTGCTATCTATCCCAGAGCCAATACCAAACACATGTACTTCTGTCACCTAACAGAAAGCCTCAATATTTAAACAGGTCTTTCTGTTAGGAATGACTTAACTTTTTTTTTTTTTTTTTTTTTTTGCAGTGCTGGGGATTGAACCAGAGTGCAAGGCAGGCACTCCACCCGCTGAGCTATATCCCCAGCCCAACTCTTTGTTTTTTATAACTTTAGAACCATCTTATCAAGTTTCCTGATGAATTCTGTTGGGATTTTAATTGCATTAGCATTAAAACAGTTGATTACTTTCAGGAAAAAGTAATCTTCATAATGTTGAATCTCACTATTCATTAAGCTAGCATACTTATCCTTTTAGTTCTTAAAATTTTTCCTAATAAAGCTTTTGATCATCTATGTGGGATTTATTTCTGTTTCCTTTTTTAAAATGTGCTATTGTAAATGGCATCTTTTAAAAATAAATTTTTGGTTTGCTGACAAGTTTTTTTATTACTACTCAATTCAGGCATTTCACTGAGTTTTTGTATATAAAATTTGTAGGATTTGGGGATCTTGTGTGAACAATATCATCTGCAAATAATGACAGTTTTTATTAATTATTTAAAAATATTTGTGGTAGTATGATGGTCGTTGGCAAAAAAATTCTAGTATAGTGTTGACTAGAATGGTGATTTCTAGTCATTTTATCTGGCTATAATTTCCAGAAGAGTAATGAAATTGGCCTGTAATTTTTTTTTTCTCTTGTCTAGTGTTAATGTCCAAGTTTTAGAATAAGTAGGGAATGCTTTTCACTGACACCCTTCATTTGGAAAAGAAGAAAAAGATTTAAATTATCTGTTCCTTGAAAGTTGGATAGTTGGCCTATAAAATTGTCTGAACATTGTGTTTCTTTGCATGAAAAATCTCAGCTCTTGTTAGAGTTCAATGATTATGAATCATTAGCCTTTCTATATCTTTAATTACATTTTTTGGGAATTTGTCATAAGTTTTTAATTGATTGACCAACAGTTGCTCAGAGCTTATCTGATAGATTTTTATTTCTCTTTATTTTTACATTACTGTTTTGACTATGCCTCATAAATGCCATATAGCTAGGTAGCTTTTTAATCTAAACTGATGAGTTTAGTGCATTGTATTGTTTACTGATATATTTGAATGTGACAGTGTTCTTTTATTTTTGTTTGTTTTTGTTTTCGCAGTGCTGGAGATCTAATCCAGTGCCTTGCACATGCTAGGCAAGCTAGCCTAGCTACTGAGCTACACCCCTGAGCTACACCCCTAGCTGGTAGTATTCTCAGAGTACTTGCTGACCATCTTATTTGGGGCTTTTTCTGGCTCCCCCAACCCCATTTTCTTTTAGATTAACTCAAAGAATGTGTCAGTTCCACACATTTGAGAAATTGCTTTTGACTTTTACCATCCATACTTAACTCATTAAAGCCCAATTTTTCATTTCTATGATGTCAGTGAAATTAACGCAGGTGCATTAAAAGAGGTTAGAAATCATAATCTAGAACTTATATATCCTTTATATGCATCCATATAATATATATACACACATATACACAGAAATGCTTTTTAAAATGTTCTAATCATTTACCTATTTTCTCAAGAGAATAGAATTCTAAAAACATTATTTCAAAAGTTACTATGAGTGGTATATTTGTTACTCAATTTAAATTTTTATAGTCCCCCATATCTAGGATGATGGAGCTTAATCTTCCATCTAATAATTCTCATCTTCCTCTCTAAGAACCTTTGAAATCTTTAAGTCAACCCTCTTTCAACTTTTGTGCTGTAAACACTCAGTATTTTAGTTTGGACTTGTGATATTTAACATTAAAATTAGATTACTATTTTAATTCAAATAGTTGTTTAGATTTATCCATGTGTTAAATGGTTATTCACCATTTTTGCATCTCAGACCTTTCACCTAGGTTAATTTTCATTTCTTCTGAAGCATTTTCCTTTAGCAACAATCTGTTGATTGTAAACTCTTAGTTTTTGTTTATCAAAATTTGTTAATTCAACCATGTTTTTTAAAGTTTATTTTCTGTATTACCCAACTCTAAGTTGACAGTTACTCTTTTGTCAGTACTTTGAAGGTATCATTCAACTATCTTTTCACTTTTTATTTCTGTGAGAAATCTGTTGTCATTCTTAATGTTATTCTTTTGGATGTAATGTGACTTTGTCTAGCTTTTTTTTGTTGTTACATTTTTAATATTACATTACATTTTTAGTTTTACATTTTACATTAATTTTACATTACATTTTAATTTTACATTAATTTTTACATTTAATTTTAATTTTACATTACATTTTTAATTTTAAACATAATTAAAGATTTACATGCAATTGTAAGTAATACAATTCCATGTACCCTTTACCTAGTTGCTCCCAGTATGACGACTTTCAAAACTGCAGTATAGGGAGCAGCCAGGATGTTGGCATTGTCAGAGTGAAGACATGAACCCCCTCATGTTGCCTGTTCCCTGCCATTTCTATTTCCTCCTTAACCCCAGGCAACTGCTAATTCATTTTCCATTTCAATAATACCGTGTGTTCAAAATTTTCTTACGCACATGGAATTATCTAGTTAGTATATAGCCTATTGGGATTAGCTTCTCTTTTTCTTTTTTCCATTCACTCAGCCTAATGTAAGAGATTCTTACAGATTATTGCATGCATCAGTAGTTCCTTTATTTTTATGGCTGAGTAGGATCCCATGGTATGAATATACCACAATTTATTTAACCATTCACCCATTAAAGGACATCTGGGTTGTTTATACATTGGAACTTTAATAAAGCTGCTGTTGTTTTTGTTTTTCTTAGATAACTGGCAAGGTGTGCAATTGTACATTTAGACTTTAAGGAACTGCTGAAGTATTTTCCAGAGTGGTTTATACCGTTTACAGTTCTAGCAGTAATGTACAAAGCAATCCAGTTTCTCTGCATCCTCATGAGCATTTTGGGTAGTCGCTGTTTATCTTAAGCCACTCTGATAGGGGGGTGTGTGTGTGTCTGTCTCATTTGGATTTTAATTTCCATTTACTTAATTGCTAATGGTAAACACCTTTTCATACTTTTTGCCATCTGCATATCCTGTTAGGTAAAGTGTCTCTTTGTGCTATTTGGATTGGGTGGGGGTTACTTTTGAGTTTTGAGAGTTCTTTATATATGCTACCTACTAATTCTTTATCAGATATATTATTTGCAAATATTTTCTCTTTGTGTGGTTTGTCTTTTCATTGCCCACCCCCCATCTTCTTAATAGTCTTTGCAAAACGTCAATTTTGCTGATGTTCAGGGGGTTTTGTATTTTATATTGTTTTGTTTTTCAGTACTGGGGATCAAGTACGGGACTCACAAATGCTAAGCAAGTGCTCTCCCTAGCACTAAGCTACAGCCCAGTCCTTTTATAAAATTTTACTTTAAGACAGGGCCACTCATGATGGAGAGAGGGAGTTTTCTTCTGATAATGTACCCTGGGAGGACTATCATGGACTGTTCTGGTTGTGTCAAAAATAAGAACTCAGCTGAGTTCTACCTCTTGAGGTTTTTCTGTTTTGGGTTTTGTTGTTTTTTTTTTTTAAGTTAAATGTTCTTAAAAAATCTTACATATGGGTGGTTTTTTTTTTTTTTTCTAAAATTTAGTCGTTTGACAGTTCTGTAACCCGTGTGTGTGTGTGTGTGTGTGTGTGTGTGTGTGTGTGTGTTTGTGTGTGTTTGCTTATGGACACCCACTTGCATTACACCGTTTGTTGAAAAGAATGGTTGCTTCTAAGGTTTTTTCTTTGTTTTTGGCATTCTAGAATTTCACTATAATGTGTCTACATGTGGATTTCTTTCATCTTTCCTGGTGTATCATTTTGTGGGTCTGATGGCTTTGTGTTTTCCATTATTCTGGAATCATCCATGCCATTCTATCTTCAAATATTGCTTCTCCTGCATTTTGCCTATTTCCTTCTGCAACATGAGTCACTTTATGTTGGCTTCCTTGCTTGTACCATTCTTTGTATCTTTAACTCTCACATTTTTTATATGGTACCTTCTGAGTTATTTCTTCAGCTCTGTATTCCAGGTCATCTGTTCTTTCTTCAGATAAGCCCAATGTGCTATTTAACCTGTCCACTGAATTTTTAACTTCAGTGGTTCATTTTTAGAAGTTCTGTTTGATTCCTTTTTCAAATTTTCCTAGTTATTTTTTATTTTTATTCTTTGCCCAGTTATTTTCACTATTTTATTTACATAGTTACTTTACATTGCTTTTGATACTTATATTATCTTAATTTTTTCTGATGATCATAATTCAGGAACATCAATTTTATTATAAGATTTGTGAGGGAAAAATTATTAAGAAACTATCTCCTCACAGAACATGGGAGGAATGAACAATGTAACAGAAGGCAGGGCAGGCATAAAGTGTCCCAGGAAAAACAGTGTGATGTCTCTCCCAGGAGGGGTGAAGAGAGGCTCCCTTTCTCCAGGCAGCTACAGAAGCCCTTGTGACTGGATCCATATGGAGAAGCCTAAGGCCTTTGCTCACCTCCCTCCTGCAGCTATTTGAGTCCATGCCTGCTGATGCTCATGCTGTGATGTCAGGATCCACGAAGCTCAGGGTCCTCCGGCTGTTCACTTAAAATGCAAGGAGACATGTGAAATGGACTCTGTTGGTGATCTAAGCATCACATTGTACCCATAAATGTATAAGTTATGATTTTTTGATTGAAAATTACATCGACAAAAGCATATATAAAGTAAAATGTTGGACCACCCCACCTACTTGGTTTTGTCTGTGTTTCAGCTGTCCACTTTCATTGGAGCCACTTTGTTTCTGAATCCAGAGCTTGTCTTTCAGGCCAGCAGGTAGCAACATGGCACACAGCAACATATTTGTAGAATACAGGCGCCAATCCTACTCCCCACTTTCTATCCTTGGTGCTGTCATGGGTATAGGCTGCAGTCCCACCATGATGTTGCCCCATGGAGAGGGAGTTTTCTTCTGCTGATGCATCCTGGGAGGACTTGCTGCATGCACCTTCTGATGATGGTCCAGGAGCTGGGATGGGGGTGGCCCTCAGGGACATCTAGGGGCTAGGCAGGGAGTTTGTATCCTTACATAGAGGCTGCAGAGAGGAATGGCAGACAGGCTGACTCTTCTGCTGCCCTTCTGCCCTGACTGCTTGGCCTCCTCAGGCAGCTGCTGCTTAGAGGGCAAGAAGTGGGAGGTGTGAGGGGCCAGCTCCTCCCTCAGGTAGAAGGATCTGCGTAGGGTGGGCAAAATCCAACCTCCGGACACAGGCTTAACTTAGAACATGCAGGCTTAACTTGTCTGGTGCTGGCATGTCAGATATATAGCCATTGTATCATCAAATTATCTGGTTACCAAAGATACCCAGTCATATGACTCCAATATGGGTCATAACCCATGTCAAACATGATGGTCATTATTGTGGGGTCCAGGTGGTTAGGGAGTGGCTCACTGGAATGTCACTAAATATTACCCTTGCTCAGCCACAGGTGCCCCATGATTTTGTCTATTGTAGGCCTCTGTGTGATGGTTCCGCCCATCAGTAACTGGCTGATGATGCTTCACACTTGGGTGGAAATATGAAGGGGAATGTCATACCTAGTGTACAGGACCTGCTCTTTCAGCTGTAAAAAGGTGACCCCTTAAAAAGGAGGCACCCTGTGACCATGAAGTACAGAATGACACCCAGACTGCAAGATATCCACTGCAAGGCCATTGTACTCTTCCTGCCAGAAGATTTTGAGGGCTTGGTGTGGAAGAGTGCCAGAGAATGTCCAGCTTTGGCCCAGCAGTGAACCTGCCATCCAGGCCAAAGTTGCACAGTTTGGCATCCACCAGGCTGTTTGCCAGCTTCAGTTCTCTGTGCACGATGCATTCTTGTGACAGTAACCCATGGCACATGTGATCTGCCTGTATGGTCTCTGGGCTTCCTCCCACAAGCCAATGGCCTCTGGGATGTGGTGCAGTAGCTGTCCCGCACCTGCATGCTCCATCACAAGGTGGGTGTTTTCGATGGCTTCAACAATAATAAAAACTTGGTTCACATTTAAATATTCCACAGTCTTCATTTTATCTAGTTCAGATATAATGATGGAAGTGCCACTCCACCCTTGGCAGAACTTTCAAGGATACCTCGTCTGGGTGAGGATATGGCAGGCCAGTTGCACCTGGGCAAAATTGACCTACCTGAAGTCCCTCAGGGCACTATAATGGTTCATTCATGGGAGGAGATGGTCAAGAGGCTCTGCCACACACTCCTAACCTCATTAATTTGACTACTCTCCCCTCTCACTCTACACCTTAAGAGGCACCACCAACTAAGGGATGGTAGCTAAAAGAATAAAAAAAAAAGCAAATATATAATTAAAATCTGAAGCCAGAAAAAGAAACTCCCAAATCAAGAAGCCAAAGTCAGAGGACCAAATCTACCAAATAAGCTAAATATCTGTGATTCCCAACAGGTCACCAACCAAGAGTTCCCTGTGTTTATGGAAAAAAAAAAAAAAAAAAGTTGCAGCCAGGGCCTCACATAGGTGGTATTTGAAATTCCCTTACACTGGATCTTTATGAGGTCAGAGAAAGAAATGGTCCCTTGGCTTCTATAGGACCTTTTCCACTTTAATAATAAGACTCCAGATTTTTTCTCTTTAGTGAGTTAGGAAGATTGATATTTACTGGTTTAGATATTAACATTTGTAGGATGCGTCAATGGACTTTTCATTTCACATCTGAAAATTCCTAACTTTTGGCTTTTAAAGAGCTCATCATATCTATCCAACGCAATACCTTGACTAGCAGTCAATTCCTTTTTCTTTCAACTTGAATAATTGGTGTAACTCACATTGTGACACTGCAACAAATGCCTTGTTCCCTGAGATACCATATGGCACATTATTAATACCTATGGATTCTGAAGAATGGAGATTTCATCATTATTTTCCCATAAGGTCTTCATCAGATGTTTATCAGAAATCCTGGAACCAGGAAAGCAGTGGGTTCATATATTCCAAATTATGAAAAACAAGCCTGTCAACCAAGAATCCTTTGTCCAGAAAAATTGCCCTTACCATAGGAGGGAGAAATAGAGGCCCTACAAGATGCTTCAGACTCTTTGTGCTGATATAACAAAATACCTTAGGCTGGGAAATTTATTAACAATGGCAACCATGGAATAAAACCTCTGAAACTGTAAAGAAAAATAAATCTTTCCTCTTTTTAAGTTGTTTTTGTCAAGTATTTTGTCACAACAATGGAAAACTCACTAAGACAGAAAATTGGTACCAAGAAGTGAGGTCATTGCTGTGATATTCTGTAGTTCAGAACCTTTGGAACCTTAGCAAAGTTTGGAAAGTCAGGCTAGAAAAACCTTAGAATTTTTTAAGTGGAGCTTAGCAATTCTGGTGGTAGATCAGAATGCTGATAGGAATATGAGAGTAAAGACTGTGCTGATGAGGTTTCAGATGGGAATAAGGGCTCTACTAGGAACTGCACTAAAGACCATGTGTATTACACTCTAGCTAGGAACTTGATTGTATTTTGTCCACTCCATGAGACTTTGTGTAAGGCTTATTTAAAGGTGATGGACTAATCTGTTCTAGAAAATTTTAAGGCAGCACAGCATTCAGACTCTGGTCTGGTGTTTGCTGACTGGTTTTAAGCAAGTATACAGTAAAATGAAAAACTTGCAGTTTGGCCATAAAAGGAGCACATTTAAAGTTGAGGCAATGAAGAATATGGCTTCTGAAGAGATTAACACTATTAGAAAGAAGCTAAGCACTTTGCACTGGAACAATAAAAAAATATCTTAAGGGGTTCACAATAATTGGCCAGACTCCTATCATCATGGGCTCATGGGTCTAAAGGTATAAACTCACTTGGAAAATTTTGTTCGGAGAAAGGTAGATTTTGTTATTTTGTCCCTAGCCTCCTTCCTCACCCTCTTTGTTTGCTTCCTGGCCACCATGAAGTGAGTGGCTTTACTCTACTATGTGCTTCTTGTCATTATGTTCTGCCTTTCCAGAAGCCCAAAGTGATAGGACCAAGCAATATGGACTATAATTTCTGAAACTCTGAGCCAAAATAAATATTTTCTTCTTTGAAGTTATTTTTCTCAGGTATTTTGTCACAGCAAGGGAATGTTGACTGACACACCGGCTGCAGCCACAAATTACGTCCTTAGGCACTGTGGGACAGGGCTTCAGGAGACCACCTCAGGTCCTCATTGTCACTCAGTGCCCCTCCAGGTCACCCTGAAGGCTGAGAGCCCACCTTTGTTTACCTGGCACAGCATAAACTCCCAGCATTGTCCACCATGTTCAGCAGTTTTCATATCTTCTTGCAAACAAAATGAAGTGTATGTTCTCAGTTGAACTGGGGCAAAAAGGCAGAGTTAATTAGAAAGTGTCTGTTGCCTCAGTGTGGAGTGAGGGAGATGTTCACAAAAATTGGATCCCACTTGTCTAGATGCTTTTGCTTACATATCTGGGTTCCAACTCAACTCATTGGTAACTGGAGGCCCTTCTCCAGGAACAGCCCCTTTTTCTCCCAGCGCTAGCAGTCCTCTGGTCCTTAACTCTGCTGTCAGCCCAGAGTCACTTTCTGGTTCCTTGAAAAATGCCAGGCACCCATCAGAGTACTAGACAACAGTGAGTGAGCCAGGTGAAAACACCTCTTCCTTTATTTTTCTAAACAAAACCTTCACACATCCATCGGTTGACTCTTATTTTATTTATTTATTTTTATGTGGCTCTTAGGATCAAAACTAGTGTCTCACACATGCCAGGCAAGCGCTCTAAAACTGAGCCACAACCCCAGCCCTCAGCGGACTCTTATGAAGTGGATACTGGCCTGGACACTGGCCTGCCTGCAGAAGTTCTATTTCCTTGAGAGGCTGTATGTTCAGGTTGCCCATTAAAATGAGGCAGGAAATTGTTAAAAATACAAATTCCTGAGCCCCATCTGGAAACAACAGAATCAAGCATGATAAGGGGGGATGGGGAATCTGCATTTTCAACAAGCATCACTAGCCATTCTGTCTTGCAAAGGTTTTCTTGTGTGACATCCCTGCTCTTGTTGGGAAGCTATGTTATCTGAGGCCAGCTGTTTGCTATTTCTCAAGCTGAAGGAATAGAGCAATAATCACTCTCTTGAAGTGGTGGGTTTGACGGGCAGATGAGGTGTGGCCCCACCCAGAGACAACACTCATAAAATGTTACTTATTCCTGTTACTGAACATTAGCTGAGTTCATTTGGAGGCTTGATGGGAAGGAAAGAAAAGAGCATGCTTTCAGCTGCAGAACATGTTTGTGTTTTGAATAGTCTCAGTGCTCTCTCTAGCCTCCTCACCTCTCTCCATTCTTTTCAGAATCCAAACTCTACAAACTTCTTCAACCTTAGAGGATTCAAATTCAGGGGCTTCCAGAACCTCCTTCTGAATAGAGCCAAAGCAGACAGCACACTGTCCCCAGGAACAGTGAGTCAATTCCTCTGTTGGCAAAATGGTTTAAAATTAGTCGTTTCATTTGGGAAAAGTGAATACACCTGATCTTGCAAACGTTTCACACAGGGGAAAGTAATGCACATAAATTCAAAAACACAGTTGTGGTTAAAACACACACACACACACACACACACACACACATACACACACACACACATCCTTGCTGTGGCAGAGGCAGGTCTCAAGAAAACTAACCTCACCAAGCAGGGAGTAGGGCAGGGATCCAGAAGGGTCACTCATGATTCGTGACTTCATATTGAGCAGGCGCCATCAGCTCTTGGTGTCCATCAGTACCTTCCTTAGCAGACAACATTCACACACGCCCCCAAGGAATTGTGTGCTGCAGCCTCTCGCCGACTACTTTAAGTTAGGGTTTGCTATGTGTGTTCATGGGGTCTCCACTGAGCGAGGCTGGGGTCACTTTTCTCTTTCTCTTCCAGTTTATGACCTGAAAACACCCATGAGTCCCGAATCCGGTGAAATACGTAACAACACATACCTTTTCTGAGCCAGACATCTGCACGAGGACCCGCTGACACCAAGATTAATTTGGGCCAGGGACACCCCTGGGGCCTGTTCTGTGCCTGGTGGGTCATGACACTCCCACCACCAGCCATGACCCTGGGTCTGTCCTGAGAGCATTTACTCTGCCACAGATGACAAAAGGAGCATTAAAGTCACTAGGATACAAAGCAGAAGCAACTAGGATATCAAAGACAGACACAAAATTCCAGAATGCAACCAGGGGGTCAACTTGCCAGCCTGTGCTCCCCTTGAAGTTCCAGGTAGACAGCCATGTTGGTGGTTCTGAGGAAGCAGGAGCGGGGAGTGTGTTCCAGGTGGAGGAACCATCCTCACTGGCCAGGAGGTGAGCCCAAATCACCAGGCACATTTGGAAGGGCAACTGGCACTGTTCAAAGAGACAAGGGGCTCTTTGGGAAGGTGGTGGAGACCCTGCTGCTGGGTGGAGTGCCTGGCCTACAGCAAGGGTGACAGGGTGCCCTGGGGAGGAAGCAGCAAGGGGTCACTGCCACACTTGTTTTCAGGGTCCTAGAAAAGCCAGAGGAGCTCTGCAAGGAAAGTGGCTGGATGGAAAACCCTGAGGGACACTTCCTGGGAGTCAGAACTGGCACTGTCAATGCAAGGGTGGTGCCCTGGAGCATGGGGGTCAGAGCAGGGCAGAGTTTAGACAGGAATGGTCTGGGGACTCTTGGTCCTGAGAAAAAGGGAGGCCCCAAATATACATGCCTCAATGTTCCAGGTCCCGAGTGGAGGATATGCTGGGCCACCCAGGTCTGACCATCATGCCACCAGCCCTTCTGGGGGAAAGCCAGTGCCTGGTGAATGTTAGTGACCAGGGGTGATGGCATCATCGTCTGCCATGTTGTGCACCTATTGTACGTCCTGGCCTACCCCAACACCACCACAGCACACAGAAACAGAAGGCCAGAGGGGTCTGGGTTCCTCAGCTGAGAGTTGGCGAAATGCCAGAGAACACAGGTCTGTTAGTAAGGTCCCCCTACTTCCCTGTCATTGCAGAGCTGGGGACAACCCCTGCACATGGTTCTTCCGAGCCTAGTCTTTCTCCAATGGTGAGCCCTTCTCGTCGCCTTGCTTTCTACGAAGATCTTAGAGTCAGCTTCCCAACTCCTTCAGGTCTAGCACCTCACCTCTATCACTGCCCCTCACCAGGGCGACCTGAGGCCCCACTCACCAGATCTACATGCAGGGCCACCCTGGCGCATAGTTTTGTTTTATACTATTTTGCTAGTGTATTTTTGGGGTTGTAAAGAATTTCCCTGACTTGCATTCTCATCAATGCATTTAAACGGGTGCTAGCTCTAATTTATTTGGCATGAGGGTGTTGTGTCAGGGACCTGTGGTCGCAGTCCAGGATACAGAGTGTGCCGTCCTGCCCAGAGCAGATGCCTCTCCACTTATTGTACACAATTTTGGGCCATCAAAAGAAAAAACTTTAATTATATAAGAAATTGTCATCTTGAATGTAGAAATCAAAGTATCTTCCATCTAGAAGATTCTAGAATGTGGTATGAAAGGATGAATGAGCAAGTGAGAAATGTCAGTTATGTGTGATAGTGAAGCCAAAATTGAAGATAGGCAGTTAGTGTAGAATAGGGAATTGGATCAAATCGAGAAAATGGAGGCCCTCTGTGTCTGGAAAGTTGGAGACCACCCCTGGGAGAATGGAAAGACAAAGACCTCCGGAGCCCATTGATTACCAAATTTACCTGCCCTTACCATCCTTTTTTCAAAAGACTGCAGGCAAGGAGTTGCTGATTAATACCCCCGGGCCCCTATGTGCCTAAATCACTCCATTTGGCCCTCCCTGTGCCCATCGGCTTCTCATCTTTTTGCCATCTTACCTGCATCTCCTGGGCCTAGTCATGTAGGCAGGAAGGAAAGAGATAAGGGGGAAGGAATAGGAGAACAAAACCTATAAAAAGGGCAAGATTTGCTCATCCCAGGGATTCTGCCTTCGGGTCCCCTTCTTCCACCTGGGAGAAGTCTGTTCTACTTTTCTTTAACAAAGCTTCTTACTTTCTACTCTACTCTTGGCTCTGCGTGCTTCTCTGGTGTTACACTTCTACAGCTGAGGAAGCAGGACTCGTCAAGGTAACCGGCGGCATCAATGGTAGCAGTGAGAAAGAAGAAATAACATTCTGACAAGAAACTCAACTTTAATAAATTCATGGGGAAAATTAAAGCAGTAAAAATTTCTGAAATCTAGCATTTCAAGGAAGAGCTATTCTAAATTGCAAATTATGGGAAACTGGGGGGCTGGGGTTGGGCTCAGTGGTAGAGCGCTTGCCTAGCATGTGTGAGGCACTGGGTTCGATTCTCAGAACCACATACAAAAAAATAAATAAAGGTTCATCAACAACTAATAAAAATATTTAAAAAAAAGAGAAACTGGTTTTAAGAAGACATGGGCATAGAAATGGTTACATTCATCAGAAAGTGATTTAATCATACTGTTAATCAAGTATCCTTGATGCCATCCAGAGCAGCCTGGGTTCTGTGGTACTCTTGCCAACATCTAGGGTGAAGTGACCACGTTTCCTGTTTTTTCCATTTTACTTTCTATAGATGTTAGGTGAATTCTTTTTTGCCCCTCTACGTGACTAGGCCAGGAGATGCAGGTGAGATGGCAAAAGGTGAGATGCAGAACCTAGGACCTTACACATGCTAAACTACAGCCCCAGATGCTAGGTGAACTCTTTTTTTTTTTTTTTTTTGTATTGGGGATTGAACCCAGGGGTGCTTAACCACTGAGACATATCCCCAGCCCAGTTTTATTTTTTTGTGACAGAGTGTTGCTAAATTGCTTAGGGCCTTGCTAAATTGCTGAGGCTGTCTTTGAACTTGTGATCTTCCTGCCTCAGCTTCCTGAACTGCTTGGATTACAGGCATGTGCCATTGTGCCTGGCTTAGAGGAACTCTTAAACCAGGCATCAGCAATAATTGCTAAATCTGAAAAAATTGAGTAACCTGTGGGTAGTTAGATTTTGCATGTGTGTTAAAAATAGTTATTTTGAGCCTAAAATTGCTTATCAATTATAACTTCATTGTGAAGTCTCAGCTTAATTTTTCTTAGCAGTTGACTTTTCAAAGATTTTGGGCAAACTATTAAAGGATAAGTAAGAAAGAAACTTTACATAGGGTTGGCAATCATACTTTCACATACTATTTTAATAAATTGGTTGCTCTTTTGTTACAGGAAGATATATTTCATCTTTGTTTTCCATTTGTCATACAAAATATTAATCTCAAGTTTGACATTTCTTAGCCATCTAGGTTGAGTCACAGAGAATGCATAACAAAGAGTAAAATCGAAATCACAGAAGCCTTACCTTTCGGTGACTATTGCTATGAAATCTTGTTTTGATGGGAAATTTGAGAAGCTTGTGCTTCCTGTTGTTAAATGATAGAATGTGGAGATCCCCCTTCATTTTCAAAATTGTCTCTTTAAAGCAAACAACCTCAGGTACTCTTCTTGCTCATGGGGTAATTTTTATTCCTTCCAATTTTACCCACACAGGATATCGAATAGGGGAACTGCTAAGAGTTAACCGTTTTATGTTTTTCTCCTATTCCTTGTTCATTGAATGAGCAGATGGGTAGGGCTTTTAAATAATGTTTTGTGTGCAGTTAACAAGTTGTATTGCTGGAACTGGAGCTGCAACTCAGTGGTAGAACACTTGTCTAGTATGCATGAAGCCCTGGGTTTGATCTCCAGTACATAAAAAGAAAAGAAAAAGAAAGAAAGAAGAAAGGAAGAGGAAAGAAAGGAAAAAAGAAAAAGAAAATAATAATAGTTGCATTGCTATTATTTGCACATGGAGTAACACACTAGCAAAGAGAGTTTGTATATAAGGAGAAGTTAGAAAAATGCTGTGAATCTAGAACAAGACCACAGTGACCTCTGGTTCCTGAAACAAATGTTTTGTTTTGTTTTGTTTCCTTGATCTGGTGGAGAGTTTGGCATTCAAGCCAGAAATTTTAACTCAAGAGCAAAAGCTATGAAGGTGGCAACCAGGAAGATGGAGAGGGAGAACTGTGTGAGGGTCTCACTGAGGCTGAGGACTGCGGAGAGAAATGAAAGCCAATAGGAGGAGGAGATGGGGACTGGAAGGAAACCAGACACTAAGCCAAGAATCTCAGGTCTGATTTCTTGGGTAGTAGAAAACTTGAGCATATATCTAAAGAAGGAAGAGGCCCAGATAGTTGGAAAAGGTGACTCTGAGAGTTCTGTAAAGGATCTTCGCCAAGGGCTAGCTCCAGATTCCTTGGATGGCATTGAACATGATTCATTCAATATCTGCTCCACACATACCCTGAAACCCAGAATTACATCAAATCAGGCTTCCCAGGGATGAGAAATCATCTCTACACTGCATTTGGTGCAGTGCTAAAACACAGAACGGGCTCACAACAATAATAATTCTAAAATGCAGTCTTGGCCACAAAATAACTCATTTGTCATTATAGAAAACAGTTCAGATGTCTTTGGAATGGCCATGGATAGGCAGGCTTTTAGTAAAGCTTCTCTGATGTGGTATAAACAGGGTCAAGGTGGTCTATGCCACCTTAGTGGACCAGGTGGCAGAGGACTAGCCTGCTAGTGTCCTGGGGACAGGTGGCAAAGACACCTAGCATGTAGGCAGTGCCTCACATGTAGAAAATGACCTGGCACCTACCACAGCCCCAGCGGGTGGCAGGCACACTTCTAACTTCATCATGAGGGATGTCTTATTATTACATGGATGATCATCTCCTAGTCACTCTCTGAGAACAAACAAAATCAGATATCCATGTCCTTGCCCACCCCCACTGGTACTTATGGGAAGTTGTCACTACCCTATCCCGCTCTCTGCACAACCCCTGGGTCATACACACAGTTCTCCCTGGCCTGCCAACCAAAGCTTCAGGTCCAGGGACCACTCCACAGCTGCCCTTTCTGGTTTCCCATTGTACAGCAGGAGGATGCTCAGCGGGACTAGACGGTGCCCACAGCTAAGACTCTGAGGGAAGGTGTTTTGATGTGGAGGGGCACATTCATTTCCTAGGCCCACCAAAATGAATGACCACAAACCAGGTGACTTAAAACAACGGAAGAGCATCTCTCACAGTTCTGCAGTCTACAAGTCTGAAGTCAGGGTATGGTCAGGGCCACACTCCTGATGGCACCAGAAATGAATGGTTTCTCACTGCTCCCTAGCTTCTCGTGTGTTCCTTGGCTTACAGCAACATCACTGTAATCTCCATCTCTGACTTCATGTGGCTTTCTCTGTCTCTGTATCTACATCTCCCCCTCCCTTCTCTTATAAAGACACAAGTGGTTGGATTCAGGGCCCACTCTAAACCAGTGTGACTGCATTATACCTTGACAAATCTGCAGACTCTTATCTCCAAATAAAACTCACACTCACAGACAGGGGATGTCAGGACTGGAACATATCTTTTAGGGGACACCATTCCATTACCACAGGGGTCAGGTGTTCACACAGAGCTCAAAAAAATAATTTTCTGCAGTACTCTGGCCAGAGATGAGCAAAGGTTTTGAGCAGAACACTGAGCTGGGTCTTAGTGCCATGGTTCTCACATGGAGTATACCAAGTGTTCAAATAGGACCCCTGATAGCTAATACCATTAGGGCTCTATCTGACCGTGTGGATCAGCACTCATCAGTCTTTGCCCTCAACCTGAGTCCTTCTACCTGTTTCCCACAGTCCTGCCTGGTGTCTTTTCATTCATAATCTCTCTTCCTAGCAACTGATAGAGTGTTAGCAGAGACCATCTCCTACCCTCTCTGGACTTTAGGAGAGAGAACTATCGATTCTAGAAATGCAGCTCCTGCAGAGCCAACTCCAGCCCATAAGAGCTAGGCTTTACAGGCGATCCAAGATGGTGGCCAAGAGGGAAGCTGCGTTCCTTGTCACTTCCTAACTCGGGATTCAGGCAGAGGAAATACTGTTTCTCTGTACAGCAGTCATCGCTGCCCACCGATCCCCTGCTGTTTACTCCATTCATCCGCCCTGATCACCCACCCTCTGCCAGCATATCGCCTGCCTTTTGAGTGTGGATCACTCCCTGACCCCTACCTATCATCGGCCATTTGCCCATTTCCCTACCTCTTGCCTGGCTATCTCCCGCCTTTCACTTACTCATGGCCCACCGCCTGACATCCACCTGCCAGTCGTCCACTGTTAGCCTGTAGACCTCCTACAGACAGCCAGCGGATTGCCTGCTGCCCACTGTTGCCTGGAAGTCCATTGTCACAGTACCTGCGGGTTTGGTTACATGCAGCTGCTGCCATCTTGAGACACCAGCCAGGGACTGCAGGTTTACCGCCTCGGCCGCCACCACCTCAGGGTGTGGCCACCTTGGTCTGGGGACTCAGGCAAGGGCCTGGACATATATTGAGGTACCTGCAGGTCTGGTTGCACCTGATGTCTTTCTGCTCCGTGTGCTAGTGACTGCCATCTGGCTGCCTCTTTGCAGGATTGCTCCTCTGTGTGAGCTCATTCCTGCTGGTCTCTCTGCAAGTTGAAAGGGCATTGAGATCTTGGGACTAAAGCAAGGCAGGGCCTGGGGAAGCCGAAGCCCAGGTACATCAGATAGCAACTGGGTTTGTGTGGGCCAGTCTGGGTCTGGCAAGCCTGTGGAAAGCCATAGACTAGAGGCAGTTCCCTGGGGGGAGCACAGGTTGAAGAAACTGAAGAAAACTGGGTTCTCTCCAGCTCAGTGAGTCCTGAAGTGTGCAGGGATGGAAGGGGCTGACTACAACTAGTGGGAAGGCTGGAAGAGGGTGTAAGGGCATCTTGCTATCAGTTCACTCACCCAACTGGTCTGGCTAACATCAAACTTCAGACAATACCTCCTGTTGTTGGAGAAGGGAAGCTGAGGAAATTTTTGAAAGCCAATGGGAGCAATCATTCAATTTTCCATTGAGACTTTCCCTCTTTTTTTTCTCTCTTTTTTTTTTGCCCTTTCTCACACTTCTACCATCTTTAAATCTAGATATTTCTCATACATCAATTTATTGAGGAATGGGATGTCTGAATAGTACATGACAGTTTTGTTGTGTGTATACATTTTAATCTGTATATATTTTTTCCTCTCACCTGTCTTCCTGTATTCTCTTTCTCACCTCTCTCATACTAACAGCCAGCCTCTATTAATTCCTCTCTTGCTCTTACTATAAATTTTTACCTCTATCTTCTTTCCTTCTCCCTCATAAAACATCACATAAAACATCACATCTTACACTACTTCTGTTCCCTCATTGTTCATCATTTGAAAGGGTAAACTCTTTTAGCAAACTTCATTTGTCTATTGTGACAAAATGTAAACACCTTAAGAGGAGCTGTTTGGTTTAAGGTGGTATATCATTTGCATTGGGTCTGTTAATATTAGTGTCTCCCTTAAAGGTGAGGTACTGGAAGCCTTCAGAGATACTATAAAACTACATGGTAGAATCTGTACTGCCTCAACTCCATACCGCTAGACGAGAAGACACACAACATGAAAAAACAAGGGAACAAAGTGCCTCACACAAACCAAGATGTTCCAACAATAGAATCCATAGACAACATAGTAGAAGAATTGTCAGAGAAGGAATTTAGAAAATACATATTTTCATCAATACATATGTTTAGAAAATACATATGTTCATCAATATCCCTGATGAATATAGATGCAAAAACTCTCAATAAAATTCTGGCAAATCACACACAAAAACATGTTAAAAAGATAGTGAACCATGATCAAGTGGGGTTTATCCCTGGAATGCAAGTTTGGTTCAACATATGGAAATCAATAAATGTAATACATCATATCAATGGACTTAAATTCAAGAATTATATGATGATCTCAATAGATGCAGAAAAAGTATTTTACAAAATACAGCACCTCTTCATGTTCAAAACACTAGACAAACTAGGGATAGTAGGAACATACCTCAACATTGTAAAAGCTATGTATGCTAAACCCAAGGTCAATATCATCCTAAATGGAGAAAAATTGAAAGCATTCCCTCTAAAAACTGGAACAAAACAGGGATACCCTCTTTTCCCACTTCTATTCAATATTGTCCTTGAAACACTAGCCTAGCCAGAGCAATCAGACAGACCAAAGACGTTAAAGGGATGCTGATAGGAAAAGAAGAACACAAACTATCACTATTTGCTGAAGACATGATTCTGTATTTAGAAGATCCAATAAATTCCACCAGAAAACTTTTAGAACTCATAAATGAATTCAGTAAAATAGCAGGATATAAAATCAATATTCATAAATCAAATGCATTTTTATACATAAGTGACAAATCCACTGCAAGAGAAATTAGAAAAACTATCCCATTCACAATAGCCTCAACAAAAATAAAATACCTGGGAATCAATCTAACAAAAGAGGTGAAAGACCTGTACAATGAAAAATACAGAACATTAAAGAAATTGAAGAAGACCTTAGAAGATGGAAAGATCTCCCATGCTCTTGGATAGGCAGAATTAATATTGTCAAAATGGCCATACTTCCAAAAGTGCTATACAAATTCAATGCCATTCCAATTAAAATCCCAATGACATTCTTCATAGAAATAGAGAAAGCAATCATGAAATTCATTTGGCAAAATGAGAGACCCAGAATAGCTAAGGCAAGAAGAGGGAGGCAGGGGGTATCACAATACCAGACCTTAAACTATACTGCAGAGCAACAGTGACAAAAACGGCATGGTATTGGTACCAAAATAGACAGGTAGACCAACAGTACAGAATAGAGGACACAGAGACAAACCCACATAAATAGGTTATCTCATACTAGACAAAGGTGCCAAAAATATACATTGGAGAAAAGATAGCCTACTCAACAAATGGTGCTGGGAAAACTGGAAATCCATATGCAACAAAATGAAATTAAACCTCTATCTCTCACCCTGCACAAAACTCAAATGGATCAAATACTTAGACACTGGAACAGACCCTGTGCCTAATAAAAGAAAAAGTAGGCCCAAATCTTCATCATGTCATCTTAGGACCTGACTTCCTTAATAAGACTCCTAAAGTGCAAGAAGTAAAATTAATAATCAATAAATGGGATGGATTCAAACTAAAAAGCTTCTTCTCAGCAAAGGAAACAATCAATAACATGAAGAGAGAGCCTATAGAATGGGAAAAAATCTTTACCACATGCATCTCAGATAGAGCACTAATCTCCAGGATATATAAAGAATTCAAAAAACTTAACAGCAAAAAACCAAATAACCCAATCAATAAATGAGCAAAGGAACTGAGCAGATACTTCACAGAAGAAGAAATATAATTGATCAACAAATTTATGAAAAAGTGTTCATCATCTCTTGCAATTAGAGAAATGCAATTCAAAACTACTCTAATGTTGTAAAGTGGAACAGGAGCAGCCTGTGGGGCTAGGGAGGATGAGTGCAACCGTGCTAACACCATGCCGGGAGCTCGAGTTCTGAAGACCAGGCTCCATTTAATGCAGAACAAGCACGCTTATATAGCAGACATTCACTAATTACAATTGCCAACAGCTGTTAACACCCCCGTGCCACACTCCCTTGCTCGTGCTAGGCTCGTGATTGGCTCGTGATCAGACCAATTAAGGGAAGAGAAAGCGCCTGAGCTCTGTATCCTCAAGCACTCCTACACTCTAAGATTTCATCTCACTCCAGTTAGATTGGTAATTATCAAGAATACAAGCAATAATAAGTGTTGGTAAGGATGTGGGGAAAAGGTACACTCCTACATTGCTGGTGGGACTGCAAATTGGTGCAACCACTTTAGAAAGCAGTATCAAGATTCCTGAGGAAACTTGGAATGGAACCACCATTTGATTCAGCCATCCCACTCCTTTGTTTATACCCAAAGGACTTAAAATCAGCATACTACAGTGACGCAGCCACATCAATGTTTATAGCAGCTCAATTCACCATAGCTAAATTGTGGAACCAACCTAGATGCCCTTCAAAAGACGAATGGATAAAGAAAATTGTCATACATATACACAATGGAATATTTCTTTGCATTAAATAACAATGAAATTATGGCATTTGCAGGTAAATAGATGGAACTAGAGAATATCATGCTAAGTGAAATAAGTTAATCCCAAAAAACCAAAGTTTGAATGTTTTCTCTGATAAGCAGGTGCTGATCCATAGTGGGTGGTGCATAGGGAAGAATGAAGGAACTTTGGATTACGCAGAGGGGAGTGAGGGGAACATGGGGTAGTGGGGATGGGAAGGATGGTAGAATGAGACAAGCATTATTACCCTATACACATGTATGAAAAAAAAATTTTTTAAATATTTATCACTGTCAAAAAATAAAGTTATCAAGATCACACACACACACACACACATACACATATATGTTGCTATATATGTAAAAAGAGCTGCATGTTATAGCAACTCCAGAGAGATTTTCCAAAATGCCATTTTACCTGGGTTACTCAGTCACAGTCCCACTATCTAGGTAGAGGATGGCCCCAGGATCAAACACTGGGCAGGCATTTGGGTCCTGGGTAAACCAGTCACTGGACAGTAGGGCCATGAATTCAGTAGCCAACGTTGGACACAGAACAGAGTAAGATGGAGAGTGTGCTGGAAGGTCATTCCCTCCTCACCGTGGTTGGTAGGAGATCCTCTGAGCTGCACCAGTCTTTGAAGGCCAGGCCTTTCCTGCACCCTGGCCTGTTTATCAGCCTTGAGCATTAGCAATAGAAATCATTTTGTCCCAAAACCCAAACAAAATAGCCTGTGTGTGAAAGCTCATGCAATTAACAATCCAATTAATTTTATTTAAGTGAAAATGCTTTCTAAAAAAGCCTGTTGTTCTTCCTGAGCTGAGTTATTTCACCAAGAGCCTCAGTCCTAGCCATATGGACCATGTCATACATCCTTATGCGGCTGAGTCTACTCCTGGACTTTCCCTCCACCTGGAGTGTGCCAGAGCCCCAGACGTCTCCACCTGGCACTGCAGCTCATCCTTTGAGGGCAACTGAGCCCTAGAGTTCTCCCCCAAAATCCCTCTGTCCCTTTGTGCAGTCAGGCTGTTCCTCTTTGATGGGACTTTGACAGCTGACCTGCCTTCTCGTTCAGCAGTTCTTACCCGGGGGCCATTCTCCTCAGAGCAGGACAACATCAAGGGACATTCTTTGTTGTCACAGTGAGGAAAAAAGTGTGCTATTGGTAGCCAGTGGTAGGCCAGGGAAGCTGCTGACATCCTATAAAGCCCAGAACAGCCCCCAAAGCACGCGATTACACTTGTCTTCCAGGTCCGGGGGAATTGGTGCTGGGGCATCCTAGGATGCTAAATCCCTTATAGAAACTGGCATAGCATTTGCATACAACCTCTGTGCATTCTCCCACGTGCTTTAAGTCATCTCTGAATTACTTAGAATAGCTGATACAATGCAAATGCTGTGTAAGTAGTTTTCATTCAGTGCTATTTTGGGAATAATAACAAAAGAAAAAGTCTGTACATGTTCAGTTACAGATACCTTATAAAAAATATTTTCCATCCACAGTTGGTTGAATCTGCAGATGCAGAACCCGTGGATGTATTCAGCTCCAAATTTCAGTAGCACAGAGGGTGACCGGCCTTGGGTAGCCTAATGTTTACCATGTGATGGTTACTATTTGTGTACTATCAAGTCTCTACTCAGGCAGAAACTTCACTCATTTGGTAATTATATTCTCAGCACAGTGGGTGGCATGAAATCACACTGTCAAGATATTAAATGCACTGAAACAACTGCTCCCCCCTTGCTTCTCTGTGTCACAGGCACCCACACTCCTACTGATAACTGGGAGTGGGTTTCGCTGCTCTTTACAGTCTTCAGGGGTGCTAGACAATTTTTCAGTCTTCAGGGGTGCTAGACTTTGCCACAGAAATGTTAGTAATAGTATGTTCACTAAAATTTGTGCTCAAGGGGGTATGAAGAAGAGTAGAATGAATCAGACATTGTTACCCTAAGTGCACATATGATTTCAGGACCAGTGTGATTCTCCATCACGGCGTACAACCAGAAGAATGAGAAGTTGTACTCCATTTCTGGATGATGTGTCAAAACATTTTACTGTCATGTATAACTAATTAGAACAAACTGAAAAAAAAAAAAAAAGAACTTGTGCTCAACAATGTTAGCAGCCGTCTATTGAGCACTGAACCCAGTCCAGGTACTATTCTAAGCATTTTACAGCCTGAATATACTTCTCACAGTATCCTTATCAGGTGGATAAGATTATTGTCTCAATTTTACAGATGAGGAAACTGAAGCATGAAGAGGTTAGATAAATGGGTTCAAAGTTACTTGGCTAATAAAGAGCAGAACAGTCCAAGTTCATGATACTGAACTGCCTGTCATAAGCAGCTTACATTCTTTCTCAGATCATTCACCAAAATAAACTCTAGGTCATGATTAGAGACCTGATTATAAAAAGAAAATGAAACTTTACAACCATAGATCAAATACAGGAGAACATCTTTTCAATTTCGGGATAGGGAAAGCTTTCTTAAACACAATTTGGGAAGCACAAGTAGGAAGGAAAAAGTCAGTAATTTTGACACTCAAAAGTAAAAACACTGGTAGGATCCAAAACATTATAATCAAAACTGAAAGACACATGTTAGAATGGGAGCAGATACTTGAAGCATATACAAAAAAAGATAAGGCATACCTTTATAGAATATATAAAAGTTGATACAAATCAAAAAGTAAAAGGCTATATACAATAGGAAAATGGGCAGTGGAGGAAGGAAAGGGGGAAATTGCATGTCCAATAACCACGTGCAAAATTCTCCAGTTCACTAGCCAAGGAAACGAAGGTAAAATAACCTCTACACGCCCTTTCCAAGAAGTCAGTTTGGCCAAAACCAAAATGTCTCACAATCCCAAATGTCAGCAGGATATGGAAAGCCGGGAACGCTCACCCAGTGCTGGTAGACACATGGATGGAGAGCTAAACAGTGATGAGTTAGGGTCAAAACCAGGCACAGCCTGGTCACAAACCCAAATAGCTATGCACTGTTTCAGCTCCTTGAGGAAACAGACTTGACAACCAAGGACCGTGGTTTTCACTGATGCTGTAGAGAGGAGGCAGCCAGCCAGGGGGTTGCTGCCTGGGCCCATCCATGGGCTCCCAGGGCTCCATGGTGCAGGTCCCTCTGCACACTCGTGCCTTCCTCTGTGGTGAGGGTCTGTACCCACACACTTACCATGCACTGTCTCAGCACCTCTGGGCCACTTCCTGAAAGCACCAACCTCAGTCTCACCACAAGGGCCAGAGTAGGCAGAAATGGCCACTGGGCAGACCCAGTGCCAAGTCTAAACAGGGCAGAGGAGGCAAGTGTGCTGGGCTCGCTCTCCCTCTTCTCCCTGCTCTGTTGGCACTGGAGAGCTGGAGCTCTGTGTCTAAGGACCACTGCAGGAGGGCAGCTGCCGGTGTAACTGGACTGTCACCTTGGTAGACTTTATTTCTTGGTAAAGTAGATAAGTCACCTAAATGGTGGCTTAATTCTTCGGCCTTCCTGGTCTCATGGTGGCTGAATCATTCTAGCTGTGAGGGCATCCACAGATCCTGGATCAGATACTGGAAAGGACCTATGTGGTGGTTCTTAATGGAAACAATTGAAGAACAAGTTTTCTAGACTAAATAATGTCTCCAGGAATTAAAATTCAGAATTTGAGGGGCTTCTACCAAATAAGTGCTTGTCTGATGGCCAAGAGGATCCCACCATTTTGAGAAACACATAGGTGCTGCCTGCTTGGTCCCAGTTCTGCTCAGAAGCACTGTTCACTTTGGCTGAATGCCCACTGGGATTCTTGAACTTGGCTGCCTTAGTTTATCCTTTTTTTTCCCTAGGACTGGGGATTGAATCTACAGGTGCTTAACCACTGGGCCACATCCTCAGCCCTTTTTCATATTTTATTGGGAGACAGGGTCTCGCTGAGTTGCTAAGGCTGGCTTTGAATTCCCAATCCTCCTTCCTCAGCTTCCCAAGCTGCTAGGTGGGTTTATCCTTTATGAAGTGCATGACATCATGCCACTTGGCAATCCCTCAGAGGATTTCTTCTTTGCTTGCTATCCTATACCTTACCTAAAACAATTGTGTGTGCTTGAAAGACATCATCCAGGGACCCCAGGCAAGGTGTCTCTAGGTTCTGTTGCTTTATTTGGTTTGAGAAAATGGCTCTTGGGCAACACTGTCTCACTTCCCCATAGAAATCCCACCCTGAGATGAGGCATGAGGCTACACACTCAGCTTTGGGCATTTGGAGAACACCCTACCATCTTCTATGAGGCTGGAGCTGACCCAGGGATACAGCCAGCCAGTGGGTCACACCAGATGAGAACCCGGGAGCTGGTGTTGAGGAAGTAACCTCAGCATTACAGATTGACATTATGGTACTCAACGTTAGGATTTAGATTTCCCTTAAAATTAAAAAAAAAAATTAGTTATCAAGGGATATTTATTTATTTATTTATTTATTTATATGTGGTGCTGAGAATCAAACCCTGTGCCTCACAGATGCGAGGCAAGATTCTACCACTGAGCCACAACCCCTGCCCTCCCTTAAAATTTAACCTTAGGAAAATATCTATTTCTTTTGAAAATTCTGCATGCTTTCTCTGGGGTTTGAGAGCTTAGAGGCAACATATATGGTCTGAAAAACATGTTTTGGGGCCCCAGTGACCTTGGATTTCAATCCTGACTCAACCACTTGCTGAGTCAATTTGGGCAGTTTAGGTTCCTGTCTCTACCCCAGTGACCTCGTCTCAAAATGGACACAATTATCCCTTGGAACACTTTGATGTAGCATATCAAAAGTATTATAAATGGTAAACAAATGGCACTAGTTAACAGAAAATCTATTATGATGCCAGAGAAGGAAAAACTAGACTTGGTGTTCCCATGCAGTGACCATTTTAATCTAGCTGTTTGGTACGATGTTCTTTTTCTTCTAATGATTTCTAATTGCCCTTTCGAGTTGTATTTCGACTATCCCATTTTATATGCATTTGAATATTCTAGACTGCTTCAACTCTTCTTTGGGAGACAGGAAATCAATAAAGTAGAGCAATAAATCCCAGTTACCTTATACCATTCTTACTTCCTCAACCCCAGCTCCTGGGTTCTCATCTGGTGTGACCCACTGGCTGGCTGTGTCCTTGGGTCGGTCACTGTCGGCCACCTTGTTGACCGTTAAGAGCTGGGCTGCTGCATGGTATGGTTGTGTTCTTTCCTCTTAACCTGAGTCTGCTGGGTGTTGCCAAATTCAGGACATTGACAGAGTTCTACACTTGCTAATGGTGGCAGCAAGTGGAGCTGTGGCCTGGCCAGACTTTACCTGCCCCAGGGAAGGAGACGCAGCGAGGGGAGCCAAGAGAGAGCCCCAGGTCTGGTTCCTACTCCAAAGGACCTCATGACTTGCTCGAGACTCCTCTCTGTGGAGGAGGGCTCTGTCATGACCCAGTGCCCTGTGCACACCGCCGCCATCTTTGTCCTCTCCCTTGCAAGTTGTCATCTTGTTGCCGTGAGCACCAGCTTTCCCTAGGAGCTTCCAGGAGCAGATGCTCTTCCCAGTTAGAGGCAGGAGTGGGAATCCAGAGCAGAAGTTCTCACCCTCAGATTGTTCACCTTTTCCTCTGGGACTCTCCTGGACTTCCTGGGGGTGTGTGTGGGGGGGGGTGGGGGTGGGGGTAAGCTGCCACCCTCAGGGGAATTTGTTTTGCATGTAGTTGTTGAACTTTGATTCGGTGACTCATGCTGAAATGCAAAACTTCTTTTCGAGTCCTCCTCCCTCCTCCCACATCTGATTGCTTTTTTCCTTTCCTTTTTTTTTTAAAAAAAAAAACTCAAAGCTGAACTACCTTTGCAGCAGAACGTGACTTCTTACACAGGAAGTGGAGTGTTGGTATGCAGCAGCTTCTAGCAGTAGTGTGGACCAGGTCCACTGCCCACCCCTGACTCCGGGGACCCCTGGGAGGCTCAGTGGCTGGAGAGCATCAGTGTGAAGGCTACAGGCAGCTGGGACAGCGTCCACTGTGAGAACTGGAGGGACACACCCTGCTGGTGAGTGCAGGTGACCTGACCATCGGTCAACGTGGCAGGCACTGTGCAGACTTCAGCCAAGGGGGTGGGAGGAGAGAGTCTAGAATCTCAGGGCCAGAGAAGGGCAGGTTGGAGAGCAGACCTTGGGTAAATATTTTCCTGAACAACATGACTTCTCACACCTGAAATTATTTGAAGTGCTCAAATTAAGAAAACAAGGTAAGCATCTTTAATTTCCATTAGGTGCAATCCTTGCTCACTTTTAGCAAAGATTTTATGGGGAAAAGATTAAGCTCTTCAGTGTAAGTAGACTGTTCACAGGTATTTTAACAAAGCCTTTGGGGTGGGGGGCTCTAGTAGCGATTGAACCCAGGTGTGATTACCACTGAGCATTATCCACAGTGCTGTTTTTAAAATTCTTTTCTTTTATTTTTTTTTTTTTTTTTTAATCAGCGAGCTTTTCTTTATTCGGTATTCAGGGGGAGTCAATCGGTGGAACCCTAGTGTGGCTCATTTTCGGGGCAGAAAATGGCCCTGTTTTTAAAATTTTGAGCCAGCATCTCTCTTAAGTTGCTGAGGCTGGCCTTGAACTTGAGATCCTCCTGCCTCAGCTCCCAGGTCTCTGGAATTACAGGCATGTCCCACTGCGCCCAGCAAGCCCTGTTTACAGATATTAATGTTATAAAATCAGAAGGAGTAGAACTCATTTTACCCTGTATCCATGAAAGCATCCTCTGGTCTGGAACTTGGTTCTAAGCATCTAGTTTTCTGGGAGAAGGTAGTTCAGCTTTTCTGGGAGAAAACTAGATCAGGAAGTTTTGGTAGTGGCCCCAAACACTATTCTTCTAGAAGAGGGCTCTGTGGGCTTCAAGCAGCTACTGAGGAAATTGAACTAAGTCTTAATTTGATTGAGGTGAAGACGTTAGAAATCTCAGCTGAGCCATTAGAAATCTCAGCTTTGCCTGATGCCTCCCCCTGCCCCAATTATGGACTTTCTCCCAGGCCAGATGATCATCCTGCAGTGCAAAACCTGCCACATGACTAGGTTGGGATGTAGAATATGTAGAGGTGCTCTGGGATGTGGATCAGGGCTGGAAATACCTGTATGTATGCCCCTGTGTAACCTATAGCCATACAGAAGAGCTGGTTTTGAGGAGAAAGCGAAAGGCCAGGTGGCACCCCCATGTTCACAGCAGCAAAATCCACAGCAGCCAAGAGGTGAACACAACCCAAGTGCCCATGGGTGGATGAAGGATTGACACCTGTGTGCTGTAGACACCCAGTGGATTATTATTCAGCCTCAGGAAGGAAGGACTTTCTGATGCATACTACAACATGGATGAGCCTCGAAGAAACTACCAAGTGAAACAAACCATGACAAAAGCACCAGTGCTTTATGATTGCACTCGTGGAATCTAAAGTGGTTATATTCACTGAGACAGTCCAGTGGTGGCTTCGAGACCTGGTGGGCAGGGGAATGGGGAAGTACTGTTTAATGGGTACAGAGTTCTTTTTTAAAAATTATTATTATTTTAGTTGTCAATGGACCTTTATTTTTAATCTATTATTTATATGCGGTGCTGAGAATTGAACCCAGTGCTTCACGCATGTTAGGCAAGCACACTACCACTGAACCACAGTACCAGCATGGGCTGGTTTTGCAAGATGAAGTTTTGCAAGATGAAGCGTTGCGGAGATGGAAGGTGGTGATAGTTGCCCAACTAGTTGTACTTAATGCTACAGATCTGTACATTTAAAATTGGTTAGAGTGGTAGATTTTATGTTTTGGTATATTTTATCACAATTTTTGAAAAATTTAAAAATGACAAATTAAAAACAACAACAAAACAATCCTTGCCTGTCTGTAACTTCCTCAAAATTGAACTGACAACTCAGCTGAGGGACTGGAGATCTGAACCGAACCCCCGAACTTCTGCTTGGACTCTAGAGAAACTGGGGGCATGCCGACTTGGAAGACTTCTGGCGGCCCTAATGTCAGGGATTTCTGCGCCAGCAGGGGAGCCCCGCAGTGCGTTCATTTGGGGCTCTGCACCGAGGCCTCAGGTGGCCGCTGGGGGGCGCCCTCTGTTCTGGGCGTCGTCCGTCTGGGATGGGTCTCTGGCATTGGCTAGCTGTGGGCCCCAATCTGGCACCAAAGCCTCACTTTTACTCTGTTTCCTCAACTGCAACCTGAGGGATGAGGGAGGCTGGGATTTGCACTTGCAACACAGGAGGCGGCGCCTTACAATCGTGAAGCCCTTGCACACGTGCGCTGCTGGTTCTCTGTATCTTATCCTCCTTCCTCCTCTTTCAGTCAGTCAGTCAAAGGTCACAGAACTTTGGTCCAGGGATTCCCAGCCTAGATTAGCTGATTCTAGAAGAAACAGATCTGATCTGACGACCTCCTTCCACCTTCGAATTCCCCCACTTCCCTGTTCTGCTTGGGGGCTCTGACTCTGGGTCCCAGATCATGCCCAGGGTGTGATGGCCTCGAGGGACCCTAGGGAAGAAAGCCTTGGGATGCTGACTCTTGGGCCAGCTCGTGAGGCAACTTTGAAGATTTTGTTACTAATCTGTGCTGTTTGTGACTTCCAGTCAAGATTGAGGAAGGAAACGAGATAAAGTTCTTCAGACTTTCAGGTCTTAAAAATAGAAAGACCAAGCAAGCAGCTGGGGTGTGGGAGCTCAGGGGCCATTGCATCTGAGGGGAAGGTGGTCCCCCAAAGGCCCAGGAGGTTCCTGAGAACAGCCCCTGACCCTGGTTCGTCCCTTATTAGAAGAAATTTGTTGTAAAAGGAAAGAAAGTTGATTTTAAAACTCCAGGGTGTGTGCGTGGGGTGTCTCTGAAGTAGGTGAATTCTTTCTGTGAATTTTGCGTGAAATGTCTGGTCCCCTGCATAATCTTTTGATAGTCCTCAGAAGAGGAGTCCTGGGTGGTAACTTCTGGGTGTCTGTGAAAAACTGGACCAGGACCTTGTGTGGTCAAGGCCTACCCAAGTTAAAGACCACGTCTTTTCATTTTAGAATTGTTCGTGTTTTTGTCACATCTGAATGGAGAATTACAAAATAAACAGACTCTTCTCATAGCTGTTCCTTTGTGATCAAAGAAAAGTCACCTGAGCAGTTGGATTCTTGTTTTTCAATTTCTTTAGTAAGATGCAGCCTCCATCCTGAGCACTTTTCAAAGTGACATGCTCTTTGGAGACCTACTGATTGTCAGGCTCTGATGTTTACCAGTTATAGAACCTGTACTCTGCTCCACCCTGAGCCTCTGTTTCCTCATCTGTGTAAGGAGAATACACATCTATGCTGTCTCCCCATAGGAGTGGGGTTTATCAGGTAGAAGGGCCGGTGTTCTGGGCGGGGGAAGGAGAATAAATAAAGGTCTTTCAGGTGCTGTGTGACCCCTAGTGTGAAGCTGGTCTGTCATTTTGGATAAGAATCCTCTTCCTGCTTTGAGTTTGTTCCAAAGCTGGACCCCAGCCTAAGGGGACAATGGTTTGGAGAGAAGTGGTCACTAGTCACAGAGAGATGACAAAGCTGGACCAGAGGCCTGTGGCCAAGAGGTAGGAGGTAGGTGAGACCCGACTGCAAGGCCATGACTCCCATGCAGAAGAGCTTTGGCCTTTGCTCTGCACAGGGTGGAGGGACATGGAAGTGTCTGAGCAGAGGACTGGCAATATTAGAGGGGGTGGGGTGGGGCGGAGCCAATGGTGAAGTGGGTGCTGGAGCACCATCAGCAGGCCTCCAGGAGTCCCTGGAGTGATGGCACAGTCCTTCTTTGACCTGGAAAAGACAGCAATTCCCTTTGTTGGCAGGTCCTCTGAGGGGCCTGTCCTTGCCTTCAATGGAAGATAAGTCATTTCTCACCTGTATTTTCAAGGCACACTTTTTTTGGGGGGTGGGTGCTGGGGATTGAATCCTGGGTCTTATGCATTCAAGGCAAGTCCTCTGCCAACTGATCTGTGTCTCCGGCCCTTGAATGCACATTTGTATAACCAAAAGAACTGTCCTTATTTTATGATTTACAGCTCGTTGTTTACATTTGGGGGGTCTGTTTTTCTTGAGTAGATTGTGAACAAGTTGAAACTGGATTGTGTCTTGTTTCATTTTTATGGAGCTGGGCCCCGGCACAGTGCTGGTGCAGAGTAGGTGATCAGTCAAGGTTTGTTCTAGGAAGAAGTGAGTGGATCTGGGCGGTGGCAGAGTGAGTCCCAAGGGAGGCTGGTTATGGGAAATGCCCAGGAAATAGACTGACGGCTTTTCGGATGTAGACCTGAGGCAGAGGGAGGAATCACGGGACTTCCAGATGTTTTCTTTGGGCCTCTGGGGGAATGCTGTTCAATCAGATTGGGAACCCCAGGGGAACAGTATGTTTGAGGAGAGAAGACAACTCCAGTTTTGGTGATTTATTAAAGAAGAACCTAGTAAACCCCTTAGATATACAAGGCACCATGCCAGGTGCTGGTTACCCAAAGATGAGTAGGTCAGAACAGCCGAGTCTTTTAATCTCTTGAGAAACAGGTACATGATGATTATGTGTGATAGCAAAGGTCATGTGCTGTGATAGGTGAGGTGACCAGGGTCATATTCACACGTCCCTTCTGAGTGATGTGTGAACTGAATCATGATGTTTGCAAAGCCTGAAAGAGCATGTGTGTGAGAACATACTAGAATACTTCAGAAGCAAGGAGAGATTCATTGTGACTCTAAAGAAAGGGCTGGATGGGTCACTGGTGATGGTCACATACACAGGGTCAGAGCAAACAGGACACAGCTGATCAGCCCACTCAGGAATTCAGTGTCTTTGTAGACATCAAGGGCCGGGGGAGGACATGGTGAGCAGGGGCTGCTGTGGCTAGATTTGTGTTAGACACACTGGCTCTCAGCCAACCCCAGCAGACGGGTGTGGAAGGAACTGAGGAGGCTGCAGAGCAAGGCTGGGGAGCAGGTGAGCCATGGGTGAAGGGCTTGAGAGGTCCTGACCGAAGCTGGAGACACACTGGGCTTTCTTGCCTGGTACTGAGGAGGATGGTCACCTGTCTCCAGGCTCCTACGTGGAGCCACATGTGTGGCAATGTCTGTGGGAACAGTCTGGACTTAAGGAGAAACTTTTCTTTTCAGAATTCTTTGTACTCTTAGATGACTTTTAGGACCCCAATGAGCTTTTCCTTATGAAGATTGTATCTCAGCACCACATAAAAATAAATATTGGGTCCGTCTACAACTAAGTTTTTTAAAAAGATTATATCTGTCTATAGAATACACGTTATTAGAAACTAATTGTTTTTTAAATTTTTGCTTTTAGTTGTAGATGGACATAATACCTTGATTTTATTGATTTATGTGGTGCTGAGGATCAAACCCAGTGCCTTACTCATTCGAAGCAAGCACTCCACCACTGAGCTACAACTCCAGTCCCTAGAAACTAATTTTTAAAATGTTTATTTTTAAGTAGCAATAAATCAATTACATTAAATGACATGATTTTATGAGAAATAACTCCATTTCACAAACAAAAAAATTAGTAAGAAGAGTGGCACTGATTTATTTTATTTTTCACAAGTTTCTTTAATGTCCTTTTTAACAGACGACAGCTGGATTCTCATAAATGCTTGTTCATTTAAACTGCTGCAATAGGGCACAGCAGGTAGTCTCTAGAACATTCCATTGTACACTCTTGAGAGGATGAGAAAGAAAAACAAATTATATCTTAGCATTATTACGAAAGTAGTTTTTACCTTGCGAACTTACTGAAAATGGCTTGGGGTCTCCCAAGTTTCCCTGGAGCTCATTTTGAGAACCACTGAGAACCCTTAACGAATGCCTGTTGAGTGACAGTGTCCAAGTTCCACTGCACTTTGTTTAAGCAGCATGCTGGCAGGTGCTGCATGGGTTTATAACTGTGTGCGTGCCTGGTGCTTCTCAAGAGGTGGGAGCCAGGTGTGAAGTTGTGGGACTCTTGGAATGTAAGGGCTGGTGGAAGGCCTGGGCAGGACTCCCGCACTGATGGAGGGAACAGAGAAAGACCTGGAAACACATAGGAGGAGAAGTAGGCCAATTAATACAACCTGGGGGAGCAGAGTTTCAAGTTGGGGGAAGTTCATAATTTTAAAAATTTAAGACGACCAGTTTTGGGGGAGTGGTCCACAGTGTCAGCAGTGGCAGGAAGGTTGTAAGGCAGATTGTGAAGATTCTGGTGGATTCACAGTTAGAAGGGACTGGACCTTGGGGGACAGTTTCAGTGTTTTAGCAGTGGTGCCCATTGTCAGTGGCTGAGGCAGGATGGGAGGCGACAGGGTGGGGGCTGCAGTGGAGGCCTCTCTGCCTAGAAGTTGGCTGTGAAATGCCCTTCCCCTGCCAACCCCTGACATTGTTAGCTGTGTTGCGACTCGCGCTTTACAGAGAGGCCTGCACTGGACACAGAGTTGAGGCGGGGACCTACCACAGAGGCATGACTGCAGCCAAGTATTCAGATCAGAGATAGCATCTAAAGGTGAGGAGCCTGCAATGCATAGAGGAGGATGGGTGGAGAGAGGATGTGAAAATATCTTCAACGTGCAGGATTCGGTAACAGTGAGAAACCAAATTTCCATTGTTTGATTGATGGTTAAATGCTGGAGAGCATTCATTCATTCATTAGTCAATAACTATGCACTGGGATTCAGTTGTACCAGGCACTGTTGTAGATGCTGGGCATACAATGGTATCAAAATGCATTTTTGATAAGAAAAGCACATTGCTTTTATATATAGTATGGTGTTGTTTATGTGCAAAGCAAGCAAAACAATCCTAAAGCCATCTTTGTGTGTGATCTAGTAACACACAGGCCGATGCAGAGAAAGTGCTGGAGAGATGTGAACAAATTGCTGGCAGGAGAGGCACCAGGGTTGCACTATGTACCTTGCTCTTTATACTTTGATGTTGTTCAAATTATTCACAACAAGTATGTTTTCTTGGTTATGTCTGAATTTCTGGATGTTTTTTGAAAGGTGTAAGATGTAGGTCTTTGTGGTAGAAAAGACAGCCTGAGCCTGTCTGGAGCGGTCCTGTTGGTTTAGTCATCTCCCTTCTGACAATACCAGGAGGCTGCAGCCCCTCCACCCACCATCCCTCAGGTGGAGGCAAGGGAGGGATGCCTGGAGGGGAGGTGTCAAATATGGGTGAGGACTTTCTATCTTCAGGGTTCAGTGTGGTCTGAATTAAAGTTGTGCCAAAGCACATAGATGGGTGGAAGCTTTGCCTTTCTGGAAATAGAAATTTCCAGATGGCATTTCTCCCTGTGTAAATCCTGGAGCCTGTGTTCACCTGCCATAACAAAGCACCAGGGACTGGAGCAGAAACCATGGAAATCCACTGTCCCAGATCCGGGTGATCTCAGGGTTGGTTTCTCCTGAGGCCTGTCTCCGTGTGCCTTTCTCCCTGCATCTTTATGTGGTCTTTGCTTTGTGGGCATTTGTGTCCAAATTTCCTCTTGCAAGGACCCACACTAACAACCTCATTTTAAGGGCCTGACTCCAGATGCAGACATGCTCTGAGTTACAGGGGCTAAGGGCTTCAACATGGCGGTTTGGGTGGGAGCCATTCAACTCGTAACAGAGACTGGGAAACATTTCTTTGGTCTGTCCTGACTTCTGGGTGTCCTGCTCAGCCCCTGCCACCCTGGGATCTGGTTGCTGTTCCCTGAACAAGAGCACTGGGGTGAAGGCCATAGAGATGCCTTGTAAAAGCAGCGTGATTGTATCTGTGACTCCCCAAACCACACTGAGCAACTGAAAATCCCCACGGGGACAGGCTCGGCATGATTTCCTGACAGATGAGGCCAGAAGGGAGGGGGCCCATGCACAACCTGCCCTGGGTCACCTGGCATCCTGGCTGCCAGGCTGCCCGGAAAACACCTGATGGGCGCTTTTTCTCTTTAGCTCATGCCTGTGGGGCTCGGCCAGGAGGAAGCTGGGGGCAGGACCTGCGCCAGGCACTGGCTGGCACAGCATGGAGCGCCCGAGCAAGATGGAGTTCTTCCAGAAGTTGGGCTACAGCCGGGAGGACGTGGTCAGGGTGCTGGGCAAGTTGGGAGATGGTGCCCTGGTCAACGATGTGCTGCAGGAACTGATCCAGACAGGCAGCCGCCCTGGGGCCCCGGAGAGCCCTGCCAGCAGCACTGGGCCCCTGCTCATTCCCCGGGGCTCCTGTGGGGTCCCAGACTCTGCCCGGCGGAGCTTGAGGCCAGCCCTAGAAGAGGACTGCGGAGACTCGGCCAGTTCCCTGCGTCCCATAGTGATCGACGGCAGCAATGTGGCAATGAGGTAGCTTTCCTGATTTCCTTCATCCAAAGCTGGGGGAAGGTGAGGGACCTATTCCCGGGGGCCCTGAGAACTATCCCTTCTCTCTTTGATTTGGTCCAAAGAACTTTGGAGCCAGTGGTTTGGGGCTTTGAATCTCTATTCCACCTCTTGAGTAGTTATGTGGCCTTAAGTATGTCAATGAACCTCTCTGAGCTTCACTTTCTCCCTCTGTAAGGTTGGAATTAACCCTCTCTGGAGGATGTTGTGGGGATTGGAGCTGATGGAAGTGTTCTACAAGTGGGTGCTATTATAATGCTCACCCAGAGGAGCTGCTTCTTCTGGGGAAGGTAGTGGGTAATGGGAAGGGCCTGGGGTTGACATATGTGACTTTTTCTCTGGACTCTGTCCCTGACCAGTTGTGTGACTTTAGGAAAGCAAAACTACTCGGTTCCCCTTCTGCAAAAGAGGTCCGTAGATTTCTCTTCTGTCTCCTTTTGGGTTATGAGACTCGGATGGGAAGAAGCACTTGAATGGCACTGAGAAAACTGCTGGGCTTGCTGGGGCTGTGAGGCTGCAGTTCCCTTGCTAGGTGTGACAGAAGTGTCTGTGGTCCTCCCCTCCCACCTTCTGCTGCAGAGAGGTCCTGTGCCTGTTTGCGTCTTGGCATCTTCCATCCCTGTGTTTCAGGGATGCGCGCATCATGCTCCACGTGGTTATGATGCCGGCTTGGCTGAGCTTCCCTACCAGAGTCTGTAGCCTCCTGTACTCTGAGCTGGTGAGGAGGGGCACTGCCCAAACAAATGGATTGTTCTACACTCAGCTTAGTTATAGGCAGGCAAAGGGCAGAGCCATAGGAAATTGTTCACTCATGGCTGTAAATACGTGCACTTCCCTTTTTAAAAGTTGAGTTACTGGTAGGAGCTTGGAAAATCAGTTATCAGCAGCTCCAAATGTGTCAGGCATCCCCAAGTGCTCCCTGGGGATTTGAGTTCACTTTGGACTTGGCATTGCAGGACATGATTTTGAAACAGTTCACCCAACACAACCCAGCCTCAGGGATTGTCCCTCCACACCCTGCATGGTGAGTACCAAGTGTGTGCTTTGTTTTCAGACAGCCAGGTCTCCCTGAACTTGATTATATTAGCAGGTGATGGAGCCCCCACCATCCCCTAGGACTTAGGATCTGGTCCACCAGGTCACTCTCATGTTCTAACTCACATCCCTTGCAAGCATCAGACAGAGGAGTTTATGAAATCCTGCTAGATTTAAGATTTCTGGGTTGATAAAAGCAATTTTAGAATTTAGTAGATTCTAAGGGTTCTGAAAAGTGTGGGAGAGGTGTGAGATGGAGCCTGGCCTCTGAATGAGCTGAGAAAAGCTCCTTTCTTTCTGAGTATCAATAGAAAGATTGTGTGTGTGTGTGTGTGTGTGTGTGTGTGTGTGTTACTGGGAATGGAACCCAGAGCTTTGTGCATACTAGGCAAGCACTCTATCACTGAGCTACATCCCCAACCCTATTTTTAAAAAATTTTATTTTGAGACAGGGTCTTACTAAGTTGCCTAAGTTGTTCTTGAACTTATAATCCTCCTGCCTCAGCCCCCCAAGTAGCTGGGATTACAGGTATACACCACCATGCCCTGCTTAGCGGGCTTTGGTTATAAGTTGATTTTGCATAAATCAAAGACCCTCCCAGCCAGAAGATTATTTGAGTCTACAGTTCCAAGTAAAACCAGCAGAATAGCTGTAGGGAAAACAGACTACTTCAGGGACCACAGGCATTCTCCCTGGGAACCAGAGAAGAATTTTAGTGTTCTGATAGTGTGGCAGTGGAGGGTTTTCCTTTGATGGGAGTCTCTCTTCCTGCCTGGAATTGAAACTCCAACTACAGCTTCTGTTGCACATGACCATGAGGTGTCATGGGTAAATCCGTTTGTTCCCATCACCTCCAGCCTCACTCCCACAACTGTAATCAGCTTGCCCCTCTTATGCTCAATCTGTGTGGGATATAAATGAAAACCATTATTCAGACTTACTGCAAAGCACGTGTCAGAGCCTGAATGTTTCGCACACCTGGGGGCCTTCAAAACACCCCCATTAATTATTACGCCTTCTCTGTGTGGGCACATGACACACACACAACACATCACACCCACATACACATGCACGCACACTCGTGTACCTACATGCCTACAAACATCCCCTCCCCCTGCCCTGTGGGTCCGCATAGTTAGGAAAAAGGAAATTGTACAACCACCACTTGGTTGGGGAACTGAATTTGTTCCCTTGAAAGGCAGGTTCTGGGGGGAGTGGGGTTCAAGGTTGCACTTGGTTCCCTGCCCATTCTGCTAAGGTGATGCCTCCTGTGTCCTACAGTGGGGGGTTCACAGGAGCCAGGTCCATAGGCCACGTGTGGAAAGAGCAGCTCTCTCTGTTCAGCTACCAGTTGTGAGAATCCCTGGCTTTCTTGGGTCCTGTTCACACCGTTACACAATCGAGAGCTGGATAATAAAGAGGTTGGCTTTTCATCTCCAACATGCCAAAAATCAAGGTGATTATTTTATGTGCAGTAGAAAGATAGAAGTGAAATTTTCTTATAAAGGGATTCCTCTTTTTCTTTAGAGGTTCAGAGAAAGTTAATAACTTTCCCAAGGTCCCAGAGCAGTAAGTGTCAGCTCTGGATTTTGTGCTGTTCCTGGTGCCACCAATGGATCTTCCCCCATCTGGCCTCGGGGTGGGAGATTCTGACCCTGGGCCTTTGCCTGTGCTGACCAGAGCCCTGCCCAAGCAGGATGAGCCCTGGACCTGACAGCTACAGAGGGAGGCATGAGGTCCCTAGTCCCTTCACCAGGGGCCTGAAGAGCTAGAGCCTGGGATCTACTCCTGCCAAGTCTGGGGACCTGCAGGTGACATGTTCCTTGGTGACTCTGATGGAATAGCATCCTAGAGACCATTCCCAAGTACAATTCCTGTATCTTTAAGGTCTATGTGTGTGTATGTTTGAGAGAGAAAGACAGAGAGAGAGAGTTAGTTCTAAGTCAGCCTGGGTCATTCTGCTAACTAAGTCACTGGACACCTGGCCTTAAGAAAAGTCTGCAGCAACTTTTAAAAGAGGTGGCTTTCCTTGAAAGCCTTTTAGAAGCTGCCTCTTGGCACATGGAAGAACACAGTCTTGGTAGCCACAGCTGCAGCATTTCTTAGTGGGGGTTGGGGGTGGCAAACTCACAAGGGCCCAACCTGTTTACATACTGGAGGCAAATCAAGAAACAGCAGGACTTGGAAGTGCGGAGCTTGGAGGGAAGCCATCTGGTAACTTCACCGCCTCTTCCTGCCCTAGAGAAGGGTTCCATTTGAGCATGTCTTGACTTTTCATTTTGGTTGTAATTAATTTTTAAACTCAGAACATCTGGAGGAAGGAATCATTCAGTGAAGAGTATTCAGGCTGAAATGGCACCTCTGTCTTCATCTTGGGCCTCTCTGAGGGTCAGACTGGCTTCTGAGCCCCTGAATCTGCTCTGCTAACTTTAGCCTTGGGCTCCTGCCTAAATCTGCACCTAGTTCTCCTCTTAGGATGAGGTCAGCCGCTGCTCACCCTCTCTTTCCCCTGACTGGATCTGGCAGAGATCTACTGGTGAGAAGGTTTGGCATGTTGGTAATTTTACCCACATGAGGGTAAAAATAAGGAAGAGAGTGGAAGTAAGTGGTGGTGTCCTTTTACATCTTGGATCCCTAAGGGACCGTTGTTCAACTTTTCCTTTCTTCCCTCCCCATAACCTTGGTCCCCAATGGGGCTGTTTGCCCCTAAATTCCGAAGGGACAAGGATGCAGGGGTGTACAGTTAGTTTCTGTAAATGACACTCTATCAGCAGCTGCCCCAGGCACTATTGTCACATAGGAGAAATCTGCCTAACTCACCAACCACTTCCCCTTTCCTTTTCCCAGGCCTCTTGGCAGGCTGCCTGAGGAGCCGGTTCCTGGTGCCTATTCCCAACCCCACAAAGGTCCTGCTCTCCCACCCCCACAAGAGCATTTTAACTGCAGGTGACTTTTGCTCCAAAGGAGCTCGCTGCTCCCTGGGCTGACTTTGCAGCAGAGAGCCAGGCACTTTTCTTTGTTTCGTTTCCTCAAGGGTAAAATGGGGGTGCAGGTCATCCCATCAAAGGCTTGTAATGGTCAAATGAGATGACCGTGCCAAGGGACGGGTCAGGCAGGCCAGCCTCAGCCTTGTTGTAGAAGATGCTCACCAAGCCATGCTGAGGCTGTGAGGGAATGCGGGGGCATGGACGCCTTTGGCTTCTGTTTCCTAACGGATGCTGGGCGTGGGCCCCAGAGTGCGGGGCAGTGCCTTGCAGCCTGACCAAGAGCTCTGCCAGGGCTCCTTTCCCTCCCTCTCCCTCACCACTGAATGTCCTCCCCGCCCCCACTAATCATACACCCACTGAAAGTGTCAGGGAGTGAGAGTTGGCTTCAGAGTGGTTAAAACAGATACCTGAAGAGCCCTGGGAAAGAGATCAGTTAATAAATAATTTTAGAAAATAACTGTGGTCGTGACATTTTTCCTTTGGAGCTGATGGAACAGACTGCTGCAGCTGGCAGATGTGTGTGTCGCGGGGGGTCGTCCACTGCCCACAGTACTGCCATGTGCATGGAAAATGTGCCTCTTTCCCTGTGACAGACATAATCTCTGCCCCAGTTTTTTGGCAGGGAAGCGCCAGCCTAACATGTGTCCTGTCTGCAAGGGGGCCCGACTGTGTCTTGTCTTCCCGAAGACTCGGGCTCTGTGCTTCCCCTTCCTTCCCTTGCTCTTTCTTTAAATGGCCTCTGGGGGCTTTGAGACCTGCTGTTGGCAGGAAGAGGGGGTCTTGACCCTCACTGAGCACAGGTTGGCTAGATGATGGTGGAAGTGTCATTGTCCCATGCAGGCTTTCTGGGAGCCACGCTGACTTAAAATGCTCTCCTCCTGGTAGGTGCCTGTTGGTCCACCCTAGGATTCTGATAACCCACCAGGCCTAGGGCCTGCGGGGAACCCGGGGAGCTGCTTTGGGATCACCTACAGGCTACTTTCCTCCAAGGCAGCCCTGCAGAAACTGGGATTCCCTGCGGGGTTTGAAGCCTGCCCCTGTGTGCTGGAAAACACAGGAGGCTTCACCCTTGTGTTTCACACCAACACCCATGTTTCCACATCTCCCCTCCTCCTGGGCTCAGCAGGGAGGAGCAGGGTGGGGTGCAGGGCTGAGGGACCTGAATGGCCTCCTCATCCTCCCCATCTTCCTTCCACTCTCTGCTGGGACTAGCACTCACCTCCTCTTCCTTTTCCACAGATATCCCATCAGCATTTTCTGTTTTCTGTTTGCACAAGCCTCCTGGGACAGACTCAAGGGCCAGAGGGATCTTCTCCAAACCCAGGGAGCCCCAGACTGGGCAGTGCAGCCAGCTTTCTCCCACATGATGAGGCTCTCTTCCAGCTCCATAGGACCTGCTTCCCAGCACAACAGTGCTTCCAGAGTCTTCCTTCTGCTCTTGCTTTACAAACTTGTGACAGTCCTGAGCCCCCCTGAGGGAGGCTTGTAGGGAAGGTCTCACACAGACAAGAAAGCACGGTGAGGACACTTGGTGTAGTCCCACCCAGAAGTGGGCTGGCTGCTTCCGGCCAGGCCCTTAGGACCTTGGCTCTCAAGAACCTGCCCACCTGTCCCTGCCTCTGTCTCCCCTTTGCTCACTCCACATGCTCTCTCTTCTGTTCCTGGAGCATGCCATGTCCCACCTGCATCAGGGTCTTTCTAGTAAACTGCCCCTTTGTCCTGGGCTTCTCCTTTTCCAGCTGCTGACAAGGCTGGGGTTTTTTTCCCCTCAGTCACTGGTCTACCCAACAAATTCAAATTGTCAGGCTTACCAATTGCCAGGCATGGGGAGGGGGCAGGGACTCAGAGCTGAGTAAGGTGGGGCGGGTGTTGTGGTGCAGAGCAGAGGGAGGCCCGGTTTACCCCTGGATGAGGGCCACCATTCTTAAATACCAGGGAGCAGTGGCCTGGCACTGCCAATGCTTGGAACAGGAGACCTAATAGTCTAGGGGATCAGGGGACACTTTCCTGAGGAATTGAAGAAGCAGCTAAGAGCTGGTGCTGTGGCATCTTTGGTCCCAGGGAGGATAAGGCAGGAAGCAGGAAGGATTGCTTGTGTCCAGTTTGAGACCAGCCTAAGAAACATGGGGACACCCAGTCTCAAAAAAAAAAAAAAAAAAAAAAAAAAAGTGCAGCTGAGGTCTGAAGGAGGAGGAAGAGTGAACGGGGCTGAGAGGGAAGGAACAGCTGGTACCCAGGTCCTGTGGTTAGCCAGTTGATTTTTGCTTCTTGGTATCTCATATACACCCACTTGTCTCCCTCTCCAGCAAAACACCATTGACCTGCATTGGCTAAGTTGGATGGATGCCTTCAGGCTTCACCAGTCCTGGGGAGAGCACTCCACTGCCTCCTGCCCCTGGCTTCTGCGATGTAGCACCCAGCTGGCATCCATCCTGTCTCTTGTTCAGGATTGTCCTCTCCTCAGCTACTGCATCACAGAGTTCCTCCGGGCCAGCCTGGGCCTCTTGCTTCCTCTCTGGCAGTCAGATCCTTCAGTCCATGCTGTGGCTTCGATTACTGTTGAAACACAGTTGACCTGTCACTGTTCTCACTTGGGCCTCTGAACCCTCCCTGATTACTAAGCATTTCCATGCAGGGGTCACAAAGCCTCTATGGAGTAGGTGTCCAAAGCCAAACCTCTAAGTGATCTCTCCCTCTCAGAACTCCCGTGCCAGTGAACAGCCCCCTGTCCACTTACAGGACAGAGCTGGAGGCAGCCTCAGTGCCTTCCTGCCTCTGCCATCTCCAGTCAGAAACGGAGTTCTGGAGCTTCCACCCTCCAGATGCTGCTAAAGCTCACCCACCCTCTCCCTCATCCACTGCCAGCACCTTAGTCCAATCACTGTCGATCTTTACTTGGATGACGTCAACAGCTTCCCAACTGGTACCCCACGCCTGCTCTTACTCCTTCCAGTTCATTGTCTGGGTACTTCCAGACTGATCTTTGAGAAACATACATCAGATCATGTCACATCATCACATCACATCTACTTCCCATCTACTTCCAGGGCTTCTCATGCCTCTTAGGAGAAAGGAAGAAAATCTTCCATAAGGCCCACAAGTCCCTGCCTGTTCCCACACTGCTCTTTCCTTACTGCCTCATCATGTCTTGGTGGCATTGATAGGGTACCATTCTTGCTTGGACTTGGGAAACCCAATAACGCATATATAACCACCTGAGGGTGAGAGTTTTCCTGTGGATGGCTCTTCTCCTCCATTTTACGTTGGTCCTTTTTAGTTTAGCTAAAGAGTTGATCTGGTCCATTAATCCTTGGAATATTCCCCCCTGGGGGCAAGGGATCCTGTGTGTAGGTGTCACCAGCTTCCTGGATCTAATTAAAGGCTATAGTTTATGCAGATAATACGCTATCTTTAAAATTCAGATTTGCCTGCTTCCCTCTTGGGTATGAGCTTGGATCCAGAATGTTCCCAGGGGAAGTCACTTCTAGGAACACTCTCTGGGTCTCTTCAGCTTTCTTTGTCTTCCCACTGTAGCCATGGAAATAAAGAAGCCTTCTCTTGCCGGGGAATCCAGCTGGCTGTGGACTGGTTCAGGGACAGAGGACACACCTACATCAAGGTTTTCGTCCCATCCTGGAGAAAAGAGCCATCACGATCTGACACCCCTATCAGAGGTATGCTGGGACAGGGATACACCTGGCACTGTGCACTCTTCCCTGGTGGCTCCCGCAGTGGTGGCTGTTTAGTTAGTGGTCTAGCAATGTCAGTCTGCCTCCCTGCACTCAGAGCTCCATGCATGTAGCTGTGCAGCACCTAGCCCTAGCACCCAGCACCCTGCATATATGCTGGGTGCTCGATCAATAGCTATTGAACAGATGAATGAAAAGGACTCTTTTACTGAAGATGATTAAGTTCCTACAATATGCCTCACAACTTTAGCACTCTGAAGATTGACTGGCCTTGCATTCCATCCCTGGTAGTTTGTAGGATCTGAGAGAGACTGTCATTTTATAGGTAATGTTTATTACTTACTGAATACCTAATCAATGCTCTTCATTAAAAAAAAAAAAGGAAATTGAGATCCAGGAAATTGTTTAGTTTTAATTCTTAAATGAGCTAGGAATATTTTAAGCTACAAATAATAGAACGCCGTGGTTTAACAAGCAGGGTTTTGCCTGTTTGTTGTTCAGTTCTCATAACAAGCAGATACTGAGGTGCTGTCAGCGTCTGCTCATAGTCGATGCAGGAGGGCTGGCCTCCTGGTCATTCTGGAGGGTTCCTGACTCTTTATTCCCATCTTTTAGCAAACTTTTAATTTTGGTTTGTTTTTAATTCTGTTAATGGTTACCAGTTGCTACTGCTTCTCTATTAACCTCTCTTTGTTTGGTAAATAAAATGTTGTTCTTGTTCTATGGATGCAGTATCTTCTTGAATATTTTTATAAACATACAGACTTTTTTAAAAAGTTCTCATAATTTCCACAAATGCTATCTAAAATTTTCTGGGGTTGGTTATTTTTGTTCATCTTAATATCTCTCTCTCTCTCTCTCTCTCTCTCTCTCTCTCTCTC
>JAJEJO010003449.1:0-12710 GCA_020662805.1 Glaucomys volans | reverse complement strand
CCTCGCTCTCCCCCCTGCCCCCTGCTCTTTTTCTCTCCCTGGTTTTCTTCTCAAAAGTCTGGTGATCTGTGTGTATAAGTTTTAATTGTGAATAAAGAACTAGATTGGTTAAATATATACCTGTGCAAGTGCTACAAGTTTCCTCCCTTCCAGGGGTGCCTTCCCACTGAGCCCTTTTTAATATTTCATTTTGACACAGGGTCTCGCTGAGTTGCTTAGGACCTCACTAAGTTGCCGAGGCTGGCTTTGAACTTGTGATCCTCCTGCCTCAGCCTCCCGAGCCTCTGGGATGAGTTTTCTCCTAGACTGGGGTCATTCAGGGCTGACTCTCGGTGATGACTGGCAGGTTTCACATCTGCATATCCTGTACAGAGCAGGCAAGCAGTAGGGCACCCCTGTCTATCGCATATTTCAATGACAAAACGAGGAGGGTTTTATTCTAGCAGATCAAACAATGAGAAGCTCACTCCTTGCTAGTTGTGCCTTCAATTTTTTTTTTTTTTTTTTTTTTTATGGAGATAGGGCTAGGAAGTGAGTGGGGTCCACGCGCAGCTGCCCGGGAGTAGCCCTTCTACTAGCCGTCCTGCCTCAGCCTGACTGCTCCCCACTCCCCTGCCTAGAGTCTTCTGCAGCTTCACAGGGAAAATGTCTCCCACGTCTGGTTCAGTCCTCTGCACATTTTGGGTCATGGTTCCCCCCAGGCTGCAGGGCTAGCATGGTCCTCCCTGCTTTCTGTCTTCCTAAAATTTGTCCAAAGCCTGGGTTTGCTGCTGTCTCCAAGCCCACTTTGAATGTGATTATGGATCTTCCTGTCATTTCAATGGGATTTATGAGAAGAAGGAAGGGACATATACTTGCATTCCATTTTCCATCATGAATTGATTACCCAAAGAATTTTTTATGGTCTGAATAAGGAGACCAGTAGGTTTAAGCTGTTCAGTTATGTGATACTGAAATATAGGTAAATAATGGAAAATTATTTTGGAGTAGGGAAGGAATTTTCAATAAGCTACAACAGGAGCAATTCTATAGGAGAAGGATAAATAAATCCAACTACATAATAAAAATTCCTGTTCATTAAGAGCTACATGAAAAAAGAAAAGAAAAGGAAGGAAGGAAGGAAGGAAGGAAGGAAGGAAGGAAGAAAAGAAAGAAGGAAGGGAGGCAGGGTAGGTCAATTTCAAACTGGGGCATCTATGAAGAACTTTTCCAAATTAATGAGACAAGGACAACGAACCAATGAAAAGATGAGCTGAGGAAGATAAAGCTTTTGCAGAAGAGAAAACATAAATGGCCAATAAACACACGAAAGGTGCTCAATCTCCTTAGTATCCAGAGAAACGCAAAATAAAACCACCATAAGAGTCAGTCTTATACTCGCCAAGTTAGGGAAATTCTTAGAGACATACTCTGGAGAGTTCCTTGGACTTACTGACTTACGCAAAAACTAATAGCAGTGCACACACTTGTCTGTGTGACCAAACCTCATAAACACAATGGTCAGTGAAAACCACATTGAAAATGGCCCTCGTAATATGTATTTCTAAACATAAAAGCAAAGAAATTATAAACACTGAGTTCCAGAACTCGGGCCATGTCAAGGGAAATGGACAGGATTGCTAACTGGGAGGGGCAGCAGGGACTTCCCGAGCATGACCCACCTTCTTCTTCTCAAAGTCCATGGCATTTTTTTTATTACTGTACTTTGTTCCATAAATGCATTATGTACCTTTTTCAAGTCTGGAAATCATGTCATATTGGAAAGCACTTAAACTCGAGGGAAGAAAAATATATAAAGAATATGCTAATACTCTCCTAAGTTCCAAATAACGATTATATGCAGCAAGGATTTTCTTTGCTTGTCTCCAAAGGCAAATCTAAGACCAAACATTAGACTTCCCTGGAGGCAAACTTTAATCCTATAGGAAAGATCTCGGAATATCTGCACCAGCTGACACATGTCCATCTCCTTCCTACTTTTTGCAAGAACTCTCCCACACCTGAGCTTATTCAGGCTACTCACAAGCACTGTGAGAAAGGTAAAGGAGATGTTATTGTGTTCATCTTATGAAGGTAACACCTGACGTTAGAGGGATAAAGACTGCAGCTCAGCCCAGAATCCTATGCGTTCTTAACCTGGGACTCTTCTATTACATTCCTGAGTCACTCAGAGATGTTGGTTGCTCCAGCTCAGTGGTGACCAGGCAGATTCTTGAGTGGTAGGGAAGATGGATCTCTGGTTACCCCTGAAGGGCCCACGCAGAAGCCTTCCAGATGGATGCCAGGCTGGCTAGTCATTGCTAAGGCTTCATCAGGGTTCCACTTAAAACAGGAACATCTCTCTCCAGAAGGCCTCTGTGTCTGCTATAGTAAGGGCTCAGGTTGAAATCTTCCTTCTGAAAGGGTTCTCCCTTGTTGGTACCATTCTCTGGACTGTGATGTGGGCAGGACCCAAGCTAAGAGCACCCTTGACCTTGGGCTACTGGTAAATTCAGTGAAATTTAATGGAAGAAAAGAACAGTAGGGAATGAGGTGGGGGTCCCTGGTGTTTTATCCCCTTCCCAGAAACCTCCGGGTCTCCATCTATCCAGCTGGGATTGGGGGGAGGCAGGAAGGGCTGGGGGAGGTCCCTGGGCTGTGGGGTGTCCTTCCTCAAAGCCCTGACAAGCAGTGTCTGCCTGTGACCGCAGAGCAGCATGTGCTGGAGGAACTGGAGCGGCAAGCGGTGCTGGTGTACACCCCATCCCGCAAGGTGAATGGCAAGCGGGTGGTCTGCTACGACGACCGCTACATCGTAAAGTTGGCCTATGAGAAGGACGGCATCATTGTCTCCAACGACAACTACCGCGACCTGCAGAGTGAGAACCCCGAGTGGAAGTGGTTCATTGAGCAGAGGCTGCTCATGTTCTCCTTCGTCAATGACAGGTACGGAACTGGGGGGCTGGGGGCCTAGGGTCCCAGGGTCCCAGGCCAGACCCGTGCCAAGGCAAAGCGTGCTTTGGGGGGTGGGCACATCCAACCCTGCAGACACAGCCAGCCTGGGCTCACCCACTCGGCCATCCCAGGCTGCCTCATCGCCTCTATCCCTCTGGGTGTCCTCTCTTTTAGGCCCCAATTTTCCCCATGGGCAGTTTGTCCCTGGCCTGGAAGTTCCCAGGGTCACATCTAGTCAAATCACTGCAAAGCTGACCATGCTTACCCCCACAGACATTTTTTTTTGTTTTAGAATTTAATCCTTCAAATAAGAGTTTTGGAATAGCCACCATGGGAAAATATGAACTTAGTTATATTTCCTTTCACTTATTTCAGGTTTTGTTTTTGTTTTTAAGTTTTGAATTACATTTGGGAATGTGCAACAGTTCTTTTCTTTGGGCTGTAAAGATCTTAACCTGCCAGGAACTGACTGTCCCCACACCTCTTGGTTGAAGTCGCCCAGAGAACCCACTGGTTTGCCTAACCTGGATTGGTCCTCTGAGTTAGGCCAGCCTGGGACCAACCTGCTACTGCTGGAGGAAAGGAAAGGCCATCAGGGTTGCAAGGCACAACCTGGAAAGCTCCGAGCCCAAGAAAGGTGGGGAGGAATGGATGGCTTGTCCTCTGCAGGGCAGGCCCTGGGGACCTGGCACAGTGGGCCTGGTCTGGAGACTAGACAGTGCAGCACATGGCAAGTGGGCTCATGCTCCCACCCCAGGTTCTGTCCCAGGCACTGACAGTCAGCTGTCATTCTGGGCTCTTTCAGAATGTGTAGGGCAGGGACTGTGGCTGTTTACCTGCCACATCCCCAGCATGCCTGTCACATAATGGGCACATTGTCACTGGTGGTACAGGAACGACTGAGTGTGTGAGTGCATGGGTGAGCGGTGGAACGACTGTGGCTCCAGGAAGGGAGGAGGAGGGAAGAGGACGGCGCTGGAGGCTGGGCTCCGGCACCTGGGCACACAGCGCAGCAGGGAGGCAGTGTGGTGTGGTGGAGTTTCCAAAGGATGCCCTGCCTGGGTGGCATGGGAGAATCAGTCCTCTCCCTGAGGTGACTGTTCTTCACCTTGAAAAGGGATTAGTAGTAGTACCTGTGAGCCCTAGAGAGAACTGTGCCCCAGACGTGGTAGCAGTTACTCCCAGGCCAGACCAGACCAGGATGTTGTCCCGTGCCACCTGCTCCTGCAGCGCAGGAGGTGGAGCTGCTTTCCTGGCCCTGGGGCAGGTGTTCAGCAGCAGCCACCTGCAGTAACCCCATGGTCACTTCCAGATGCACAAGGCAAGTGGCTCTCCCTGTCTAGTGCTGGCCTAGAAGAATCTGGCAAGTGTGGCAACTGTAGGTTCCAGAAATCCTTACTGAGGGTTGGTGGGTCATGGCTGCTGCTGGCCCGGTGACAGCCAGGGGCCCAGGCCAAGTCCTCCTGATGCACTGGCCTCTGCTAAGGGGCAGCCAGAAGGCAGGGCCTGCCTGCCCGCCTATGATCGAGGGCACTCACCCTGGCGCCCTGGGCACGTCCACAAGGCTCTCTTGGCACAGCTCCTGCTCCTCAGGGAGCAGGAGGTGAAGCCTTTGGGAACTTTTAATAACCGCAGTGGGCGGCTCCCCAGATTCTTGGTCAGGGCCCAACTCTGAGAAGCCGGCTGTGTAGCTGGGAGCCGAGCCACAGAGGCTGCGCTGAGCCAGGAATCGCCCAGCTCTCTGCAGGGTGGGACCTCAGCATGACTCTTTGACTTTGCGGGGGGGGGGGGGGGATGGCAACCCCTGAAAACAGCTCCTCCACAATTTAGAATCCTTTGTATGGCCCAGAAGGGTCTCCTGGGAACAGAAGCCTCTACTGAAAAAGGTGTTTCTCACTAAACGGGAGTTTTCCTTCTGAGGAATTTCGTTTTCCCCTTTGAGACCTCAGCACGCTCAGCTTGCCTTCCATGCTGGGGAGGAGGAGGGGCAGGCAGAGGAAACTGGTGTCAGAAAACCACTTGAGAAGAGTCTGGCAGCCCCAGAAGCTGAGACCAAGCCCGGAGCCCCTGGGGTGTGTAGAGGGCAGGCCTTCTGTGCTCAGGCACCGTGTGCAGCAGGCTCTGAATCTGCATCTTCGCCCATTCGCTGCTGGTGTTTCAGACTCTGCCGTACAGACCCTTGGCCTGCGTATGCTCTGAGCTGAGACTGGCGTGGTGTGAGACATGCAAGAGAAAGAGGCCCAAGCTTCAGTTGCTTGTACAACTCCGAAACCTTCCAGGAGCTGTTAACCCCACAGAGGTTCCTCATCTTGTCTCAGGACAATGGGAAGCTGGGGTGACCCTGGAGCAATTAGGCCTCAATTTCCCTGGATGGAAATCGTTGTTAAAATACAGATTCCTTAATGATTTCAGAATCTAATTAAGCAGGTGTGGAGTAAGCCACAGACTGAATTTTAAACAAGTTGCTGGGTGAACTGGACCTCGTTGGCTTGCACCACATTTGGAGGAACTTCAGGGGGAACCCCAGGCAGTGCTGTGCTCTGCATGGACTCAGTAAGGGAAAGTGTGCTTTTTAAGGTGCATGACAACCCCCAGTGTGGACGGATGGTCTATGACATCTGGTGTTCTCTGGGTGACTCCAATCCCATAGAGAAGCCAGTGGTGAGTTCCTCTGTGGTTGTGCAGTTGCTCTCTGTGCTTATTTTCTAGATTCATGCCTCCTGATGACCCTCTGGGCCGCCGTGGACCCACCCTGAGCAACTTCCTGAGCAGGAAGCCGAGACCCCCAGAGCCATCCTGGCAGCACTGCCCCTATGGTGTGTAGCTCTCTGGGCCTCATGGGCCCTTTTCAGGGCCTGGTGTGGGGTAGCCCAGGGGCAGTCAAAAGTCCTGGCCTGATAGTCAGCGGTCTGGGTTCCAGCTCAAGTTCTATTTTTAATCAGCCGTGTGACCCAGAGGAGGTAACTTAACTTCTCTGGACTGCTATTTCCTGGATGAACAGACATCCCAGATGATGCTTCCTGGGAACGTATGAGGGCTGGATGTAGGACTCAGACATAGGGCAAGGCTGTGTGTGAGAAGCAGGGAGGCAGGCAGGGTGTACCAGCCCAGTTCTCGGTCTTTCCACCTGGTCCACTCGTACCTCACGTCCTCTTCCTGCACCTCGGTTCCCCTAGGCCATTATGCACCTTATCCACAAAGTCAAGGATTTTATCCCAGATGACCTTCTAGCAAGGTCTTTAACTTGCTTTGGCAAGTTATTAAATAACTCCAGGCCTTGGTTTTGTGCTTCCAGCAATCTAATAAGACCTTGGATGGTGCTCAAAGTCTTTTCTTGCTAGAATTAAGGTACCCATATTTCAGACTGGCTCATCCTCCTCTTTCACTCTCTAAATCGCCTGGGCTTAGATGATCAATTGTTTGTTCGTTTGACCACCTCTATTAGAACGGTGTGTAGGAAGAGGACAGTGGTTACTCCAAGGCATGTGGACAGTGGTGGGCACCCAGGCAGCACTGGAAGAGCAGTCCGACACCATGAGGAACCCACTCCCCACGGATCCTCAAGGTCGGCCCTGTTCAGGGTCTCTAGGGACGTGCAGGCTGAAGGTCATCAGATCCAGAAATTTGGTCTCAGACGGTGGTCAGAGGGAGTTCCTGGATGGATGCTCACTCTGCAGGTCTCAGGGATTATTGTGTCCAGGGCAGCACCAGGCATTCTGCCCACGCTTCAGAACCCTTCCCACTTGTCACCAGTCCAGATCTTCAGGCCCTTCAGGGGAGCTAAGGAGGCAGATTTCTAGGGGCTCTGGGCGTCTTCCGAGAGGAATCTCTAAGGAGAGAGGCCAGGGGCCGGGTACTGGCGGGAGCGCACAGCTTGCCACGCCCCGGGTTTCACCCCGCGTCCCCTCTGCCCTGCCCCTCCAGGCAAGAAATGCACCTACGGCATCAAGTGCAAGTTCTATCACCCTGAGAGGCCCCACCACGCGCAGCTGGCTGTGGCCGATGAGCTCCGCGCCAAGACGCGGGCCTGGCCTGGCGGGGGCGCCGAGGAGCCGCGGCCACCGAGCGCCCGGGGCGGCCCCGCAGCAGCCCGATCGGTTCCCCGGGAACCCAGCGCGCACAGCCTCCCGCTGGCGCCGCGGGCCGCGGACCTGGCCACCCTGCAAGCGAGCTTCTCGAGGCTGGCCTTCAGCGACGACCCCGCCTGCGACTTCGCGCTGCGGTCTCGCGGGCCGGACTGGGTGCCCACCGGCTGCCCTGCGCCCGCGCCCTCGTCCTCGGGGGCGGGCATCTTTGCCACCCCGGGGCCTCCCTGCCCCGGGGCGCTGGCGGCGGGCCTGCGCAACCTCCCTGGACCCCACAGCCCGTTCTCCCCGGGCGACCTCCGGTGGCCGCAAGTTCAGCGTGGGGACGGACATGGGCGCGGGGACCTGCACGGTGACCTACTTGCCCAGAGCAGACCTCCAGACGACCCGTGGGCCTGCCGGTCCGGATCCGACCACTTTCTGGGTGGCTCGGTCTGGGCGGAGCCGTCTTGGGTCGATGGCTCCTTTGGGGGAACTTTGGGGCCTGCGCCCAGGGCAGTTGACGGTGAGGTGGACGCTCGTGCCAGGGCGCGCACCGCACTCTGCAGCGTCTTCCCTCCAGACCAGGTGGACAGCGTGATGGCATCATTCCCCGCCCTCTCCGACCTCGCCAGGATCGTCGTTCTCATGCAGCGATCCCAAAGGGCCGGCGCCCCATTGGGAAACCCCTAGGGGACTTATCCATGGCGTGGAATGACCCAGGCCTGCCTCGCAGCTTGGGCTGTGGACCGACAGTTGGCCAGCCTGGGCTGAGTCAGCCCCCTCCCCTGCCACCCGCTAACCTATTTTTTTTTTTTTTAATGGTCAGGGGAGCCTGCTTCCTGCTCCTCAGCCGTGCGTGTGCTATGGTGACACTTGGTGACTGTCACTGAGGTCTGGGTTTGCTGTGTGGAGAGAGTGATTTCTGATGCGCTTCCAAGACTGCAGGTTCTACTGCAGCTCCAAGACTTTGTCCAAAACAAAGGCTTTTTTGTTTGTTTGTTTTGGATACCCCAGGGCTTTCCACCACTGAGCTACACCCCCAGCCCTTTTTAAAATGTTGAGACTGAGTTTTGTTAAACTGCCTAGGATGGAACTTGTGATCCCCCTGGCTCAGCTTCTGGAGTTGCTGAGATGACAGGACTGCGTCACCACACCAAGCTCTTAACAAAGTTGTGTTTGTGTCTAGCTATAAGTGGCGTCCACAGGTGGGTCACCACTGCCCGCGCGAGCCCACACACACACACACACAACAGAATAGGAACTGTCAGAGCACAGTCCATGTAATCGGACTGTGTACCAACTCTTGTTAATGTGTAAACTTAACTTGGGTCACAGTCTGTAAAGGATCTTGAATTCATTGCATCAAGAAATGTTTGAACTATGTAGTCAGGTGGCCAGGGAAATTCTGGTATCTGGAAGTTTGCTATTGCTAACCTATTCGCAATGGGAACCTGGCCTTGTGTGACTGTGCTGGGCTGAGGGTGTTAGAGGTGTATTTGATCCTGAGAGTCTGCTTACCGGCCTTCATGCGCTTTCTCCACACATATCACACCACCTAGGCACCACACAGATATATAACACATCACACACACACACACACACACACACACACATGCAGGGTTCACTCAGGGTTTCACTTCTGTTTTTTTTTTAGTCATCCATCATGGTAGTTTCCAGAACAAGCTCTTCCAAGCCACACTTACAATAAACTGGTGACCAAGAGTCAGGATTTTTTTTTTTTTTTTTTTTTTTTTGCTTAGAAGCCTCCAGGTGAGTCAGTGGCCAGCTGGCCTCTCCTGGAGGTTTAGTACCACCCCCACTTGCACTGCCTCTTCAGGCTGCTACTGCTCTAGGGCTTGGGGAGAAGAGGCCCACCCATCAGCACGAGACAAGAATGAGACAGTGCTGCCAGAGCTGGGACCCTGCATCCTCAGGGGCCCTGGCATTTCCAGGTGGCACCCACTCATTCTGGTTACAGTGGTAGCTGTCCAGGTTGGGGCTCATTGGTTCATTTGCAGATTTGGTAACTCAGCCCTCCAGAGAGCGGGTGAGTCCCCTGCCAGTGGAAACCCAGTCCCCAACACCTGCAAGTTCCTGCTATGTGGCAAATGCACTGGGAAACTCTTTCCAGTGTATTTCTAGGTTATTACAAGCCCTCTCATTTATGGGAAGTACTGCCCGGTGGAAACAGCAATGAGATGCTTTCCTGTGACTTCTTCCTCTTTTTGAGTCAGATTCTCAGGAAGCATGAGGCAGGAGAACTGCAAATTTGAAGCATCTGGGGAAACTTAGACCCTGTCTCAGAATAAAGTTTTTACATGGGCTAGGGATGTAGTTCAATGGTAGGGCCTAGCAGGCATAGGCCTTTGGTTCAATCCTTAGTACTGCAGAAAAAACAAATAACAAGGAAAAATGAACAAAAACCCAGATTCTCAGCATGGTTTTAGCCAGATCTGTCCCCCACCTCCTTTTTCCAAAGTGGACACTGTACCTGCAGAGTTGCCTTATTCTGTATCAATCAGATTTTCCTCATGATGGACAAGACAAGTTCAAGATTAGAGCTGCTTTTGTTTCCCTGGCTCTTGATGGGGAATCAGTGCACTGCTAATTTACAGTTGGAAATGTTTAAGTTGCTTCCTATGAGGACACGTTTGAGTTTTAGTAAGCTGTAAAGCTATTTTCCTTGGTTTGCTGTGATTAAGACAAATACAAAAGAAAAAAAGTGAAAAAACAGCACATTTCAAGTGTAATCCCCTTTGGAAATTTTCCAAAGTCTTAGTATGTCTTTGTGACACAAAAACATAGATGGGGTGGGTAAATGGAATGTTCTAGTTGCATAGCTGTTACTGTTTTCCAGAAATAAATCACTTTTACCACACCTGGACTCCGTTGTCAAGTTGTGCATCAGTTTCTCAGGCAGGCTCGCTCCTCCGCTGGTTTTTCACAGTCAATCCCATGGGTGTGAGGCCTGGGGCCATGGCTGGTTTCACAGCTGCTGCTCAGTGTTATTCCTCCTTTGAGAGTGGATGTGAGAGGCTAGAGTCCACTTTTTTCCCCTCCCTTGGAGAAGGAGCCAGGCTGTAGGAGGCATACACCTTTGCTGGCTGCTCAGCAGGCTGTCCCCAAGCACACAGACCACTCACCTGATTGCTAGACTTTCCAATTCTCATTACAGACCTATGAAGCAGTCTCTTAAAGCAACTGGTCTTGTCCAAACCTGCAGCAGAGCTCTTGCCTCTCCCATCAGAGGAGCTCAGGCTGTCCCGTGTTGGCCCCAGCTCAGCCTTCCCAGAGGATTCTGTCTGGAAGGTGTGAGGCCAAATCGCAGAATGTTGGGGGTTCAGGGGTACAAGCAACAAAAGCCTCATTTTGGCATTGTTCCAAATAAAATGAATTCCAGCATGGATTTTTCATGGAACTCAAATGGAGAGCAATGAGCCAGCTGTCAGTCAGGGTGGGTCAGTTTGGAGGAAGCCATAGATAGGCTGCATTCTGGGGGAAAGTCCACCTATGGAGGTGGGGTGGGGAGGGGGGAGGTAAGTGGCATTAAGGTATACAGAAGACACAGACGGGGCCAATGGAAGCAGAGGTTGTGGGAGCTGCAGCAAACACTTGCATCACAAATCCCACCATGAGGGACTGCGTGGAGCCAGGACCAGCTACATAATTTGTGGGGCTTTATGGAAATTGAAATGCAGGGCCCCTTGTTCAAAATGATTAAGAATTTCAAATGGTGCCAGCAGAACAGCATGAGGTACTTCTAAGTGCAAGACCCTGTGTGATCACTGCACAAGTCATATGCCTGTGAAGCCAGCCTACCTGGAGTCTCCAACAAGATAAGCAAAAGAACATCTTGATTTCTACAGTGTGTTCATAGCAAAACGTGGGTGAAAGAAGTCAGAGCCCAGGACACACATACCTAATGGCTAGGAAAGGCCCTGAGCTTGGGAGCAGGGACATTGGGGCCAGGCCTCTACTTGAGGGTCTGCCCACTTCATTTACCTGAGGACTGAGGGGCTCCCTGGGCTGTTCCTGCCCACTCCTGATACAAGGGGCTAATGGGCATAAGTTGGGGAGCTTGGGAAAATTCCAAACTGGTTCATCTTCTTCCAAATGGGTAAGAGATGCCTAAAACTGGCAGCGACTATACTGCTTGCATTAGGCAAGGTTCTTTGGCTACAACTGTGGTTCACCAAACCAAATGGCAGGCAGCCAGGGATGGAGGCAGCTGCGGGGTTGGCTGGAATTAGCTGCTGGAAACCCTGCAAGTCGCCTCTTGTCTGTTTCCTTCTGCACCTGTTTCCTTCTGTTTATTGTCTCCTTCTAAGCTTTCCCCTACACAATGTGGGCCATTCTGCTGGCCAGCACATATCCTTCCAACCAAAGGATTTATGAGGCAGCTTCAGAGAAATTTTGGGGAAGGGTTTTGATTGGCTTGGCTTATGGCATGTGACTACCCCTGGACCAATCACTGTGCGATAAAGAAGTATTCCGTCAGTCCAGCCTGGGTCTCACATCCACCTCCGGCTAGAATAAGGGCCTGTGTTGTGGTTGTGAGCTCCAGCACAAACCCACAGGGAGGATTGGGGCACAAGAGGGGGATGAGCAGTTCTCTTGAAGAAAGAGGGACATTGTTCAGGCTGACAAAACACACACCCTCAATCATGTTCAAACCTGGGGACTGGGCCAAGGCCCCCACGCCTCCCCCTCAGCTCTGGTCCTGTTTGAGAAAGAAGCGCTGGGTTAGGAAAAGCGAGTCCGCCCATCCAGTCAACACAGCCTTCCTTGGGGGAAGGCAAAGGGGCTCGCTGCTGTGGAGCCTAAGCATCCTGGTGATCGTGCCAGTCCTGGGACTGGGGCCAAATGAGCACTTGGGCAAACACCACCAAAACCTCTCAGGGGAGCGGAAGAGGCTCTTCAAGTCCAAAGCTGACCTTGTTCCCTGCGACTCACTTCTGAACAGGGCTCGGAAAGCTCTTGGAATCCTGGCCTGACCCAGCTCAGGAATTAATTTGTCCTGAGTTCTATCTTCAGGGAGGAGGGACACACGGAAACTAATTTCCAGAAATAGAAAAGGTGCTGGGTAAACAAATAAAAAGGGAAATGGGAACAGTGCTCAGAAGTCAAGTGAGGGGCATGCTCATACTGGCTGGTGGGCAGACACTGACTGGCACTGATTCAGTGACACTGACCCAATGACTGACAGGGACTGGATGACACTGACAGTGACAGACCGACAGATACTGACTGATTCACCAACTGATATGGACTGGCATTGACTGCCTGGGTGACATTGATTGATGCTGACTGACAAGACTTCCTGGGGTCAGCACCTACAGCTGTTGGGTGTGATGGTTCAAACAGGATTAGCAAACTGACAGGCCCATCTTCCTCTGCAACCTGCTTTGAATGCAGAGTATCTACGATCACAACTGGCCACCGTGAGCTCTGGTAGAGGGTTCCTCCAGTGCCATTCCTGAAGAAGGCAGTTCATGAGGAATGTTTCCCTTGAGCAAAGCCCGGGAATCATAGGAGGCCAGTGTGGTTCCTCTTGCCCTGTCTGACTCCTTCCTCTCTCTGAGGCTGTCTCCAGGTTTCTGTTCCTCAAGGCTTCTGCTTCACGCAAGATCACCTCCTTTCAGTCCTCTGGGCTCCATGTTTGCTCCATCATAGCCCCTTTAACCCCTCCCTCCTCAGTTCCACCACCGG
>JAJEJO010003448.1:169123-260411 GCA_020662805.1 Glaucomys volans | reverse complement strand
AATTTGATGTGACAGTAGAATACTTTCGATAAATTTTACAGAGATGGACCACATTCCTTTTCACTGAACATTTTGTAGTCACATTGGTGGTGTAATCATATACGTATTTAGGTCTTAATGCCTGTCTCAATTTTCTGTCCTTCCCACCTCCACACTCTTTCCCCTCCCTTCCTGCCCCTCTGCCCAATCCAAATTCCTTCATTCTTCCCTGAGCTTCCTCCTGTTTATGGATCCATGTCTGCTTATCACAGAAAACGTTTGACCCCTGGTTTTTTGGGTTTGGCTTATTTCATTTAGCATGATATTGTACAGTTACATCCTTTTACCTGCAAATGCCTTAATTTCATTTTTCCTTATGACTGAGTAATATTTCATTGTGTATATATCCCACATTTTTTTATCCATTAATCTCTTTGAGGGCATCTAGGTTGTTTCCATAATTTAGCTGTTGTGAATTGAGTTACTGTAAACATTGATGTGATTGTGTTTCTGTACTATGCTGATTTTAAGTCCTTTGGGTATGAACTAAGGAGTGGGACAGCTAAGTGAATGGTGGCTCCATTCCTAGTTTTTTGAGGAATCTCCAACCTGCTTTCCATAGTGGTTGCACCAATTTGTAGTCCCAACGGCAATGTGTGAGTGAGCCTTTCCCCCACATCCTCACCAACATTTTTTGTTGTTTGTTTTTAACATAATTGCCATTCTGACTGCAGTTAGATAAAATGTCAGAGTAATTTTGATGTGTCTTTCTTTAGTTGCTAGATATGATGAACATTTTTTCATATGCTTGTTGGTCGAGTGTAGTCTGTTCAGTTCCTTAGCCAACTTATTGATTGGTTTATTTGTTTTTTGATGTTTAGTGTTTTGAATTCTTTATATATCCTGGAGATTAATGCTCTATCAGAAGTTCATGTGGCAAAGATTTTCTCCCATTCTCTAGGCTCTCTCCTCACATGATTGATTTTTTTGCTGTGAAGAAGCTTTTCAGTTTGATTTCATCCCATTTATTGATTCTTGATTTTACTTCCTGTGCTTTAGGAATCTTGTTAAGGAAGTCAGGTCCTAAGCTTACATGATGAAGATTTGGGCCCATTTTTCCTTCTATTAGGTGCAGGGTCTCTGTTCCAGTAGGTATGTCTTCGATCCACTTTGAGTTGGGTTTAGTGCAGGGTGAGAGATAGGACTTTAATTTTATGTTCCTATATCACCATTTGTTGATAGGGCTATCCTTTTTCCAGTCAATGTTTTTGCACCTGTGTTTAGCATGAGAAAACTGTATTCATGTGGGTTTGTCTTTGCGTCTTCTATTCTGTACCATTGGTCTACATGTCTATTTTGGTGCCAATACCATGCTGTTTTTTTTCAGTATAGCTCTGTCATATAGTTTAAGGTCTGGTATTGTGATGCTTCCTGTTTCACTCTTCTTGCTAAGGATTGCTTTGGCTATGCTGGGTCTCTTATTTCTACAAATGAATTTCGTAGTTGGTTTTTCTAGTCCTATGAAGAATGTCATTGGGATTTTAAGAGAGATTCCATTGAATCTGTATAGTGCCTTTGGTCGAGTAGCCATTTTGTCAATATTAATTCTGCCTATCCCAGAACATGGGAGATCTTTCCGTCTTCTAAGGTTTTCTTCAATTTCTTTCTTTAGTGTTCTGTAGTTTTCATTGTAGAGGTCTTTCACCTCTTTTGTTAGATTGATTCCCAGCATTTTATTTTTCTGAGGCTATTGAAAATGGAGTAGTTTTCCTAATTTCTCTTTCAGTGGATTCATCCCTGATGTATAGGAATGCCTTTGATTTATGGCAGCTCTTTTTTTACTTTTAATTTGAGATAGAGTCTTGCTACATTGCTGAGGCTGGTCTTGAACTTGCCATCCTCCTGCTTCAGTTTCCCTAATTGGATTACAGTCCTGCACCACCAAGTTCAGCTAGGCTTCAACTGTTTTGGAAAAAATAAGAATGCAACTATAACAGCCAAAGTATCAGGCCAACTGCAGCACAGTGAGGGGCCAGCTGACTCCCTCCCTGGCATCTGTTCCATTACTTCTTCCCAGAGATTAAGTTGGGATTACAGGTGCGAGCTGGTGTGCTCAGCCTGCCATGTATTTATTTTGTCTGCAATCCAGCTTTTCTTTTAAGCCTGGGTCTTCTGGGTATCTGTGGGTTGGGTTGCAGGGAGTGCGTTTGGGAATCAGTTTGGTCCAATGCAATAAACCAATTCCCTGCTTTTGCACAATACTTCTTCCTTATGAAAATGCCTGTTCGCTGGGCACAGTGGCGCACGCCTGTAATCCCAGTGACTTGGGAGGCTGAGGCAGGAGGATCGCGAGTTCATAGCCAGCCTCATCAACTTAGCAAGGCCCTAAGCAACTCAGTGAGACCATGTCTCTAAATAAAATACAAAATAGGACTGGGGCTGTGGCTCAGTGGTCAAGTGCCCCTGAGTTCAATCCCCAGTTCCAAAAAAAAAAAGAAAAGAAAAGAAAAAGAAAATGCCTGTTCTCTCCGAATCCTTCACCATACCTCCCACTTCCAGATACAGCTAATGTATGAATATGGAGATTAAATTTCCAATACACACACACATTTAGCCCAGGTCTTGGCAGGAAAATCAGCCACTCTGGCACCTTCCAATGAAGAGGACAGATGTCTTTATGCCCAGGGCTCCTCTGTATTTAAGCTCAAGCATCAGTCTTCCTCGGGTCTGAGTCGGGGAGAAGATGTCGAGAGAATGTTAAAAACAAAAACAACAACAACAAAAAAAACAGTTGGGCTCAGTGGCCCATGCCTATAATCCCAGTAACTCAGGAGGCTGAGGCAGGAGGATCACAAGTTAGAGGCCAGCCTCAGCAACTGAGGGAGACCTTGTCTCAAAAGGACATACAGGATGTAATAAACAAACCCTGGCATCTGCTTTCGTCCTCTAAATTCTTTTTCTGTTCTCTCCCGGCCCATCCTGCATGCTGGAAGAAATGGGCTCTTCTCCTGCTTCCCCTTTCCAGTCTCTCAGCCACAGTTCCAGCTATTGAAAGTGGATGGTACCAGCTTGGCCTCACTGTAGAACAGCCTGTGATCTGACCCTCAGCCACTCCCTCCAGCCAGCTGGTGGCAGCCTCCGTGTTCCACTGCTGAGGTCCGTCTGTCCTCTCAGGCTCTCGGGTTATAGCCTTCAGGGCTTTTCCCCCGAGGGTTGTTCAGGGATGTGAATTGGAAGGAAAATTAAAATATACCGCGTTCCTCTTTGCCGACCTCATCCCTCCTTTTATCGTGTTCAATACTGTGCTTTTGTGTAACTTTTTATATTTGTTGGTCTTTTCAAGTGAATCGAATGTCATTTTATCTGCCATGGAGTTTTATAAACCATTATATTCAGAGTGAACTCATATCGGAATATTAAAAATCAAATTTCCTGCTATCTTCACGGAGGCATAATTGACCTCTATGAACTGCATGTGCTTAAAGAGCACGATTTGATGGGGTTCTGACCCTTGCGGAGCCAGTGACGCCATCCCCAGGATCCAGACAGTGAGCGGTTCATCTTTGCTGAAGTTTAAAGCGTCCTCTCCCCCACGCCCACCCAGGCCCTCGCTGCTCAGCTTGCCGTGGCTGTACGTTGGTTGTGTTTTCTTACTTAAAGGGACTCCTTGCCACATACCCTTCTCGTCTGGCATCTTTCACTCACCATGATTACTCGTCCTTATTATATGTTGTCTTGCCCATTTTCTTCCTTTACTTTTTCTCCTTCCTTTGCCCTCCCCCCCTCCCCCCCTCCCTTTTTTCTTTTTTTTTTTTTTTTTTTTTCGTCCCAGGAATTTAACTCAGGGTCACTGGGCCACTGAGCCACATCCCCAGCCCTACTTTGTATTTTATTTAGAGACAGGGTCTCACTGAGTTGCTTAGGGCCTCGCTAAGTTGCTGAGACTGGCTTTGAACTTGCGATTCTCCTGCCTCAACCTTCCAAGTTGCTTGGATTACAAGCGTGCGCCACTGCATCCGGCTCCTTCTTTCTTCCTATACTGAGAATAAAACCCAGAGACCTGCACGTGCCAGACAAGTGCTCTGTCGTTGAGCCACATCCCCAGCCGTGTATCATTCAGCCGTGTATCATTCCATTTTTTTGCTGATATAACAAACTACCTGAGGCTAGATACTTTATAGAAAAGAGGCTGATTTAGCTCACGGTTCTGGAGGTTCAAGAGAATGGCACCAGCATCGACTTGGCTCTGGTGAGGGCTTATCACATGGCAGGAGTGCTTGGGAGAGTAGCAAGCAGAGTGAAAAGATATTCACAAGCAGGGCCAGGCTCCCTTGGAACAACCTCTTCTGGTAAAAACTGATCCAGTCTGGCAAGACCTGTGTTACTCTCCTCTGAGGGCAGAGCCCCCATGGCCTAATCACCTTCTGGTTCCACCAACTAACACCACCACACCGGAGACCATGCCTCCAGCACGTGAACTTTGGGGACAAACCGTATCCAAACCACAGCACATGTGTATGAATGGTTAATTCCTTTTCACTGCTGAGTAGCATTCCATCGCATCATTTGTAATTTATTTATGCAGCTCTTTGTTCATGGACATTTGAGTTGTTTCCAGTTTGAACTTTTTACAAAGAAAGCTTCTATGAACATTGGTGTGTAAGTGGACTCATGTTTTCATTTGAGATCTTCTTTCTTATTTCCTGATATCTTGTAAATATTTTTACTTAACATTTTACATTTTGGTAATTTATTGTTAACACATTGAAACAGGCTAACATTGGAAACTGCAACCTTGATAAGCTCATTTAATTTTTTAAGGTTTTTAAAAAATATGCCTTAGGATTTAAATTAAAAAAAGAAATTTTACACAGGACTTCCAGTACAATACTGAGTAAAATGGGTGGAAGGAGACATCCTCGCTTTGCTCTGCTATGTTTGAATCTTCAATGGCCCCGCAAAGCCTGTGTGTTGTAGACTTGGTCACCGGCCTCTGGCTCTTTGGGAAATGGAGGAACCATTAAGAGATTGAGCCGAGTGGAAGGAAGCAAGGTCACTGGGATCATGCACTTGAAGGGCATAATGGGAACCCAGCCCATTTCTCTCTCTTTGCTTTCCAGCCACCATGAGGTAAACAGGCCTTCTCCATCGTGGGCACCCTCCATGATGAGTGTGCCGCCACAGGCTCACCAGCAACAGGGCCACCTGACCATCAGCTGAAACCTTTGAAACTGTGAGCCCAAATGGACTTCTGCTCCACGTAAACTGATTTTCTCAGGTATTTTGTCACAGTAACGTAAAACTGACTAACAAAGTTCCAAATCCTAGGGGGAAAGCATTGAGTCTTTTGTCATCAAGTATAACGTAGCCGTAGGTTTTGTCATAGATTGCTTTTAAGAAAGTTCTCTTTCTTATTTGTTGTATGTTTTTATCATAAAGGAATATTGGATTTTGTCAAAGGCTTTTTCTGCACTTATTGAGATGACCACGTTTTATCCTTTTTTTCTGACTTTTAATATTATAAAATGTATCAACTGACTTCAAATGTAAATAATTTTGCATCCCTGGGATAAACTATTCTTGATTACAGTGTATTATCCTTTCAGTTAATTGCTTGTCTCAATTTACTAATATTTAGTTAAGGATTTTTGTATCTATGAGGGCTATTGATTTAAGTTGAGGTTCTTTTTTGTATAATATTTTATCTAATTTTGATAACTAGGTAGTGCTGGCCTCATAATTTCAGGAGTATTTTCTTCTATTTTTCTGAAAGTTATTAGTACATTTTCCTGAAATGTTTGATAGAATTCAGCACTGAAGCTATCTGGGCTTAAATGAATCCAATTTCCTTAGACCTATAGATTTTTCAGGTTATCTATTCTTAACTTTAGCAGTTTTGTGTGTTTCAAAGAATTTTATATTTTATTTAATTTGTCAGAATTATTGGCATCAAGTTTCCATAATATTCTCTTATTACTCTTTTAATGTCTGTACAATTTGTAACAATGTCTTCCTTTTATTCCTGTTACTTGTAATTTTGTGTCTTTTTTACTAAGAATTTTATCAATTTTGATTTTTCCCCCTAAAGAACCTATTTTTTGGTTTCATTGATTTTCTGTTGTTTTCTGGTTTTAATTTCACTGATTTCTTCTCTTTATTATTTCTTTCCTTTTGCTTGCTTCAAGTGTAGCTTGACCTGTTTCCCTACGGCATACACGACCACTGATTAGAGATCCGCCTAACTTTGTTGAAACTTTCATGTTATAAAGTCCGACAAATGTCAATACGTTGTTTTCATTATCACAGAGTTGAAAGTATTTTTTCTTTCCCTTTGTGATTTCTTCTTTGTTCAATGGATTGTTTAGCAGTGAGTTACTAGCTATTATTGTGATTTTAGCTTTGTTGATTTCTAACTGATTTTCATCGTTGTCAGATAATATATTCTGTAAGATTTCTATATTTTGAAACAATGAGACTCGCTTTGTGGATATGACCTACCTTGGTGAACATCCTTATTCCTCTGAAAAGAATGTTTATTTTGTAATTTTGGGGTGAACATCCTTGTTCCTCTGAAAAGAATGTTTATCTTATAATTTGGGGGCACAGTATTTCATAAATGTTAATTTGATTAAGGGGGTTGATCGTTCTTACTGACTTTAGTTAGTTCTATTGCTGAGAAATGTGGCAAAGCCTCCAACTTTACTGCAGATGTGTCTCTTTGTTCTAATTTATGTCAGGTTTTGCCTCATGCATTTCTCACACTATCTATACGTTTTCTTCCTCATCTACTGATCTCCATGCCTCTTGTTGATAAAGTCACTCTGACTTTCTAATTCTCTGTGCCTTTTAATAATCTGTTACTGTTAGACAACTCTGTTACCCGCTCAGGATATAAGAGCAACATACCAAAGACATTTCGGCATGAATGTCCTTCTTTCTCACAGTTGCAGAGGCTGAGGAGTCGCAGGTCAAGGTGCTGGCAAGTAGGTGTTATCCTGAAGCTCTGTCTCTGGGGCTGCAGGTGGCTGCCATCTTGTGCACTTGGGTGGCCTCAGGTGTCTCTTCTTCTAGGGGTGCCGACTTCATCCTGAGGCTCCAGCCTCCTGACCTCACCTAACCCCAATCACCTCCCAGAGGCCCTGTTTCCAAGCCACATCCCATTGGAAGTTAGAGCTTCCACAGACAAATGGGGTTGGGGAGACATAAACATCACAAAAATACTATATTTTTAAAGGCTCATTTGTGGATTTTTCTAATTACCAAACCCAGTTAAGTTCGTTGAATCTGATCTTCTCTCACCAGATTGTGCTCTGCTGGTTCATCGAGCACAATCTTCCAGACACCGGAGCTTTGCGTTCTATAAAGAATGTTCCAGCAAGGCTCATTGAAAGGAAATGAAGGCCTCCTCACTCGCTGAAGTCACAGCGAAAGTCCAAACGCAAGAGAGTCTGCAGTCCACTCGACATCCTTGCTTCCCTGGACAATCATGGTGACTGACAGGGGATGAGAAGATGTGGCTCTCTGTCTTGCTCGTGCGACTGTCTCCTCTGTGGCCTTGACCTTTGTGTCAGTGCCCTGGTCATTGCATGTAGACACGTTGATCATTCTGTCCAAAACCGTGATGTAGGGTAAACTTGACTTAGACTCTCTCCCCTCTTCACAGCTAAAAGCACCCGCCAGTCATCATGACCAGAAGCACTGCCCACCACAAGAATGACAGGAGCTGGCACTTGAGTTCCTGCAAAAGACATGAATATCCCTCCCCTCTGTTAGTCCCTCCCCCTCCCACATCATCCCCACCCTCGATCTGTGGGGATCTGTGGGGACCCTTCATGCTCTGGACCTGAGAAGCTGATTTGTGAGCAAAGCTCCCTCTTCTCCACTCTTTAGTCACTAAAGCCTTTTTTCCTCCCCAACATTCATCTCTCAGATACTGGTTTTCCTGGGGGATGAGCCTCCAAACCTGGGCTCAGGCACACCCAGCTCACCTAACTAACTCTCTCGTGCATTTGACATGCGATTCAGGGCTGTGCTCCTTAACCAGGGCAGTTCTGCCTCCCCAAGTCCCACTCCAGGGGACATTTGGCAATGCCTGTACATCTTACTGGTGGTCACAATTGAGGGGCACTATTGGTGTTTAGTAGAGAGGGGCCGGGGTGTTGCTGAAGGTCCCACAATGCTCAGGGCAGCTTCCCACAACAAAGAACGATCCAGCCCAAAATGTGAGTAGCTCTGAGGTTGAGAGCCCTGCTTTATAGCCGTGTGTATCTTAAAAAAGTGTGTGTGTGTGTGCATGTGTGTATGTGTGCGTACATGTGCATGTGTGTATGTACCTACATACACATGAATCCATGTGTGTGTCTGTGTGTACACACACGTGTATTTAGTATTCTTTTGGGATTTGGTCTGTAAACAGCACTGTCATAGGTATTTAATTCAGTTTCTCACTTTTTTCATCATGGACATATTTTTGACATCTTTGTTTTCATGAACCTGGTCTCTCACTTTCTGCCTGGGACCTTTTATCCTCACCCCTGGGCCGCTGGGACCCGGGTTACTCCGTCTCCTTGCCTCTCACACCCTGCTGGGCCATCGTCCTCCCCTAAACCTGTCTCTTAGTGGGTCTGTGCAGTTGGTGATGTCTGTATTTGGGGCGGGCTTTTGGGGTCAGAAACACTATCCCTAGGTACTTTTCTGTCTTATTGGTCACTAATCTTCCCCCCTCCAACCAGGCATGAGAGGTTCTGCTTCTACGTATCCTTAAGGCATTATCTGTAATTCTCTGGTAATGGTGGGTGTGAAGTGCTACCTTTTGATTTTAAATTTTCTTTCCCTGACTCCAAGTTAGGTGAAATAGTTCTTCAGCCTCTTAAGTCACGATATCGGCTTTCCCACTGGGTTTTGTGCTTGCTGCACAGCTGATTGATGCGCAGTCTTCTACCTTCTAGACACTGATGCTTTGTGGTGTCGTCGGATGCTGCGGAAGCCTCTTCCCATCAGTCACCTGTGCACCGACTTTGTCTGTTGGGTTCTTTCTTGAAGAGAAATCCCTCATTTACCAAAAAGGGAAATCTACTTATATTTGTATATTGTATATTTTCTCACATATAATGTGTAAAACATTCTCTTACATTTTCTACAACCAGCCTTATAGTTCTACTATCACAGAGGATTTTAATTCAGTAGGCCTTTATATCTACAACCAGAGAGAGAATTTCAATCTTAATTTTCAAAATATAATTGGCCAATTTGCTAACTCTATGCTAAATATTCCATTCTTACCCCAATTAAGTTGCAATTCAACTTTATTATGTAGAAGATTTCCATCCGCCCCTAGGTTCCATATTCTTTCCCATTCATCTTTGTCTGTTCTCGCATGACCACCCACTGTTTCTGTCACTATGACTTTGTACTATAACAATATGTGGTAGGCCAATTCTTTTGAGTCATTTTCCCTCAAACTTTACATAGCTATCCATGGACTTCTATTGTTTTATATAAGTTAAAACATGACTTTGTCAGTTCCTCCCCAAATCAGGACTTTGGTTGGGATACCCCTAAGTCTATGGGTGAATTCTGAGGAAAATGAACAGATTTGTATGTTATTATTCTGTCTATGAACATGGTATATCATTTTATGTCTATCTCCTAGGTTCCGTTGTAGAATTTTAAGATTTTCTTGGGAAAGCTCTGAGTTCATTGTTTAATTACTAGACACTTTATAATTGTGTCTGTTATAAATGAAACCTTATTTACATTTAATATTGCTTGATATTTTATTTTCAAATTAAGTTATTGCTGATGTAGGAAAACACTGTTGTTTATTTTATTTATTTATTTATTTATTTATTTATTTATTTATTTTCATTTTGCGATCCTGGGGACTGAACCTAGAGGTGCTTTACCACTGAGTACATCCCCAGTTCTTTGGTACTTTGAGACAGGGTCTTGATAAATTCCTCAGACTTGTGATCCTCCTGCTTCAGTCTCCCAAGTCACTGGGATTTCAGATTTGCATACTGCACCTTGGGATTGATTGCTTCAAACAGTTGTTTTTGTCCTGAAACTTTGTTGAAAACTTCATCAAGTTGAAAAATGACCCGCAGCTTGGCATTTTGAGAGTGGAAGGGAAGACTACCACTTCTCCAGCTCTCAGAGGATTGGCAGTGATTAAACAATAGATGAATCTGGAAATCTCTCCGAGCTTGCTGAAATGAAGTCTTTAAGTAGGAAGAAAAGGAAGTCCAAAGCATGGATTATAAACTCAAATGCTCACATAAAAGGAGTAAGTGGCCTAGGTGTAAAGCAACAGGGAGTAGTGGGGACTGGGGCAAACCAGAAAGCACAGGCTCCATCCAAAAGGGAAAGATCTGTTCAGTCTCACCCAATTCTTGCAGAAGCCCAGGTTTTTCACATCTTTACTTTTTTTTTTTTTTTTTGTACTTTTGATTGAACTCAGGGACACTCAACCACTGAGCCACATCCCCAACCATATGTTGTATTTTATTTAGAGACAGGATCTCACTGAGTTGCTTACTGCCTCAGCATTACTGAGGTTGGCTTTGAACTCGAGATCCTCCTGCCTCAGCCTCTTGAGTCGCTGGGATTACATCTTCACATTTTTAAGGAGAATCCCATATGATGGATTTTAAGATGTTGGCAACTAATTAAAACTTTAAAAAATATCAGCTGGGCCAGAAAATCACATCTATGGATTAGGTTTGTTTCACAATCAACTGATCCATGCCCTCAGGTTTAGGAAGTTTTGGAGTGGAGGGAATGATAGGGAAGTCACTGAATGTCACCTGTGTACCTGGCCTTTCCACCCCTTTTTCCTTTCCACCTACTCCATGTTGTGTTTTCTTTGCAGGTTTTTACTCCAGCCAGCTGGGACACCAGCTTTGTGGAATCTGAGTCTAGAACTTTAGGAGAGAGGAGGAAAGTCAAGGCTGGAAGGAGAAGGTGGGGGTCAGAGCCAGGAAATACCACCTTGAGAGGTCCCCGAGAACGGAAGTGTAAGATGGGGCCTGAATCAGCAATTAGTCCTCCAGCTTCACCTGGGTGGTTTGGCCCTGGAGCTGAGCCAGCATTTCCCAGCCTCGAGTGGAGGTGAGCAACTGTAGCAGGCAGACCGGCTCCCATGAGGCCTCTCTCTGCACTTGAACCACCCCCTCCTGTTGTTTTAGGCTGAGTAATAGGCTGCATTGTGTCTCCCTCAACATGTGCATGTTAGAGTCCTAACCCCCAGTTCCTTAGAATGTGGCTGTACATGAGAGTCTTTAAAGAGGTGATTAAGGTAAAATGAGTTCAAATGCTTGGGCCCCAGTCCAACAGGACTGGTGTCCTTAGAAGAGATTCGGCCCCAGGCACAGAGGGAAGGCCACGAGAAGACACTGGAAGAAGGCCATCTGCAAGCCAGACCGGGGACTGAGAGAGAACCAATCCTGCCAACACCTGGATTTTGGACTTTTGGCCTCCAGAACTGTGAGAAAATAAAAAATAAATGTCTGTTGTTTCAGCCGCTCAGGAAGTAGCAGTGTGTTCTGGAAGTCCTACCAAATGAGTACACTTGGATTTTTTGGAAACTGAAGTACAGAGCTGGGTTTGAGGTCTATGGGAAATCCTATAAGTAAGGAGGGTAGAATTGGGCACAGTGAGAAGCTGGAGTCAGAAGGTAGAGCTCTGGAGTTGTTCCCAGTTGAGGAAAGGGGACTGTTTTCCTCTAAGGGTTGTTCTCAGGAAGGGAGAGGCTATGATTTACTCCTGGTGTCTGCAGACATTCTTGGCTGCCACACCTGGCGAAGGGGAAGGAATGAGGGGTCTGGGGAGTGTGTGCTACTGGCATCCAGGGGGTTAAGGACAGGATACCGCTGAACACCCTACAAAGCCAAGACAACCCCTACAACACAGAGCCACCCATCTCAGAGTCAGGAGTGCTGAGACTGAAAAACTCCACCCACATCAGCAGGCCATTGGCCACCAGCTGCTCTTGCAAGGGCATAACCTTGGCGGAGCCCACAGCTAAGGGAAATGGCCAGTGAGGGCTGTAGCTGCGAGCTGTCAGCACCTAGGTTCCCAGCTGGAAATGGGGTCTTTGCCTTGAAGAGAGGATCTGAGCAAAGCAAAGAGTCACCATTTGGCCCCTAAGATTTCTGTTTCTAACTGATATAACAACCAAACATGTTCCAGGCACTCACCTTGGGCTTCACATACATCACCTCTTTTAAGCTTCAGGAGAAGCCCAAGGACCCAGAAAGTGATCATAGCCCAAGGTTACTGAGCAAGAAAGTCTCAGAACCAGAATTTGCACCCAAGACAGCCAGACTCCAAAGTCTGACTCTTTCGCAAATGGGGCAGGCAACCTTTGTAAAATGAGCAACAAACACGCAGGGAGGGTCAACTGCGGGCTTATCCTAGAATTAACATCGAGTCCAGCCTCAGAGCAACCAGAGGCCCCAAAACAATGTGTGACACTGTGCAAACATCGAGCTCCGGGTTCCTGGAAAGGCATTTCCTGCCACCTTTATATCCACAAATGTTAATGGGTTACCAGAGATAATCTCTCTCATGAGGACGACTTTTTCTTTCTTCTTCTTTCTTTTTTTCCTACTTAAAGAGAATGTGTGAACTTAGCACTTTGTATGATAACCACAGAAACTGCCAAAAAAAGGGCACTTTCCAGTAGTTGATTGTATAAAAATAATTTTTATTTACTACTGTAAATAAAGTAGTGCAAAGAGTAGTTTGAACCCACAATATTGCGTTACTGATTTATTTACTACCTTAGCAGCATACGGAACAACGACACTCCGCTCTTTCTGGCGCTCTTATACGGACACTCGCACACTCACACACACACACACACACACACACACACACCCTATACAGACTCAGGCAGGCATCAGGGGTGGGGATGAGACTATGAGCTAAAGGCTTGTTTCTGCATTTTCCATTGCGGTCAGTCTATTCTAATGGGTAATTCATGGAGAAGACTACACTTAAATACTAAGAATTTTCTGGATGTTATTTTATGGATTGTAACTCAAACATAAAAGATACCCAACAATGTCATCAAATGATTTGGAAGCACTATGACCCTAGAAAAATTCAAGGAGAAAAATGTAAACCAATTTACAAAGCCATTATCTTCTCTGCACTTCCAGCCATAAACTACTTCTTTCAAGGAGTCTTGTAACTGCTGGGTTTTGGAAGTCAAAGATTAAATTGGGTTTTGAGGCGCAGGCTCTGGCAAACATGGGCGCTGAAACATTATCTACCTCGTGGAAAAGTCAGTTTTCTATTCTCTGACAAAAGGGAATGAAGAAAGGACTAAGACTCTTTTTTTAAATGTCTCTCTGTGTAGGAATTCAGATGTGGCACAAGCAAAACTGAGACTCCCAAACGCATGATCACGAGAACAGAAGTTTGTGAAGTCCAGTGGACTTCCCCAGATGCCCCTCTGATCAAGATGTTCCTTGGATTTCTTTGAGAATTTTTGGTATAACCACTGTCTCCTCTGGGTACTTCCTTGTAAATTAAGTTTTAAGAAATAACACTAAGTGCAAAATTTGCATACAGTGGACAAGATTTTTAAGGTGTTTATCGGGGTAATGCTCTGGCCCTAGCCTCCCAATACCAGCTGTTGAAAGGATCGTTGCTCAACTGGAGAGACCTGGAGTGCATGGTTCACCCACGTGGCTCTGGGTTATTAGTGACTGTGGACTGGTTCTGGTCAGAGGTGTCTGCAGCCGAAGTCACAGCTGGAGTTGCAGTGGATGAGGTGGGGCCTGGGGGGGGCCCGAGCTGGTGCTGGAGGGGAACCACTGGCTGCAGAGACATATGCACAACAGGGCTGAATATTCAAAACAGAACTTTTGGGACATGCAACACACCCAGCCTCTAGCAAGCCTGGAGAGATGCCTCTAGCCCAGGACCCCTGACACTAAGTAGAAGGCAACCTTGGAGTCATTATCTAGGTTCTTTGGACTTTGATGTCCCCCTCTCTACAATGATAGGTTGGAATGGATGTGCAAAGATCTTTGATGGTTCTGATGCCTGGGATTCTGAGTTGCTGCATCTATGCCAGAACTTACAGGCAAAATCCCTTCTGATCTATGCTTCATGGGCTGTGGCCACATCCCCGCCATGACACTGATGCAGTGCAAGTCATAGACCATAGCAAGCAATTAGAAAGGGGTGCTGCTTTCACTCACATTCTTAATCCATTTGGATGTTTGTGCCAAATTTAAAGCACTTTGTTTAAATACATGTGTATAAGGCTTGGGGTGCATAAGGGCTGGGCTTAGTGGCTTAGCTGTCTGCCCATCCTATGGAGGCTGGGCCTGTGCCAGGCCGAGAGAAGCTGATGGTTTTATACTTGATGTCAGCATTTTCTGAATAGGAGTGATTCTGCCCCCAGAGGACAGCTGACAATGTCTGGAGACATTTTTGGTTGTCATATCCCTGGGGTGGGGTGGTACGGCTAGCAGATAGTGGACAGAGGCCACCAACCCAAATGTCAATAGTGCGGGAGCCAATGAACCCTGCCTTAGGTAAGTGCTGAGCCCGAGAAGAGCCCCAGTTGAGACTGGGCCCTGGGGCTTGTCTGTTCTGTGTGATCTTGAACAAGTTACCCATCCTCCACTGCCTCCCCAACGTGGAGAAAATAACAGTACCCCTACCTCCTGAGTCGCTGAAAGGGTTGAATGAGTCAATGGTGACCGAGTGCTTCCAACAGTGCCTGGCAAATGTTAGCTCCTACGACCAGGACCCGGGTCACTGGGCCAGTGTGTTAAGATTTACTGATTTCAGGTGCATGGCTTCCAGAACTGAGAAGAGTTGGTGCCTTTGTTTCTAGGATGCCTACACTTTTTTCTTTGAGACCTCAGTAGCCTGGGACAATAGCACACAACAGTTTGCCTTTAAGCAGTGACGTTAATTAAGTGCAGCAACATTGCTTAGTCCTGGGCAGTTTTTAGTAAAGTAGGAACACTGGTAAAGTTGCCCACAAGTCCACCCTGAAATGTATAGATTTTAAAAAGATGCCACCACATCCCGACAATCTGACTTCCAGATAAAACCCTTCAAGAGTTCCACGCCCAAGTAGCTACTGTCATCTCCCAAGGGCCATTTCAGGAGGGTGGGGAAGGGGCCTCTGAGCCCCTGGCTCTGTACAGACTTCTGTACGGGCTTCTCCCTGGCTCCCCTCCCAATACCTACAGAATCTGTGGATCCAGAGATGTTCTGAAAGAACACAACAGTGGCAGGGGACTTCAGGGTGTTGTAAAATGTGGTGACATTTCTAGGGTCATTAAAGCCGTCACTCTGGCTGGTGTGTAGTGACTGATCTGGTGATGAGGTACAAAGACCATTTTGCTGCAGTCAGGAGACCTGGTCTGGGCAAGTCTCATTTATCTGCCACTAGCTAATAATAGGTGACCTTAGCATAGATTCGGCGGGGGGGGGGGGTTTCCATATAAAGTGCTCCAATCTCATGGGCCTCGGTTGCCCCGCCTGTGCATCAGGAGCTTTGAGCAGATGTTGCCCAGACCCAGGCCACCCTAGGATCCACCTGTCTGATGATCTCTGAGGAAGTTAACACGGCAGGAAAGCAAGTATTTTTAAGCCCAGGGAAATGTTTAAATCACCATGGTAACAAGAGAAATCAGCAATCAGTTTTCCCATTAAAACAAAAACTGCCACCGTGTAACGTAGACGGAACACCTAATCAACACGGCCACGTTCAGACCTTCTGGTAGGAGCACAAAGGAAACGCTTGGTGCTGCCACAGGAAGTGTGTTACTGCGGCTTTGGGGATCCCGCCCGCCTCCGTGGGGGTTGCCAATGGCTGCACAGGCCCCCCCACAGCCAGTCCTAATTTTAAAGTGGCCCCTTTGTCTCTGCTCACCTGGAATGTGTGCTAATTTTATTACTGGACTGGAATCAAGGTAACCAGGAAAATAAGCGTGCTGTTTAAAAAATTACAGAGTCTATTCCAGAGCCAAATAGAAGTGATTTGTGGATGACTGGCTGCCTGGGGGACCATTTTCTGCACATTAGTGGGAATAATCAGGAGCTGGCTCCACTGCAGCTGTGGCCAAAGGCAGCCCCTGCCTGCTTTTGTGTGGCTCCCATGTAAGAAAGGCTTTTATATTTTTAAACGGGTGAACAAAAATCCAAAGAAAAGTAATATTTTGAGACATAGGAAAAATATATGAAATGCAAATGTGTCCCCGGGAAAGTTTTATTGGAAACCTTGCCGGGATGGCTTCTTCTGAGCTCTGGTGGCAGAGTGGAGCTGTGACAGGGACACCCGCAGAAGCCAAAAATGTTTACTACCTGACCCTTGTAGAAAAAAGATTGCTAACCCCTGTTGTGGAACATGGTCAGAAAAACATCTGCAGGCCAGCTGACCAGATGTGGGCATATAGAAAACACAGGAGAAAACAGCAGGTTAACCAGAGATGGCAGAAGGCTCCCAAGGAGGGGCAGGGAGAAGGACCTTGGACTCTTAGGCTATGAAGAAGGTCTGGCTGCTTCACTTGGCTGCAGACTCAGCAGGGCCTGGTGCAGGCGTCAGATTCAAGTCACTGAGATCTTTCTTCTGAGTGGAGGTGTGGGTGGGGTATAAATAGGAGACAGGACGGATCCTCACCATGAAGTCTGCCCGCCTTAGGCTACTGCTTTTCTCCTGAGCACCACGTTATGACATTTTACTGCACTTTAAGTAGAAATTTTGTTAACTAAAAATTCAGAAGACAGGAAGACTCTAGGAAAAGGTTTATATATCATCTTACTCTCTCTTTTTTTGGCATTGGGGATTGAAGTCAGGGGTGTTTAAACACTGAGCCACATCCCCAGCCCTTTTTATTTTTTATTTAGAGACAGGGCGTTGCTAAGTTGCTGAGGCTGACTTTGAACTGGCCATCCTCCTGCCTCAGCCTCCCAAGCCACTGGGATGACAGGCATGTGCCACTGCACCTGGCTCATCTTAACTCTTTTTAAAGAGAGCAGCAGGCTAAGCACTTGGCCGGAAAGGAAGAGTTGGCTTCCATGGAAAGGCACCCACCGGGCTGGCCTGGCCTTGGGTTCCTGGAGGTACCTCGGAGCTGGCGGATCTGCAGATCTTCACTGTGTATTTTATTTAGACATAAAGTTTATGCTGACGTTACAGGCTGAGTATCCCTCATCAGAAACGCTCAAAACTGGAAGTGTTTCCGATTTCGTATGCTTTTGGATTTTGAAATACTTGCACATACATAATGAGATATCTTGGGACGGGACTCAATCTGAGCGTGAAATTCACTTACATTCATAGACACATGTCCACATAGCCTGAAGGTCACTGTATGCGATATTGTTAGGGCACCTGGGTTTTGACTGCAACCCCTCACATGGGGCAGATGTGGTGTTCTGTCAGCACTCAAGAAGTTTCAGATTCCGGACGGAGCCTTTCAGATTCTGGGTTTTTGGATGGGGACACTCCATGCCCCTTACAGAGGCAGGAGTCTGTCTTGGAAAGGTGGATTCTATTTTCTCCCTCTGTCCTTCCCTTCACCTTCCTTCCAGCAGGCAGCCAGCTGGGCTCCAGGTCTTTTGCTTGAGGGGAGGTTTGGGGTGGGCAGAGGTGAACCAGGCTCTACACATACTTGACTTGGGGAACTTTTTGTTTCTTAAAGCCTGCTCCATTAGGGCAATTATGCTTGGCATCTTTGACAGGGAGGGAGAGGGAGAGTGCTTTTGAGAGGCAGTGGGCAGGGTAAAGAGCTTTCTGGAGCCTGGAAAGGGGCTGGGCCTGTCTGTGGCTACACCACAGCAGGCCCTCTCCTGGCCCCTGCAGCAAGCAACGGCAGGAGACTCAGCAAACGCTGATGGGGCCGAACTTCAGCAAGGACTGGAGCTGCCCAGTGACCCAGACACTGCATATCCAGGGAGCTGGAGGGCCATGTGTGTTCTGCTCTTAGGCCAGTGACAATCAAGAGCCCCTAGGGCTCTCCAAATACAAGGGACCTTTGCACTACTCCATGAGGACTGAGCCTCAGGAAAGAGAGAGCTCCTGGTGCAATAGCAGCTGGCCATCAGCAAGTTCCCTTGAAGGGAAGAAGAGAGGTGCAATATTTGTGGTGTGCATCAGGCCACTTTTGATGGAGTAGCTAATGCCTCTGTTTCCATGCTCTGAAAACAGAGCCCTACATTTTATTTATTTATTTATTTTTTGCTGTGCTGGGGATTGAACCCAGGGCCTTGTGCTTGCGAGGCAGGCACTCTACCCACTGAGCTATATCCCAGCCCCAGAACCCTACATTTTAGAAAGAGTCACACAGCTCAGAAAAGCATGCGGCTCTGGTCATGGTCTGCTACCGAGGCAAACCAAGCTACTGAAGTGCAGGTGCTGCCTGGTTCAGCACGCATTAATCACAGGTAAATACCCTGGAGGGCATCAACCCAGGGGCCACCAGCTGATATCGTGGAGTTCTAAGCACTGCGTCCCGTGGTATCACACTTGGATCTCTCAATTACGATAGGTGGCAGGTGAACCACTACCATGCCTGCTGTTTGGCAGAAGAGGAAACTGAGGTGCCCAGAGGATCCCTCCCTGGCTCAGAACCTCAGCCTGATCCTCACAGCACCAGCGGGCTAACTGCTGTCCTGCACCGCAGCCTTCTGAATGTGGGACAGTTCCATGTGACAAGGCTGCGAGGGGCTGGTCCTGCATCCCAGAGCTGGCATGTTCAGCAGGAAAATGGAGGGCGTCAGAGCTGAACGCAGGTGGAGTCGGGGTTGGCTGTGGTGACAGCCTCCATGATAGATCATTAATTTGTAAAAACAGCTGACGGGAAAAACTGCAAATCGTGACAAGGGTGGCTCACTACTGGCCCATTCCTTAGCAGCCCTCAGCCCTCCTGCTGCCGCTGGTGCCCAGGTTCAGCGCTGTGCTTGTCCCCGCCCATGACTGTGGCCAGCCCCCACCACTCTCGTGAGCCCTTGGGTGCCATTGGCTCCCTGGAGAGACACCAGTGGCAGAGCTTTGGCCTCTGTCAGTCCAGCAGCTGCTCTTCCTCCATCCTCTGGGTCACTGTCACCTGCCCATCACCCCCCAAGGTCACCTGCTTTGCTGTGCTCATGAAGAGCCTCCCTATTTCACAATGGCTGACACATCTGCACTTAGCACAAGAACTTTAAAAGTCACGGCAGTAACGTACCACAGGCCTTAACTCCTGACATGACCTCTATCAGGGCTGGCAGGTGACCCTGCGGGGCACATTCTGTAAATGTGAGATTTCTTTCTTTGAATTCTGCTCTTACTGGTTAAAGTCCAGCCTGTGGAACAGCCACGTGGACAGCGCCCGAAGCTGCTTAGAAACGCCTGATTTCAGAGCCGCCGCAGACCCCTGAATGAGAACCTGCAGTTAATACAGCCCATGTGAGATTAAATTAAGCAGCACTGGGCTAGAATTTACATATGGAAAAGATTATGTTATTATAATTTGTCCCTTTTGATTTCTTTATATTCCTGTTACGGCATTCTATTGGTTTTTAAAAAGTGTGTCTGTAGGTTGATTATCATGAATTTCACTTCAAGGTAGAAAGTGTTCTAGAATACCCCTGATCGGGGGGCAATGGGGTCAGGACAGTTGACAATCTCGGTTTTAAATTAACCTGATTCTGAAAAATTGTTGGCCAACGTGCGGCCCTACATTCCTCTCGCCTTTATTCGGTCTTTGGGAAGCTACTTTCCTCTCTGGCCTCAGTTTCCTCATCTGTAAAATGAAGGGCAAAGAGTGAAATTATTTTTGAGATCTTATCCAGACTTGGCCTTCTCTAGGTTGGTCCAGAGGGAAGGAAGCAAGTGCTGGAAGAAGCAGACAAAAAAGTTTGAAAGAAAAGAAACATGCGGGAAAGAAGCAAGAAGACCCTGGAAGGGCCGGGAGCGGCAGGAGACCCAAGCGTGGAGGGACTGATAATGAAGATGTGGAGACCGGGAGAGGAGCCGCCTTCTGATAACAGCAGTTCCGTCTGCCCATGAATTTTCATGGCTACCAGCTGGCACGAAATCACAAAGACCGTTTCAGCTCCTCCGACGGAGCCGTGTTCATGATCATCAGCACAATATTTCCACCGAGCGAAAATGACAAAGAGAATTTGAAATGGAAAACAGACAAGATGCAATGCAGAAATGCATTCCACCTGGTGACAGAGGCAGGGATGGGGGGAATGTGCATGAGGGAGATTCACTGACCAGCAGTGCACCAGGCAGCCAACCCGGAAGGGCCTGTGCTGGCTCCCTGTAACCTCCTCAGGCAAAGCAGGGAGATGATTCCAGAACAGCAGCCCCCTTCCCACCACGGAAAGCAGGGGAGCCTGTTCCTCTCACTTTTCATTGTCTGCTACACAAATAACGCTCCACTGCCCTGTCTCACCCTCATTTAGCCATTTGCAAACTTCGCTGTGGGTCTTGGTGAGTTATGATGTCCTTCTGCAGCCATCCGAGACGCTGGGAAGCTGCATTTTCCCACCAAGAGATGCCTGTAGGTCTGAGCACCTACTAGGCCTGAGCTGTCAGGGAGGACAGGGCTGAGGCCTCCCCCAACTCAGCCTACAGTGTGACAGAGGGAAAAAAAAAAACGGTAGCCAACATTTATCCAGAGGACTGTGGATGCCAGAGAAATGTGAGAGCAAGCTTTCCACTACAGTCGTCTTCTACCGTGTCGTGCGTTCAGACCTCCCCACACCCATGGCATCAGGATCTGCATTTAATAGTATTCCTGCAGGATTCCCGTGTGCACTAACAGTCGGGAGCACTAGGCTAGAATTTTACATATGGAAATGGATAATATTTTATTGTAACTTTTAAAACTTCTCCTTTATATTGCTATCAGGGCATTTTGTCACTTCACTTTTCTTTTTCCCATTTTATCTCTCTGGGAAGTAGCTAGTATTAGAATCTCATTTGATGGATGAGAAATTGGGAGATCAGGAAGGTTAGGTAACTTGCCAGAAGACACACAGCTAATGAGTAGCCAAGTCTGGACTTTAAGCCCAAATAGAAGTGTTTGGGGCACCGCTCTCCTAACTATCACCTTGTACAAGCTCAGAAAAGTAACAGTGATGAGCGCAAGTGAAGCTAGATGAACCCCTCCTTGGTCCCTCCCTCTGCGGCCACGTGGCTGGGGAGGTCTGTTCATTGTGAGCTTTTGCCTGTCCCCTCTCACCTTTGCTTGTTGCCCTGGGACAAGAGGGAAGGTTAGTGTAGGAGGGGGCTTGTGAGCTGGGTTTTCAGAGGGAGAATTTTGCAAGACGATGTATCTTCAACAGGAGAAGATATTTTAGTTCAATTTCTTTAGATTTTTTTTTTTAAATCCTCACTTTGAAAAATCCAATAGTTTTGTGACCTCCTGGCAGCCAGGGATTATGACACCCTCCTGGGGGGCCGTGCTGTGCATGCCCAGGCTGAAGAAGGGCCGCACACCGTGGGGGTGTGGGGAGGGAGTGCCCTCCCGGGACCTCGTGGCCACCTTCCCATCCCACTGTGACTTCTGTAAGGCTTTACCTGAGACGTACTGGAAATGCTGCACCATCCCGGCGATCAGCACGGACAGCAGGAAGGTTCCCAGAAAGTAGATCTGCAGACACGGGAAGCACGCCTCAGATGACTGACAGAGGCAGGGGCCAGAGGGCAGGGCTGCGGGATGATACCTACCAGGGCAGAGTGCAGGACAGCGCCCCAAATAAGCCGCAGGTGGAGGTAGAGCCAGGCCAGGGAGCAGGGGCTGAAGGATTCCTCGTTACTGTGGCTCCAGCACCTGCCGACAAAGCCAGGCATGTGTCAGGTCGGCTACTTGGGTGGCACTCCTCACCACCGGCATTTCCGGAGCCTCAAACCTACACGCCTCTGCTTTTGCACACAGGAGCACACTTGCAGTGAGGGGCGTGGAAGCAAAGGCACTTCAAGTGCTCTGCGCCTGACCTGGTCTTCTGAGGTCCTAGCAGAAATCCGAGGAAAAGGTCGCTGTGCCCTTCGTTATTAAGGAGGACCCTGAGCACAGGGCCTATCAGCACCACATTGTGTCTGAGTGTCTGTCCAAAGTCCAAATGCCTCCCTATCTTCCGGGAAAGTGTGGGCTCATCAGATGCTTTTTTTTTTCCCCACTCCCATGGAAAATCTTGGTCAGCACTGAACTTCAGATCAAGCACATTCTAAATCATGAGCCTTAGAGACTAGAAAAGGAAGCATGTGTGGCTTTGGCTACGTGTTCTTTATCAGAAGCAAATCCTGGGCCTGTTCTTGAACAATTGACATCACAAAAGGGTAAAGTAAACTGAACTAAGAAACAGCTACCAGCTCCTCGGGTCCCCCAGATCCCCCAGTATAGAGCATCTCTGAACTTACCGTTCGTATAGTTCCCGGAGAATGGAGATGTTACTAGAATGGATTGATGGGTCAATTTCCAGGAAATCCAAAATATGGTGTGGGATGATAGCACCTTCCTCAATTAGCAGGGCCAGGTTAAAAAATCCCTAAAGGTAAGACACAAACCCAGCTCATCAGCGCCTGGTAATAAAACCCAGACACACAGCCTTCATCAGCGCCTAAACTTTTACAACCTCTGCATATTTCTTTCTGCAGCCCCTACAGCCAGATGGTTTCATCTTCTTCATTGATGAATTGTTTCTCTAAATACATGCATCTCAGAAATTTATTTGCAGGAGAACCAGGAGGCTTTCAAAGGATGCTGCGTCCCATCTGCTCAGCAGCCAGTCAACCGCGAGGTCTGTCCTTTCCTGTTCACGCTCTCAGAACTCACTGCGAGCGTGCCCTTGGATCATCAGCAACACCTGAGCACCGCATCCGAGTGATGTCCATCACGGACGGTGCCCTCCGTGTCCATCGGCCTGTCAGAAGTCTGACGAGGTGTTTGACTCTTATGAACAGAGTCACAAACACTCTCCTCAGCTTCCCTGGGTCAGCATGGAAAACCATTCATGACTTCTGTTGGCACAAACCTCCACCGTGTCCATTCTCCTACCTTTTCCTTCTCCACCTTATTCTTGACCCTCCGAGGTGAGGGCCCTGACTTACTGGACTGTGCAGATCCTGCTTTGGGAGCCCGACAGTGGAGATGCTTCACACAGGGTGGGTGTGACGATGCCAGCTGGAGGACCGTCACTGGCCGTCATGAGCTGAGCATGCGGCTAGACCACAAACCAGCCAAACGTGAGCTGGTGCTCACCACTGGGAGCTTTCAATGGAGCCAGATTGCCGCCCTTCAAAGAATCCATGGTCATGTTTTAATGGCTCGTGTCCTCCCTCTGACTTGCCCTTTCGCTGCCACTGACCATGATCTAAAGGGAAATCACTACATGCCGGGTGGTACAACCAGGCCTCTCGAGAGCACCCTACACGATCATCATGAAAGACAGAAAAGAGTTAAGTTTTGAGTGCCTGAGGCATCTTTCTCTTCTGTATCCATTCACTTAGTCCTCATAATGACGAATCGAGATTGGCACTACTATCCTCTGTTTTACAGATTGGGAAGTGGAGGCACAGAGAGGTTAAAGAACTTGCCCTTGGTCACACAGCTGGAAAGTGACAGAGCTGAGATGCAAATATAAGCACATGGGGTGGGGAGGGGGTCCAGATTCTCTAACCTCCACCATGCTGTCAAATAATCTCTAAATGGATTTAAAAGTTAAGTATCTTTAAGATGTACACATAGCAGCAGCCGCAGCAGCAGAACACAGAATAGTATCTTCTCTTGGAAAAGAAGATACTCTTAAAACTTGAGGTATTAGAAGAAAAATGGCTTTGTAACATTTTAAAGGTTCTTCTAATCAGTGGAAAATATTATGAAAATAAGTGGTAAAACAGTCTGGGGAATATTTGTATGCAAGGTAATAGCTTTAAGGTTCATTATCTAGTAGGTAAATAAATAAAGAACTAATTATAGCTTGAAAAATAAAAAGCATGAAAATCCCAGTAGGTAAACAAGGAATAAGAATAGAGAATCCTATAAAATGTGAAGACTAAATGATCCTCAGCAAGTACAGGTAAAGGTATTCATCCTCACTAGTAATTAAATAAATGCAATTTAAGATGACAAGGTCACATTATTTTGCAGTTGTTCCATTTGCAAAACTCAATCGACCGGTGCCGACAGGATTTCAGCCGCCTCCTCCACGCAGCCGGGCCTTGGCGAAGCACCCATCAGAATAACCTCTTCAGGAAGCCGATCGGCAGCACGCTGTCAAGGAGCCTGGAAACCACTGAGACCCTTTGTCTCGGTAACGCCGCTGTTGCTCAGAACACAACTGAATTACTCAAGTGAAAAGACGGAGACAGGAAAGTGCTCACGGCAGCACCAGCCCTGGTCGATGCCGCCTGGCGAGCAGCCTCCATGTCTTCCTGGGGAGGCGCTGAGCCCCGCGAAGGCAGGAGGTGGATTTTCACCTGGTGGCCCCAGCACCAAGCATTGCCTCAGACGAGGTGGGACTGGATAAAGACGCACTGAATGAGAGGACAAGTGAGCAAGTGAGAGAGGCGGCGTCCAACAACAGGGGACACCTAAGCAAGTACCGGCCATCAGCTCAGCGGAATATGGAGCCACCCAGAGCAGCCAGGAAAGAGTCCAAGGAAACCACAAGGTGCTACAAGGAGTGACAAGGTGGATCCAGAGTGGCGGGCACACTAGAGGTCACCTCGCGCGTGCGTGTGCCAGTGAGCAGGGACCAGAAGCCACACAAGGGCATGAAGGAGGAAAAGCAACTAATGATCTTTGATTTTTTTTTCTTTTAACATTACCCCACTGTTTTTGTATCACTGGCCATCAAAAATGAAAACCAAATCATCCAGGCCTGATTTTAAATGACGGCAGACGTCATCTAAGGGAGTTTGTTTCTACATAAATCCCTGTGCCAGAAACTTCTACTTCATTTCAGAAGAAGATCAGATCCTGCTCAGTGAGTGTGCAGGCTGTCAGGGCTCAGACCTGGATGCCAAACACCTCACGTCCCCCTCACGTCTCCTTAGGGGGCAATGCTATGACGGTCCCAGTGGACAGATGAGAAAATGGAGACTCGGAGATTTAGTGACAAGCAGCTGCCAGTGGAGGAATGTGGGATTTTAACCCTGGTGACCAACCGCTCCGATGTAATGTCTCTACTAAGAAACAGAAAGGATCGGGTAGGCTGAGAGAGGGATGCATTTCCAACTTTTCTCTGCAATCAGATTCCAGAGCTCAGTCTACTTCAGAGAAGCAGGTAACAACTATTCCAGTTTCTACTGCAAAAAACAGCCCTGAGATCCCAATTAGCAAATTGAGAGGGAACAAGGGAAGTGGAGAACTATCATTAATTCTAATAATGGTTGCAGGCAACATCCATTAAAATTCATGGGTAAAATCTTGAGGACAAGCAGGATATCTGCATGGTCTCAAACTATCTCCCCAAGATATTGAAAAATCAGAGAAGAAACAATGTGAACTTCACAGCAGAGAAACCTAACAGAAACCACAGATGATTAACCTGACCACGATGAGACCCTGACACCGTGCAGCCCCACGTACTCCCCAAGGACATGTGACATCTGTACTATTCCTGCCCCAAATACTCAACCTCAGTCTGTTCATGAGAAAACAGGTGACAGACCCAAACCAAGGCACAGTCCACAAAATGTCCAACTACTTGATGAGAAGGAAAGATGAGAAACTGTCACAGAAGGGAGAAGACTGGAAAGAAGAGCAATTAGACGCAATGTGGGGTCCTGCACTGAATCCGAGAACAGGAAAAGGATATCAGTGGACAAAAGTGAAGTCCATATAACGTCTGAAGATGGGAAAGGATATTGACAACAGCATTGTGGTTATGGAGGATGTCAACACTAAAAGAAGCCGGGTGGGGCATACGGGAACTCTCTGAATCTTTTTGTAACTTTTCTCTAAGCCTAAAGTTATTTTAAAATAAGAAGTTCCAAAAAAGTCATTGAAGAAAAGTCCCTTAAGTATTGAGCTCAACCGTACATGCAAACCACTTCCTAGCATGGCCACTCTTCCAGATCCATGAGTTTCTAACCGTGAGTCATTTTGACAGACTTCAGTAGAAAACCCCTCAGGATTGGAACTGGAGACCCAAGTTTAGGCTCTGGCTGTTTTGTTATTTGACCTGAAGCAATTCACTCCCTTGTTGTGGCTCTGACTATGACATGGGTATGAACTCTCCAGCTCCATAGGGCTTGGGAATACAGCAGGCACTTAATCAAGGTTCCCCATGTTCCCATGGAGTAGTCTGAAGGATGCGTGAACACGGATGAACAATGAATCGTGCTGCCTAGGTACACAGAGAAGACTGCTGGTCTCCGGCCTGAAGAGCAGGCTCTGGGGCTGATTACCTGGGAGTCCCCCTCTAGCGCAGCCTGGGCATACATCTGCACAGACAACTCCAGGTCTCGTGACTGGTTTTGGTGGCCGTAGTAGTACAGGTCTCCCATTTTCAAATACGCTGCAGGACACAAAACACAACCACGTGTCAAGCAGTTTTCTTTTGGGCCAGCATTGCCAATCACTGGCCCATTCACTCAACAGAGTGTTTCCTATTAAACCTTGAACACAGATCATTTTCAGGTTTCCTTGCTGGGTCAGGAGAAAATAAAAAGGGTTTTTTCCCTGAGCACTCATCTCTGACACTTTTCCTTCTCCAGGTAGGTCCCCTGAGAGGTCAGTTTGAGACTCTGACAGCAAACTCAGCCCAGTGGCCAAGGTTGTCTTTGGCCCTCTATTTCACATCTGAAATTCTGCTGCGGTGTTTGATGTCCCTCCATCTCTTTGCTTTGCTTTAGCCGTGTGTTTCATGTTTACTTTGAGGGAACACATTTGAGAGTATAGGCCTCAGTCAATATCCAATTGGAAAATCCAGAATCCACCTTAGGTAGCTCAAAAGAAGGATTTTATCATGGGAAAGTGGCTGCCTGGATACTGGAAGGGCTGCTTTAAAGGCAAGTGAGAAACAGCAGGAAGCTGCCAGAGGCCAGCGTGGAGGAAGCTACTGTCTCCCCAACTGGGGGATCTGGGGGTGGCTGCAAGGTTCCCAGAGCCTCCTAGTCCCCTGGGAGCTGGACCAGAGAGGGTGGAGTTACCAGGCAGGGGCTGGAACCACAGAACACGTGGCTACTGTCAGAAAATTGGCACAAAATAGAGAGAGAGGGGAAGAGAGGGTGGGGCTTCTCCCTCCTCCCACCCTGCAGCCTTCCTCTGGTGCCTGCCACTGGCCATGCTCATCAGAAGCCCCTGGGAAAGGAGCCTGTCACTGTGTTCCTGGTGGCCAGCCCCCTCCAACAGACAGCAGAGCAGAGCGCAGGACTTGGAAACACATCCAAGGGCAAAAGCAAATGCCAGGCCAGGGTGTCCCTCTCTGGTAGGACCTCTTCTGCATTCCCTTGGTTGGAAAGCCATGGTGGGTTCTGGTTCGTGGGACCCGTTGCCTGCGTGCCTTGCAGAGGCTAAGAGCAGGTGAGCCAAGACCTTAATAGCAGAGATTTTTCACTTTCTTTCCTAATTGTTTAGAAATATCACACTTCACGCCAAGCTGTTAGATGTTCCCTGTTACTAAAGATTAAAAGCCTCTAATGCTGCAGTTTAGCACCCGTTTTTCTATACATACCAAATGAAGGAGCATCGATTTGAAAAACAGAGAAATTATAGTATCTCCAAACACAATTAACACCCAAGTATCTCCTGGCCAGGTCCTAAGAGGAAAAGGAGAGAAAGAGGTAATTCATTAATATTTTGGCCCAGTGACTAATTTTGCCTTGGTAAAGCTCAATTCATTATCTTTAACCTCAGAGCTCCTGCTTGGAGAAGAATCCATTTACTTACCGGCCTTTCCTCGCAGATGTGTGCTAAATTTGTCTGTGACACTTCAATTCCAGTTTCTGCTGCTAAAACATAATACAGCAAAGCTTCATGCCTAAAAATAGATGATTAATAATAAATTTTATAGAGTGGCTCTTACTAATATTCAGAGAGCTTTATATTCAAACATAAGAGGGCACAAAATAAGCAGTTTTTTAAAACCACAAAATCATGAGTTTTTTTTTTATTTAAATAAATACTGTTGTTAAAAATACTGCATGCACTGATTTACTTCCTATCTTAAAGGCTGAGCTCCCAGATAAGGCCGGGGACCTAGTTGGTACAACAGCTACCTCTACTGGCTGAGAGGCGTGCGGAACGCTGATTGGGGACTTGTCCATTAGTCTTTGGTTCTTGAATCTTTCCTTCCTCTCTCGCTTAGAGGAGATAAGTGGTATTAAGAAAAAACCCTGGGCTTTGCAGTCCTCTGTTTTGTGAAAGGCTTTATAGGGCTTAGGATTCGGAACAAGCTTAATTAAAGCTGCATTTGTGTCGTGCATTAGAAGTTTGGCAAAGAAGAGGCAGTTGACAAGGGCTTGATGACAGTGGCCAAAAGACATGAAAAATAAATGCATGACACCATTAGCGACTGAACAAGTGCAAAACAATAGAGACCACTTTTCATCTGTGGAAAGACGGGCACAGGATTCACAGATGGTGCAATGAATGGCAAGGACCCAGGGGAGCCCGTGTGCTCCTGCACCCTCCCTGGAGGCCAGTGGGCGAGGTGATTCTGGAGGTCAATGCGGGAAGTCTGAGCATGCACACACATTGTGCCCACAGCTCTCCCCTGGGAGTTTATTCTAAAGGAACCAGATATGTGCAAGGATCCCGGTGCCGAGGGGTTCATGATAGAGCTGTTGGTATATGCCACTGCATCAAAGAAAACCCCAAACAACTTAAATACCAGAAAGTCAGTGGCTAGCTCAATGAGCCCTTGTGTAGCCCCTTTCAGATGTGGCCAGTAAAAATGATGTCATGGGAGAATATTGAAAATGCTTATGCAAAACCTTCTAATTGGTGCAAAAAAAAATAGGCAGAATATAAAAGTGCATCCCATTTTTGCAAAACACAAATGCAATTAAATATGCACATGTTCATACACGTGTAAATATATAGATACAGAGAAAAAATTCTAAAACCCATCTACCAAATGTTAATAATATTTATCTCTACATGGTTAGAATGCCGTCTTTTCTATTTTCTTCCTTTTAATTATCTGATTTCCTCAATTTTCTGTTACCCAGTTTATGGGTAAAATTTGATTTTAACTGTAAGAAGTTGTTACTAAGGCTTATTTTTCATTTTAAGTAGTTGACACAAATGATGCTTTCTTAATTTGAGCTCCACCCAGAAGCTGGTTTAGGGAAGGGTGGGTGAGGGAAAATGAGGAAACAGATTCTAAAATCATCTTTCTACAGTGCTCAAAGCAGCTTTGGGCAGACCATCTTGTAGAGACACTGAGAGGTGGTTGGGGATCAAATTAGGACAGGCAGAGCTTCTGTGAGACACTGCAGGTCATGAGCCACATGTCATCTGAATGAGTCAGTTCCCGGCCTCTGAGATACCTAAGGTGGCTGACCAATTAGCCATGACTCATGCTAAACAGAGACAGGTCAGCTAAACAGTGTCCCCTGCTCAGGCAGCCAGATCACAAGGCCACGATGCAGGTGCAAACACCACCCAAGAGATGCCTAGGGACTTTGTTACATAGCTGCAAAAATCATGTTTGGGCACCAGAATTCTCAGAGGTGACCGGACCCAAGAGCGGCTCCAGGGAGGCCCTGCAGAAGGTCCCCATCCTTTTGTAACAGAGTCTGATTCCCAAGGTCTCAAAATCTCAAGTTTCTTCAGAGACACATGAACGCCTGCTAGTGTCTCAGTCCTCACCAGGGAGGCCTGAGGGAAGGAGATGGCGCAGACCCGCCCCCGAGATCTGTACTGGGCCAGTGCTCTCAGTTGCTGTGACTAGCTAGTATGTGGCTCAGATTTCTTAAGTGTCACACAATGAGTTCTTGGACAGCAGAAAACTAGCTGACTGGCTGTTAGAATTGAGGGGTCAGGCAGGGGGCTGGTGGTTGACACTGTCAGAAGGCTCACTGTGGGAAACTTCATAAGACAATTTGTTGCCTCTCAAGTGACTTGGCTGGGGGAAAGGAACAGGTTTCACTAAAAGATTTCTACTATTCAATTATTACATGGAGTGGGAGGAAATACTGCAGAATTCTCAAGCATTTCCATCAAGGAGAAACAAAATCCATCAAAATGAGATGTCTAAAACATTGATGTCAGCACCGGACAGAAACCCACCTCCATCCTCCGCCTGACAGCATCAATCCCCCAGGTCTGTGCGTGCTGATGTCACACCACCCATTCTCATGAAGTGAAGAGTGAGCTGTGAAAGTGGCTTTGACGCCTCTCAGACCAGACTCCCCAGCTTATTAAAACTTCTGAGACAGGACACTGGATGAGTGGCCCACCCACCGGCAGCCTCCTGGCACTTACTTAACTGCATTTTAACAGAACCCACCTGAAAGTATTAATTACAGGTATTTCTACACCTCTATTCTGGAACAAACAGGACTTGCTAATTGCAGGAAGCCCAAAGACAGACCTCAAGACACTCCTGTCCTTCCATGAATTTCTTCAAGGTTTTAGGAAGATGACCCAAGCTTCAGGTTTTATTTCCAAAGCACTCAAGTGAATTGTCTTTCGGAGAGACAATTTTGTCGAAGATGGGGAATAAATCCAAGAAAGGAAGGGATTTACAGGAATGAATTTAGGGGCACATTGGATACCCTCTCATTTTCAGACCAGGCACTGACTTTTCTAGCACTTTTATAATGACACATCTCAATAATCAATTCTTCGACAACGTGCTGTGAATTGTGAATTTGAATACCTCTGAGCAGTTTCTGGAACAATTATAATTTCCTCTGTGCTCTTTTCTTCTAATGCCTCAAGCAGTCCAAATGGGAAAGAGGAAAAATAAGGCAAGGAAAGTCCTAGTGTCTCAGTGGAATTCACTGCAAAAAGGTGACTCTCTTTCAACTGGAATTTTGCATGTCTCCTCGTTTTGCCTCAAGCCCACTATAAGCTGGCTAACCTCTGGGGTTAAGTATTCTGGGCATGTTTAAGACAAAGCACAATAAAACAGCAGCTCACAGATAAAACACACATAAGGCGGAGAGAAATGAAACATGACAGCCGGCCTCTCCCTGCTAACTCATGCTGGTGTCCGAGGACAGCCTCAGGCACGACAGCATTATCTTGTGTCTTATGCCGATCCAGCAAAAAGCCCCTTTCTCCATCCCGCTCTTCTTTAAGCTCTGCCACATAAATCTTGGAACAACACAGGAAGGCAGAAGCTCATCAAACTGACACATGTAATTTGAAAGTAACGTCCAGAATAAATTCGCTCACACAAAGATGAAGAAGGGGGATGGACTGGGGACATTGATGGATGATTTTGTTCTATTACAGCAAAATAGATGGTACCCAAAAGCCACCTGTGGTGTGAGAAGGCCAGCACAGGAACGTTTCCTGTTTAACCCCTGGGAGGGTTGGGAGGGTTTGGAGGCTGGAGGAGCAGGAAGCAGTCAGGAAGACTTTGCCCCTAATATATTTTGACAGTGATCTTCTCATTGTAATGGGTACTAGACGTTTCTTCTGGTTGATACTAAGAAGTCTTGAAGCCAGGCTGAGATGGACCTTTAACCATACTTAGCTTCAGGACAGGATTGGCAAGGATATGGAGAAGGAGAAATTTATAGATGGTGGGCAGGAGAGTGACTTGGTAAAACCACTTTGAAAAATAATTGACATTGTCTCCTAATGTTGTCCAGGTGCTGTTCACTGCCACCCAGAGACCCCACTCCTGAGTCCCATGCAAGAGCAACTCCTCCCCTGCATGTCTGAGAATAAGTTGAGAAATGTTTGTGACCGTGTGGTTCTTAAAAACAGTAACAGCACCCAAGGAGGGGGTGGGAGGAAAGAAAAGAAGTTCATTGGATTAGACAAAGGGGAATGAAGGGAAGCGGGATGGGAATAGGAAGGACAGTGGAATGAACGGGACACAACCTTCCTATATCCATATGTGAATACACAACCAGTGAAACTCCATATCATGTACAACCACAAGAATGGAAAGCGATGCCCTATGCGTGGACAATAAGTCAAAACGCACTGCACTGCCATGTATTTGTAAAAACAATAAATTAAAAAAGGGAAAAAATCAGTAACAATAGCCAAAGGGAAATAACACAAATATGCATTAACATAAAAACTAATAAATAGCAGTATATTATAGCAGTGAATATGAATGACCTACAGGTATAGGCATCAAAATGTATGATCCTTAGAAATGTAATGCTAAGTCTAAAATCAGTTGAAGAATTATATATGATATGAATTTAATAAGATAAAGGTCAGAAATAAGCCAAACTAAATCCATTGCACAGAAATATATCTATATATAGCAAAACTATAAAGAAAGCAAGAGGTGGGTGAGTAGGACTCAGGGCAATGTGACTCCTGGGGGTTAACCTGGGAGGGACATGCAGGGGCCTTCAATAGGGCTGGGGATTTTGGGGGTACATCCCCCTAAGTAGAGTGAAAAGTTAACGGGTTCATTTTATTGTTATGCTTTCGTGTGTCACGTTCTTACTATCACATATTATTTCCTACGTGTAACTATTACATAAGGAAAACCCTCAACTGGTCCTGCCACATCTTTGGTTCCAGGGCTCAGCCCCTTTTCCCTGGAGTCTGAGCCAGCCCCCTTTCAGGGTCTCCTTCCTGTCACCATCACACACAGCTGCTGGGTCGAAGCTTCCGAGAGAGGGGCTTTGTCCTGTGACTACTGTCTCCAAAACTACCAATGGCTCCTGGCTGCTTCCTTGGCCACGTAAAAAGTGTATCACCTGCCATTCAAAATTCCACCCAGGTGCATTTCTTGGGTTTCACTCTACAGCATTCTCAACTTTCACCCTCATGGCAAACTGAAGTAGACTCACTCCGACTTTTTCCTATCATTTCTGTAATTCCCTTGGCTGTAAATGCTGTTCCCCGTGTGGCTAAGTGGAAACTCTATTCCACCCTCAAGGCCATGTTATCCGACTGCACCATGAAGCTGCCCTAGACCCCCCAGCCAGCGAGCAGCCTTCCTCCTCCAGTCCCAGTGCTGTCACAGTCCCTGGGTTACCCTGGTTGCTCTACTTGCTGCCATTTGTTATGTTTTCAGTAGTTTCTGAGCACTCCCTGGGTGCTGCCTGTGTGGGGCCTGGGATACAAGTCACAGGACAATCCACAATAAAGAGTGATCGTGATCTCAGGAAGGACAAAAGGGAGAAAGGACTTGGGCAGGATTCCTGGCTAGAGGAAACAGCAGGCGCAAAGCGTCTGAGGCTAGACCTAACGTGGGCCACGTGAGAAAATGCGTGTGGAGGACAGGGGTGGCAAGTGTCCCCAAGCCTGCCTTGTGACATCCCCTGCATGTGAGTGTGCATAGCAGAATCTACTGAACTGAATCAAAAACTCGCACACAGCGCAAGATAGACGCAATAGGTTTTCCTCCTCCACTACCAAGGGGCAGGGCGGGTCTCCCAGGCTGCGGCTGAGCCGTCTCAGGCACAGGACAAGCCACGGGCATTTAATTCGACTAATCCTTCGTGGCAAAGTTCAGATGTCCAGCTGGAGGGCTTTAAATTCCAAAGAAGGCAAGAAAGCTGAGCCATTAACCAGCATGCTCTTTATGGAAAAATAAGATAAAATAAAAGTGTTAGATATGTTTATGGGGCAAGGGCGTGTAGGTGTGAGTGTGTGTGAGTGTGTACAGACCTGCTCTCCCTTTGGGAAAACTCCCCATAAAAAATCGAAGCATTTGGTTCACCCTCGGAAGCTTGTGGGGAGCAGAGAGAGAGAGTGAGTTATGGTCAAGTGTTGGAGTTTTATGAACTCAAGTTCCCCTGGGAAGCAAGACACCACAAAAACTCCATGAAAACAGTGAGGAAGAGTTACAGCTGGGAAGAGGTAATTTCCTTCAAAGAAATTTCTTTCTGATTGTGCAGAGTGAGGCCTCAGATAATAAACTTTCACAGAGTGATAATAACAAACATTTGTATTTGGTGATTTTTTTCCACTGGGCTCATTTCCCCGCACTCTCTAATTTAAGATTCTTGCTCACAGAGTTGCTAGCCAATGGATGTGTGAGCAGCTATGAACCAAAAGAGAAAATGGTACCTTTGGAGGAATATTTTAATTTTTAATTACAGCTTGGATCAGAGTGTGATCAATGGTAGGTCTCACCTAATGTCTCTGAGGCAGCGGACCGAGGGGTATCTGCAGATTTGCATGTCCTTTTTAGTTATTACAGAAATACTCGAATCATTTAGGCAATAAACCAGCCAAAAAAATGTGGCCCAAGGGAAAATGAAGATCCAGTACTAGAACTGACAGAGGGAAACAGACCCCAGAAAGCCACCAGCCACCATTGCACCGGGGGCCACCCATGTGTGGCATCAGTAAGTCTGTAAGTCCTCACCCTCAGTGTCCCATCACTTACAGGACAGGATGAGACACGCCAGCTCCCTGAAAAGGTTAGGAAGGGGTATCTGTTAGTTTGTGCTATTGGATACTGGTGAGCAACTTTAGTGTCCCAGACTCCTGGTTGTAGCTGGGGTCGTAAACTATCTATGAAAGGAGGTGACCTGAGCCTTACCTTTTTTTTTTTTTTTTGGTAGTGGGCATTGAATCTGGGTCACTCTACTGTCAGGTGATATCCCAGCCCTTTTTATTTTTTATTTTGAGATTTTTTTGAGATACAGTCTTGCCTAATTTCTCAGTCTAGCCTTAAACTTGCTATCCTCCTACCTCAGCCTCTCAGTAGCTGGGACCACAGGTGTGTCCCAGCAACCAGGTAGAAATCCTGAACTTTGTGTGGCCTGGCAGGGAGAAGCATAACTTGTCACTTAAGGTCCCCTGTGCTGTCTCCAGACTTTAAAACCAAGAGGAATAAACTTGAAGGAAAGAGAAGTCAATGTATCTGTGTGTCTTTCAACTTGAGGAATGTGGCTACCCCTCCAGAGAACTAATTTTTGTGTATAATTAAACATGGGAATGCTATGTTTTCCAATCAACAGCCAATCAGTCCATGATACTCAGAATATCATTACTGGAGGCTGTGATTTTCCTGCAAATTGCTTTTTCAGTTACATTTTAAGATTCCATCTTCTAAGACTATAATGACAGATTGAAAGTTAAGGGAAGTTCACTCAGGTGGGTCCAAGCTTACCACGAGCCCTCCAGGTAGGCGTTGAGGCCTTTGCGAATGACATGGCCCAAGTAGCCATTTTTCTCAGCTACGTGCTTCGCCCATCTGAAAAGGAACAGGAAGAAAAAATATGCAAACTGTGGCAAATTAAATAATCACTTTTTTCTTCATATGATCTCAATAAATCCCACTTGGGGAATATTTTGCTTGTTAGAATTTTTTAAAGCAACAAACCAGAACTGAATGTTAAGAAGGGGAAGAAAATGTGTTTTGAGATCTTTTCATTGAGTGCCTTTTCTTATGAACACTTAGTAGCTGTCTTTTTTGGAAACAAAGACATGTAATATACATAATGAAAAATGTCTACCAATATGAAAAAATAATCTCCACCAAGACTTCTAGTTCTCTTTCCATTAACATATGTTTACCAATTTATAAGTAAACCAATTTAAGTTTTCCCTGCTCTGTTTCTGTCCCCTAATGTTTCCTAGAGGGTATATTAATAATGAACTAGTCTTTTATAATCTTTAGACCAAAACCACTAAAAGGATAGTATAAGAATGCATAACTAACAAGCTTGTTGAAGGGGAAGAGAATAATACTCAAACAGACTTGATTAATATAAAGAAAGGGCAAGAAAAGAGAAAGAAAGCACACAGATGGGACAGACAGGAAGTAAATAAAAAATTGTAGATTTTAAAACCAAATATATCCATAACTACATTACATGTAAATGGACTAAATACACCAACTAAAACTGAAACTGTCAAATGATGTACAAAGCCCCAATTCCGTGCTCCTTATAAAAGATATACACTAAAAGTAAAGGGCAAAGACAGACTGAAAGCAGAAGGATGGGAAAAAGATACACAAAATTCTAACAATAAAACCTGGTGAAACTGCATGAAAAACAGAGAGAGAGAGAAACAGAGAAAGAGAGAGACAGGGACAGAGAGAGTGAGAGAGAGAGAGACACGAAGGCAAGAACCATCAACAAAGAAGATATTATAAAATGAGGAAGTGGTCAACCAGAAAAGCAAAACAATTAGAGTCTGTGCGACCCAGGAATGTAAATCCACTCCATGTAAGAGTGAACGAGAGAGGCTGACAAATCCACACACATCCTGGGGAATTTTAAAGCAACCCTTTTCAATAACTGATACAACAAAACATAAAAAGTCAGAAAGGACACAGAAGAGCTTGTCAATAGAATTAATGAACTTGATGTAATTGATATGTATGTAGACACTGTACTACATAGTAGTTTAGAAATCATGGTTCTTTTATTTCAAAAGACTGGAGAGTATCTACCCAAATCGACCACATCCTGGTCAGCAAGCAAGCCTCAGCAGATTTCAAAAGATGGAAGACATCCAGAGTATGTTCTCAGACCACAGTGGAATTACACTAGAAGTTACAAACGAAAGGATAACAAGAAAACTCCTGAACGTGAGTGTTCCACACCAAGTGTCCTACACAACCCTGATGAAGAACTTGGAGGAGGTTAAGTCAAGTTCTATCCCTGTGTTTAGGTCAGGACCTGTTTGACTCAAGCCTGTGGAAACAGGCTTCTGGAGAGCCAGGCTACGGGTGTGACGTGGCCTGAGTCGAGGTTAGCAATTATTTTTTTTTTTTCTGTAGAAGGCCAGATGGTAAATATTTTAAGCTTTGTGGACCACAGGTAATGTCCGATGCATATTCTTCCTCTTTTGTTTTACAGCTCTCCCAAACTGTAAAAAACATTCGTAGCTCTTGGAGCCACACAGCCTCTGCTGGCCATGGTGTGCCAATCTCTACAAAACATTTTCAGCTCTGCGGGACCCCAAAATGGCCTCCTGCTCACCATCCTGCAGGAAGCTCCCAAAGTATGTAGCCTTCCAAAATGTGGGCACAAAGCAAGAAAGAAGAAAGGGGTCCAGCAAAGAGAACATACCCCCACCCCCGAACAGAGAGGGAAGGCAAGGAACCCCACAACAGGGACAAAGGTGCTCTCGGACGACAGCATTGTCCTGAACAAAGACTGCAGGACAGATGTTGGCAAGAAGATTAACTTAACAGAATACAGGATGGGTGTGGACATACAGACAGGAGACTGACAACTGGAGGAGATCAAGGTGGAGACCAAGTACCTACAAAATGATGAAAATAAAAAAATACTGTTCCATAGAAAAGAAAAGTTGTGCAAGAAAAGAAAATCGATCGTAGTAGACCACACGATTCAGCCACCAACAGCGTTTACACCGACGTAATGATGTGAACTCTGATACTGAGCTAACCACCAACACAGGCTTGTGGAGAAGATTCTAGAGTGGGCAGGACGTGTGGGCGTATGGGGCAGTGGGCGGTGGCAGAGGCAGAGGGCTGTGACCTTATCTTTCCCAGGGGCATCACTAGACACGACCCATGATTCCTAGGCACAGTGGTATCCGCCTGCTTTTAAAGAGAGGCAAAAAGAGAAGAAATAAAAGATGGAAAGTGATTTCCTCTAGGGAGCAGGGAAACAGAGGCTGGGTGGGCTGGGGTGGCGAGGAGGATTCCCTGCTTTTCCTTTTCAAACTCTTTTCTTATTTCTAATTCAAAGTTTTTAAGTTTTGTCTTGTTAATTAATTTGGCTCTTTGACCTAAATGCATGTAGAACTGATAAAAGTCAAGTCAACTTAAAAATGCAAAAAGAAAGCAGAAAAGGGAGAAAGGGAGGGAGAGAGAGGAGGGGAAAAAAAGAAAAGAAAAGGAAGGAAGGGAAAGGAGGTCCAATTTCTCAGGCTTGGTGAGTAGAGGACAGGGCTTTTCCATCACGGGCGACACTTGACAGATTCTTACACAACCGCTTTCTCGGGGTCCCTAGGGAAGGTCTCCAGGTTGCCTGTGATGTAGTAGAGAGAACACCACAAGGTCCCTTCGATGTGTCCCCCTTGTGCAGCCTTATGGAAATATTCACCAGCTAAAGTCTGCAGAGAGAGACAAACAGACGTTCCTGTCATTAGCGAAGAGTCCCCAGGCAGCGCCAGTCTCACTAAAGCCAAGGTGGTGCCAGGCCTTAAGTCTGATTTATCACTGGCTTAGAACTTCTGAGACTTGAGAAAACCAGGTCAAGCCATGGTTCTGGGAAGACAGCTCATCACAGAAGCCAGCCTCCGGGATGCATGACCTCGCCAAAAGCTATTCCGTTGATTAAGTTTGCCCAGTAGGGACAACAACGGGTAAACCACCGCCATCTCGTTCGATCCTCACCTGACCCCTGCACTCCACGAAGGCTGTATCAGAAGTCACACCAGGTGAAAATTCAAACATTTGCTTTCTTAACCTTGCTTAATACCTTTCTTCAAACTCATGTACAAAAACTGCATTTCCAGTAGGAAGGTGAGAATTAGAATATGACAATAAAAAAATCCTTGCTGGCAAATGTGTGGGAGGCTTACCAGACATTTTCAATGCATAAAAATACCAGCCTTGTGGGCAATCAGACAGAGGCGGAGGGAGAAACGAAAACAAACACGTAGCTGGGGGTTTGGACTTCCACTGATGAACATTACTTTTCCGAGGCAGTTAGCTGTGACTTTTAAAAGCATGGGCTCGGGAGGTGGGAAGACTTGGGTTCAGATCCCAGCTCTGCTCCCCACGAGTTCTGTGGCCTCAGGCTTCTCCGTTAATCTCTCCAAACATTGTTTTCTGCAGTTGTAAAATGTGGTTTTTGATTGTCCCTAGCAGGACAGTTTGGAGTGAGAATTAAATAGAATAACATATTCACAAGGCTTAGCTGGGTGCTTCACGGAGAATAATCTCCCAGTCTGCTCTCCTGCCCCCACCAGTTCTGCTGCCCCGACAGTCTTGCCCATTCCCACCAAGGCCACCTCCCTTCTTCCATCTCCATGAACGCTGAACGTCTATCTCCCCACCTCTCATGCCCCATACCCTGCCCATCAGCAAATCCCATCCCCTCGCCCTTCAGAGTATTGGTAGGCTCCTCCCTGATAGGACCCTGTCTTGGCCGACCCTGTCTTGGCTGCTATCCTCTCTCACTGAGACTCAACTGCTCCCACCCTGGTCTGTCTTCAGTTAGCATCTGCTACGATCCAGGACCTCATCACTGTCTCTCCGAAACTGTCAGCAGTTCCCACCTCCCTCCCTGCAGAACCTGAGTCAGAGGCCTGGCCAGCCACGTCTGTGGCCTTTCTCCCCGTCTGTCCTGCTGGCCTGGCCTCCCTGCTGTTACTCGAGCACACAAGCCTACTTCCTTCTCAGGGGCTTTGCCCTAACTATTGCTTCCTTCTGGAATGTTCTCCCAGAGAGCCCAAAGGCTGAGCAGTATCACCTCCCTGGTCTCTCCTGTGACACAGCTTCCCTCGGTCTCCTCCCATGCCGCCCTCCTTCTCTGCCTTATTCTTTCCCATCATACTTTCTCCACCTGCTCTTATATTGGATATTTTATTTTCTTTCTCTCCTACTGAAAGGTAAGCTTCATCAGAGCAGGGACTGTTTTGCCCGCTGTGTGTCCCTCCTGCCCAGGAACGAGCCTGGCGTAGGTGGGTGTCCAGCGAACACTGTGCAACGCAAGAGCACTTGAGGTATTGTCACCCTCTCAACCTTACTTTTAACAGCGGGCTTCCCTTTCCCACAGGGTCCAGGCCCCGACTCCACTACTCATACGACTCCAGGTCACTCAACCTCTTGGACATTTGGTTGCCTGCTCCATGAAATGGACAGGGTCAGAGCAGACATTTCAGGGGCCTGGGGACTCTGCACAGTACCGTGTGGGCAGAGGAGTGCTGGAGAGGCACCTGAGACACCAGAGCTTGCCTTCTGATTCGGCCTGGCTCACACCAGCAACCCCATCTGGACTTAGCGCTTCTGCTTCTAGCAGGGTCAGTCCCAGCATTTACTCCCACCCTGCGTCACTTCCCTCCTCTCCTCCTGCTCCAGCTACCTTTCTCCAAGGAGACTTCCTGACCCCTTGGCCTTCCCTGCGTTTCCTATCCACATGCCACACTTGGCACCTGGCTGAACACCCGCCTTTGCTCTTCACTGTCTTATCTTCCTAATGGCACCCTGGGCTCCTTGAGGACAGGGCCTGTCTCAGGTGAGGTCCTCATGCCTTCCCCTCCAGGGGTCTAGTCCAGGCTGGCCCAGGGGACCTTTCCACCCACATGTCTCCACAAGATGACTGGCCAGCTGCAGTGCTGGTCTCAAGTCTGCTCACCAGATTCCTCCCAGGAACTCCTGGGAAAATGCCATCCAAGTACAGAACTCCAAGGTTATACGACGCATCTGGGTTCCCCATTTCTTCTGCTTTTAACCAGTACTTTGCAGCTTTGGTGTAATTTTTCTTGAATTTGTGGTAATACCATCCGAGGCCATTGACCGCCTGATGCAATCCCTGAATTTTTAGAAGAAAAAAATGACATTATTATTATTTTTTTTAATGAAGTCTAAAGAGATGCAGAAGCAATTGCTGTGAAACATTCTGCCCAAGTTTGAGCAAAACCTTCTCTTTCCTGTTTTGGGGGCAGATGGCATTAAAGAAAAGCTAAGTGCTAGAAAACAGGAGGCCGCCCGAGAGACTCCCCAGGTGGATTCTGCCCGGCTGCTGCTGGGATTTCAGCCTTCCAGCTCAGCAGTGATGCTGCCCCAAATCATCACTCAGCGCCTGTGGGCCCTGAGACAATGCCCTTGTCTACAAACAGCCTCTGATCGCCCTGCAGGATCAGTGGTGCCCTTGAAATTCATGAGCACTGTGGCGGGAGGCCTGGAACCTGCCCCGGCTGGGACAGTTTCTAGGTGATCCGCCTGCCCATCTGTTGATTCCGCTGCCCTGAGCATCAACAGCCCCTCGGAGGGGAGCAGCTGCCACAGTCCACGTGAACAGCACTGGTGTTTTGTGACTGCTTGGCTTCCCGGATTCTGCTAGGGGCTCAAGTCTGGTTGGGCTGAATCAGAAGGGGCGGGTGGAGAAGGGAGGAGGGCTTCAGATCAGTCCGAATCAGAAGCTAGTACTGGGGAGGGGCCCATCCAACCTGCAGTTCTCATTGAACGCATCCCCTCAGGCACTGGCTTCTGCTTGGCTGTGCTCACATTGCGATGGAAGGTCAGGAGCCCTGATAGGACCTCCTGCCCAGCTGGGAGACACCTGCGTGCACACCTGGCCATGAAAAACTGCAGCAAAATAAGATGTGAGGGGCAAACAGTGGCCTCGCAGCTGTGGTCTCGTGAAGTCAGAGTCTAAGTTGGAACCAAATCTCTTTGACCCCCTTTCCCCAGTGAAGCCCAGGTGTCTCCAAACAGCAGATGACAAGGTTCTTGCCTGCAGCCGGGTCAGTCGGCAGTGGCTCCTAGAAGGCCATGCCTCCTAGTCTTCACATTGTCATCTGGGGATCAGGACGATCTGGAGAGCAAACTAGCAAAGCCCATTGGAGTGGCAGCTCCCTGAGGGCTGGGACTTCAGTTTTTATCCCAGGTATAGAGTAGGCACTCAATGAAAGCTTACTGAATGACTGGAAGCCACTTGGAATGTCAATGCGAAACAAAATGATCCCAAATTCTATGCCCTTAGGATGGAGAGTGGGGTTTACATCCACAGGCCACCAAGGTACCCAACTGAGAGTACCACTTGGGGAATGTCGGCTTATTGACCCATTCATGGAAGTGTTCTTCTTGAGCCTGGGATGGGTAAGCTTCCAGTAAATACTGCAGAACGCATTTATACGGTAATAGACCAGGTCACACTACAAAGTGACAAGAATCTGCTTTGGGACGTACCTACAGAAGGGACATATACAAATGCCTTTTGCAAGTCTTAATTCAAGCAGTCTCAGCTGTATTCAGACACCTGTCATTGACCAAAAACTTTTCTGAACTGCTCCTCTAGGAATTGCTTTGGGACTCAATTAAGGGACCTAAAAGAAATTCTGTCTTATTGCTTAGTACTTAGCATTTGTACTAAGTACTTAGTACTTAGTGCTTGTCCTGAACATGTACTCAGTTAAATCAACAGATCTGCCTCTAATTCCAACAAAATCAAGCTATAGACAGCCTTCACCACAGTCCCTGACAAAGAGTAGGGGCTTAATAAATCCTTACTGAATGAATGAACGAGAAACACAAAACACTTTTAAGGACATGAATATTCCAGACCACAACACTACAATTCCCTAATACTTAAGTTCTGAAAAAAAAAAAATTAAAAATAAAGCAGATTAGATATCAATTCGCCACTAGAGACCTGAAGAGATGCAAATTTATACCTGTCTAGAAAATCTATCACTATCCCACTTTAGAACACTCTGGAACCAGTCCTCTAAATGTCCACCGTTATGCTCCTTTTCTATTTCTGCCCTATCCTTGGTGTTGGGTCAGGAGCAGGTGTGCACACTGGCAGGTCCTCCTTCCTGGGCTTTGGGCCTTCCCAAGTGAAAAGAAAGTCTGCAGTTTCTTACTGTGCTCCACCTTCCTGCTCTGTGGAACGGACACTCTGCACCCCTCCAGGAAAGAGAAAATGGGATGGAAAGTCAGCAAGGTTGCTTTAGGACTCTTCATAGATAAGGCCATCATTTGCAGCCTTGGGAACAGAGGCACATCCAAGAGTCACAAGGGTTTAAAGTGTCCTGTCAATGCCAGCTGTGGGGCACATGCCTGAAATCCTAGAAACTTGGGAGGTTAAGGCAGGAGGGTCTTAAGTTCAAGGCCGGCCTCAGCAACTTAGCAAGAGACCCTGACTCAAAAGAAGAAACATAAAAAAGGCTGGGGATGTAGCTCAGTGGCAGAGCATAGAGCACCCCTGGGTTCAATCCCCTGCACGGTGTGAGGATGCACGCATTGTGTGTGTGTGTGTGTGTGTGTGTGTGTGTCCTCTCAAGAGCTGTCATAACCTCCTATGTAGCGCTACATAAAATCTGGCTGACCTGAAGATACCATTCAAGTGAAAATAGTGACAAAAGCAAAATAATCACTAACCTGTAATAACGTTGGTGAACAGTCCCCTTATCAAAGTGCAAGAAGCAAATGGGCATTGGACAGCACGGGGTTAACCTCCTACAGAACGAGGCTTTTGCTTTTCCTAATTCACTGGCATTTACACCATTCAATTTCAAGGAGCCCCCGCTGCTTGTTATCAGGGCAGCTCATGATTATAATTTTAGCTTTCAAACAAAATCAGCCTGCATTCTATTGACTAGAAGGTGAACTCAGCTTTTGAATTTTACTGTCCCCATTGTGGCAGGTCCCTGCATGTGCAGCAACTCAAAAATGACTGACAATTGCTGCAGTGCCGGGACCCCTCCCGCCCCACTGCCAGGGGCTCTGCACGAAGAGCTGCCTTTCCTCGCAGTGTCTGAGCGCGTGGGGGAGGGTGCACTGCCCCCCTCCCCCCACGGTGCCCGGGTACCTTGAAAGCTGCTTTCTTCATCAGCTCCAAGGCAAGCCGTCTGTTCTTTTTCACTCCTTGACCCTAAACATTGATAAACAGCAATGATTATCAGGAAAATAACCTCCGTGAACTGACAGGCGTCACACAGATGCATCAGCGTTCCTCATAAAAAACTCACAAATAAACCCCCAACTGTCCTAATTAAGAACTCCATCTTAAACCCTTCTGTGCTCAGCATTGCTACGTCACCATCGCCACCATCGCTGTCATTGTCATCATTAGGATTTTGCTCATATTTGTGGAACAGAGGCAGCAAACCTCAACCTCCCAGCTGAGCAGCGGTACAAAATCCCCCTTGATCCCCGTGTGAATCATGTTCCCTACACACCCCAGGTCCTGTGGAGAGAAGCCAGGAACCGGGTTAAATGTGCTTGGTCTCCTGGATGCTTTCCTGTGGGATTATCTAGTATGCCAGCCAGACAAAGCATTTTATCTGAGTTGGACAGTCAAGAGTTATTGGGCAGTTGCTTGTAGCCTCCTTGGTCATGGCTCCAGTCCCCAGGGTGTGACATTGTGGCTTCAGAGGCAGCTTGAGAACCTGCTGCGAAGGAGATAGGACCCTGTGAAATCGGTTGCCTCAGAGGCAAGTGACAGAAACTGACGAGGTTCTTCCAGCAAAATTGTGATTTTCCAGAAGAGGAGGTTTATCCTTCTGCAGAGAAATGGACTCTGGGGCTTGTGCTACAAGAAAGGAGCTCCAGGGAGCATGCTGAGGTGTCTGCAGGACCACGAGTGAGGTGGTGGGTCTGAGAGGTCTCTGTTGACACAGGTCTGCCAGTGAAGATGCCGGGCAGGGGGAGCCAGGTGGCGACGCTGCTGCTCCAAACTCACTGAGAAGGACCAACACCTTCATTGTCCAGTGGCCTCCTGGGGTCTGCTATGGTTTGATCCTGGAATGTCCCTCTAAAGCTCACGTGTCGAAAGCCTGGTTCCCAATGCACAAGGTTCAGAGGTGGAGGCTTTTAGGTAATGACTGGATCATGAGCGATCCAATTAATACATTGATGGATTAACCCACTGACAGCAGAAGGACCAGTGGTTAATGGGACCTGTTGGAAGAAAATCTGTCTCTTCTCTCTCTCTCTCTCTCTCTCTCTCTCTCTCTCTCTCTCTCTCTCCCTCTCTCTGTCTCTCTTTCTCCCTTCCTCTCTGCTGCCCTACTGCCCTGAGCTGGGTAGCTTTCCCCCACCACGCCCTTCTGCCACGAAATTTCTGCGGTGGAGTCAAGTCAGCTGACCATGGATTGAGACCCAGGGAACTGTGAGCCAAAATAAAGCTTCGCTCCTCTAAGTTGTTTTAGTCAGTCTTTTGGTCACAACCATGCAAAATGGACTAACACAGGGTCCTTCTGGACTCAAACAAGGTCAACAGGGTCACATGTGAGGTGAATGCGAGAGGCTTTTGCAGGAATGCAGCTATTAGCTCTGTTGAAAGGCTCAGCTCTCTAGTAAACGGAGGCAGCACTAAAAAGCTCTGCTGGGTGGACTAACACGGGCCGCCGGAGTCCTATCATGGCAAACCATCATGGCAGCCCACCAGAGTCACCCATCCAAGAAACTACTAAGTCACACATTGTGTGAGGTCCAGAGCCAGGGTTTGGACCCAGGCAAGTGAAATCCCGAGTCCAAGCTTGCAACCATTACTCTTATTTTCTCCTGAATATTTCAGTTCTATGGTGAGAAAGTACAATGATTCATAATCTCCTTTGGGATACTGGGAATACATAAGGTAGGCTGGACTCTCATTTTCCAGGACCCCAAATAACATTATGAATGGAACTAAAAGTGAAATTACATGTACCAAGTTTCAACTAGACTTTAACTTACCTATTTAATAAAACTGATGGACTGAAGCAAAGGAGATGATGAAAATATTTTTCAGAAGTGCACCATTACTTCATTTAATTACAGAAGGAGAAGAAAGAAAAGGACACAGAAGGACATTTGGAATAACTGGATAGGAAATGAGATAACCTTCTGGTCTGCTGGAAAGGCATCAGAAAGACCAGAATCACAGAATGGTCGAACCTGATTGAGCTCAAAGTTTATCTTCCTCAGTTTTCTGTTTTGAAGGAATTAAAATGGGGCCCAGAGAAGTTGGCTTACGCAAAGTCATACAGATATTTCAGTGTCTCTGGGGGGAATGTTTCCAGTTTACTTGGTATTTAATCAGGAGTGGGATGGCTTCTTGTACAAAGCACTGTGCACAAATCTGAGTAGTAATGGACATTGTTAAATGAGGAAATGTCAAGTCCTGGCACACAGCGAGATCTGAGCAATCATCCACTGAAGGCATCGTGGAGGACAGTTGCTACAGTCAAGGTCAAGGCTTCATCCTCCTGTGGATGCAAATGGGATGCACTTGACTGCCTTGGACACTCCACAGCTACCATCTTGGCACCATCTTTGCACACAATAAGTCAGGTGCCCCCACACTGCCAAATGTACACGGCTGTCCTTTACATTTGGAAAACCCATTGTTCACTGGGGTTCTTTCACATGGAATACACTGGAAGTAGCCTCTTAGCTAGAGGTGAAAATCTTCCCTGAGATGCTGATAAAAGGCTTCCTGCATCCCACCCAGAGATAACTTTGCTAAAATGCAAGAAAACACAACAACGACAACAACAAAGCTTTCAGGTTTGGGAAATCAGAGCCTGAGGAAACATGTCACCCACAGAATCATTTATTTATGTATGTGCCTTTTCCTCTAGATAGCTCCTAGAGCAGAAATAATGTCTGAGTCATGCCTTTATCGTTTCACAATGTGCAGTGACCAGCCCCACCTCTGTGGACAGGTATCTCTCCTCTGTCCTCTGTCTTCCCCTCCCGGTAGGAGCCCCCTGAGGCCAGGGATGTGACTCATACATCCATATGTCCCTCCATCTAGTGCAGAGTCTGGCATTGTGTCAGCCCTGAGTAGATGCTTGCTGAATAAATACATGGATGCATTGGCATATGGCGAAGATTCAAACAATTTCTATGTTGATTTGATGCCTGGAAAGAGAAGGTCCGGGCTCTCAATTTGGAAACCATAACAACCAATAGCTTTTCAGGCTTTGATGGGGTTTAGAGGGTAGAAATGTAGCAAAAGTCATGGTTGTTAATCAGTAAGTGTCCACAGCTGTGGTTCTGGAGATGCGACTGGCCGTGTGAATACACGTCCTTGTTCGAAGACACTCACTTTTGGGGGCAGCTGTATTCTTTGGGCATAGAAATAAGGATCCAGGGTTTCCTTACCATGGCCAAAATGTTCTGTTTTTCCAAGATAGGGGAATTGATGACTCTGTTTGGGGGTTTGAAGCCAGTCTGCCTGGATCCCTGTCCCAGTTCAAAATGTACCAGTTGGGCAACCTTGGGTAAGTGACAAAACCTTTCTGTGCCTCTGTTTCCATACATGTAAAAAGTGATCCTAATACACTAAGGCTCCCTCCCACCTTGTAAACTGGCTGTGAGGATTAAAGGCATTAATTCACCTAAGCTCAATCAATGAGTGTGGATAATTATTCTTTTGTATAAGGCACACACATTTTGCAGTTCTCCAAGCCCATTGATCATGTTATCACATTCAATCCATGACCATGACCTCGTTTCATTAGATCAGATGGTTCCAAGGACATCACGCTTGCCAAGGTGGGACTATAACATCTCTGTCTGTCTCCTGGATTCTTCCCAGACCCTTCTCCTTATTCTTCCACCAGCTCAAACCAAGATCTTTGTTTTCTTTGGTGGAACTGGTGAGATGGGGCCCAGATCAACACTGCTGAAGGAGCAATTCAATGACAACGCTGGTGGCCAACGCTGGTGGCCAACGCATAGCACCTGCCTGGCTGGCAGCCCTGCACCAACCCATAAAACACAGGGCCTCCCTCAGAACACCACAGCTTTCGAAAAGTACAGAGAATCCAGGTGACAAACCTAAGATTAACAATAAAAAATGCAGCCAGGGAAATGGCCTGACTCTGCCTTTTCCGCCAGTATCCCTCTCCATCAAGAGCAACAGAAGCGTGAGCTAAGCTTCTTCAATTACAGACACCCTGTTTGCCTGCTCAACCCTGGAAACTGCTCGGAGAGCCTGGGCAGGACAGTTGCTCAGTTCCAGTACAAATCAAGTGGTTCTCACCTTGAATAACACAATGGCGTAGTCGTATATTAACGCGGGATCCTCGGTCTCCAGGGCTCCCTTGGCATACCACTCGATGGCGGCTTCGGGATTCTTGGTCACACCTTGCTGACCCCAGAACAGCATCTGGGCCAATCGTTGCTTAAAGACAATAGCAATTTATGACAGTGCATTTCCTACATAATTCCTAATATACGACTTCTAAAATGGGAGGACAAACCGGCTTAAAATGTTTTATGTTGAGAACCAAGAATTAGATAGACACACTTCGTCTTCCAATGATGGGGTGGAGCAGGGTGAGAACCTGTGGGTAGATTTGTATTAATACAAGCCCCAACAGGGGTGCCTCCAACAGTGGCACCTCTGTGTGTGTGTGTGTGTGTGTGTGTGTGTGTGTGTGTATGCATTTACTGCATCCAGGGCAAGAGTTGGACGGAACTTGGTCAGCAATTCACAACTCTCCTCTTCTCCAAAACCCATTCCCTTTGGGAGTTTCTGCTGTCTTTCTGGACCAGTGATCCGCATGGAGATGCCTACAAATCTCTCTTGCTCTGCGATCCATCTAGAGCACTGAGCACAGCACCCACCATATCATTTGCACAGCTGGATCCACCACTAGATTCAAGGCTGGGAGCTGTGGAGCAGCGAGACCTCAAGATCTTTTTAATATTCCCCTGTCCCCCAGGCCCACCCAGAGGAGCTCAGTAGTTCACAGAAGCTTCTCTGCCAAGACTTGCTGAAGCAAAGAAGAAAAAGTGTCCCTTGTTAGGGAAGTGAGGGCAGTGGAATTTCTGAAACCATGCCTGGACTTCTCAGTACCAGAGGGATGCAGTTCAGGGCCAGATGCCAAAGAATGGGGTGGATCTGTGAGCAGCCTGGCCACATGGGTCCCTTACTGCCTTTCCTTCTTCCTGCTCCACCTGTCTTCTCCTTCTCTTCCCTTTTCCCCCAAATATTTTCATCCTCCAGCGAAGTGTCTGCTGACGTGCTGGGGGGATCTTTAGGAGGGCCGGTGGCCTATTCCACAGGAGTCCCTGAACAGGTGGCTTTGCTGATGTCTTTCATTGTCATCTCTTTTTTCTTTCCTTTCCCCCTCTCTGCTCCACTTCCTGCTTAGCAGCCAGGGAGGCTGTTGGGCTCCCCCATGAACCCAGCAAGGGCTGGATCCCTCCTGGGAAGGAGGCTCCCTCCCTGAGCAGTGGCCTGGGCAGGCTCCTGTCAGGGAGGGCACACTACATAGTGGGATCTCAGCAAGGATGGGACAGAGGGCCTTGCCCCAGCGTGCTGCCGTTCCTTGCACATCTCAAGAGTCCGTTTACAGAACAGGAGATGCTCAAGAGACAAGGTCGATCGTTTGGGCCTGACACACCCCAGATGACTTTCTGTTGTTCTTCAGCTGAATATGTGGCCTACTTCCCAAAGCCCATCTAATTTCTTCTGAACACAAGATGCTTCCTGTTTTCTGTCTGATACATCCAAAACATCTGGCAGGCATCTATAGGGCCGCTCACAAATACTGTGGCGCTCTCCTTCTGGGTGGCTGGTAGGCTGAGCTCTGTCCCACCTGACATCACGCGTGGCCATGTGACTTGCTCTGCCAGTGAAACATCAGTAGTGACCTGGGCCACTTCTGAGCGGAGGCCTTAAGAGCCAACCTGTGACAGTATGGCGTGGCCCTGCTGCAGTGGTTTTGGAAGCACGAGTGGAGAAGCCTCCATCAGCTGGGCTCGGAGAGACTGTGAGAGCAGAACCCCTGCCAGGCCCCTCTGGAGGAGAAGTCCTATAGTGTGAGCCAGAAATGGACTGCGCTGTCTCAAGCCCCCGGGGTTTGGGAGGTTTGGAAAGCCTGCTCTATCGTGCCTGACGGGTCTGAGACAAGGGGAAGCCCTTTACCTGGGCTGCCGCGTTGCCTCGTGAGGCTTCATGCTTCAGCCACATGAAGACGTCCCCATCTTCTTTGGTTTGTACCTTGAGTATTTCATCATCTTTTAGTCTAATGGTCTCAACATATGCCTAAAAAGGAAGGGAGGAAACAATAAGGAGGGAGGGAGATAGGAAGAGAGGGAGGGAGGGAGGGAGGGGAGGAAGGGAGGAAGGAAAGGAGGGAGGGAGAAGGAAGAGAAAGAAAAAGGAAGACAGACCCAAATGCTATGGGCATGCAAAAGACATGAGGCTATTTTTAAACCAGCAGTCAGTTGCTCCAGAACAAACTATGTGAATAATTGAAACAGGAGGCATGCCCGCAATGCCACAAGATCACATTCCTTTAAACAAACGTATGATGTCTCACACAGCCACACAGGGGTTTGTTCCTATCAAAGTGTTTGCTTTGGGAGGCAGAATTTTTCCCACTTCCACTCCTAATATTCAAGCTTGTTTGGAAGTCCATCTGGTCCACAGATTTCAGAGCCAGAAATTTCACACACACACACAGCATCAAAAAAGGTAAATCAATATTTTCTGAATATGACCTTAGTTTTTAATCCCAAAATATTACTATCCTGCATGTCTAACCCCTTTTATTTTTCAGACTCAGCTTCGAATATCTCTTGGCTATTTCCAATAATTTGAAAAATCTCCCCTGAAAAGAAGAGGGCATGTTAAATCTCAGAATTTGAGAAAGAATGTTCTGGAGGCTCTACAGATGGAACCCAAGGGAAAGTTCACAAAGTGTTTGGAATCTGCACACAGCCTTTGAAGAAAATAAGATTCATTCTGATGTATGAATTTTGACTGTTCATTAGAAGTTGCAGGCTCCCCTTCCCATACACAGGATGCCCCTGTCACAGAACCAGGAGGGGATCCTGAACAGCACTTCCCATGCCCAGTGCTTGTCGCAGGCAGTGCTGAGGAGTTGGGGAAGAAGCCTCAGAGCCCAGGGGACCAGGCCTGCTCTCCCTCTGATTGTCCTTGTTCATGTAGGAAAGTACTCAGAGTCCCTGATGCTGGTTCCCAGCCCAGACCTCCACGTCAGCGGCTCCTGCACTGGGCCTGTGAGGCGGGTCCCCCTGGGGCCTTGCAGCTCTATCTGGTTCACTCTCTGCCAAGTGGCCAGTGTGTGCAGAGGGTACGGCCTGAGTGCCCTTCAGCTCAAGCTCCAAGGGACATTCTGTTTTCTGCGATGAGCCTGGAATCAGGCAAAAGCTTAAGCTGCCCTGATAAGGAATTCTCAGTGGGAGGTTTGCTGTTCATCTGGAGAACTTGGGTGTTTTGATTTTTGGTTTCTTTTTCTTCTTGTTTTAGTTCCTCCTCCTTCTCCTTGCCATGGGACTTGAATGAAAGAAATAACACAGGAAGGCCTGGTTTCTGCCCTATGAGGGGATCATACCCTTGGGTCTTTCTGCCCCTCTCTGGCACTGATGACCTACATCAGAAGCTTCCTGACGGCCTGCCTGGCACTGTTCCAACTGCTTACCCAGTTGGATGCATCAAATCTTTGTTACCTGGTAAGACAGTCATTATCAATGTCCCCATTCCACATTTGTGGACACCAAGGCCCAGGGAGGTTAACTAACTTGCCTGAGATCCTGTATTTAGTTCTTCAGATTTAGGAGTTGGATCCAGATTGCCCCACACTCTTCACCAGCCTTGCTGTTCTGCGAGGAGGAGGCAAGTGGTGGGTTTCACTGTCTCCCTGGTTCATAATGAACCCCGTCTAACTGTGCTGTGGGAGATGGGAGGAGACCCTGTTTCCAGGGGGCCCTAACAACCATGCATCACTGTAAAGAAAAAACACACTTGTCTTGTATACGGTCCCCTGACCCAGCCCCTTCCACTCCGCTGGGTGGTGTCATTGGGCTTCGAAGCAAAGCAGGGCCATTAAGAGCACATCTTAAATATGTGACCTAGAGGATTTGAATTCTAACCCACCACCAACTAATCACCTGTGGGCTTTGGCCAGTGACTTGTACTCATTTTCTGCACCCATAAAATGGAACTTAGCATGGTACCTGCTCTAACATACGGCACTCAAACTACTAGACACTGCGTTTTGCAGTGCAAACAGAAAGACCTGGGTTCGAATTGAGGCTCTGCTACTTATTTGTAGTGTGACATTGGGCAAGTTCTTTAGCTTCTCTGAGTCTCAGTGGCCTCTTCTGTAAAATGGGAATAATAGCATATTGACCTCACAGGGTTGCATGAGGATTGAATGAGAAAGTTTTGCATGAGCTTATCAGCTCCCTGCTGCAGTGCCTGCTCTTACTAAACAGAAACACCTTTGTTAGGGTCTTTGTTCATTTCAAAGAGTCAAGGGCTGATAGCAGTTGAGAACGTCAGCCCTCCTGTTGGAATCTGCAGTTTTGTCCAGCTCAAAGCCTCATTTTGTGGGGATGAAGATCTACTTAAGGCAATTTTTGTGCTTAGGAAATGGAAGGAATAGAACTTGGGGAGAGAGTGTGGGGGCCAGAAACATTTGAGAGAGCTCACACTATGTGCTGGCCTCTATTCTGTCATGGTATGGGGACTAACTTCTTTGTGCTGCAACAACCGCGTGAGCTGCAGACCACTGTGGCTCCCATTTTACAGGTGAAAAACTGAGGCAGAGAGGTCAGAGGAATTATCCAAGATTTCTCACCCTGAGCAGGAGGCCTGGGACATGAACCCAGGCAAACCTTGCCCTGGAGCCACACCATGCTGCCTGCCACACCCAGGCAGGTGGCTGCTTCTCCCTTAGTCCTGGGGCCACCAAAGCAACTAGTACCATATCAGGTCACATGTCTGGGGCCTGATGTGAAAGCAGATCATGTGCAAGAGCATCTGAAGACAGAATGACCCTTAAAGGGAGAGCATGTGGTTGTCCTTTCATTTAATCAGCATTTGGTGGTCCAGAAAGAAGCTGTGACTTGAAGAAGCAACAGTGGTGCGGGACAGAGCAGGGTGTATAGAGCCAGGGGATGCTGACAGAGACCAAATGTCCCAGACTGGCCAGTCCATGGTTTCCAGAAGGTTCTTTTTTTGCCATTTATAAAATTGGTGTCTCCAGAATGAACAGCGCAGTTCATATCTCATATTGCAGGGCTGAAACCCACGGTCAGGTCCCTGGAGGCCCAGTATTTGGAAACTCTCAACCGTCAGACCACCCTGGGTCACATGCTGGAGCACGCCAGGCTGTCCTGCAGATGCTGGTGCTCAGGACTCTACTGCCTTGCCCTCTGCTCAGCCTGCAGCCTGCGAAGGACAGCTCTCTGTCCTCTGCCATCACTGATTTCGGGAAGAGCCAGAAAGGGGAGGACAAAGGAAGGGAGTGGGGAGAGAAGGGAAGAGAGGGAGGGAGAAAGGAGAGAGAATGAGAAAGACAAGAAGGGGAGAGGGAGGAGAATGAGGCAGGGAAGGAAAGATGGCAAGAAAGGAAGAGAAGGAAAGAGGGAGGAGGGGGAGGGATGGGGGAGAGGGAGAAGGAAGATGGAAAGACAGGAAGACAGAAGAGGCCAGGAAGATGAAAACCCTCCAGACTTGTGGCAGGAGAGGCTCTCAGCAGCCTCATGTTTTCCAGAAGCATCTGCCTTCTGCAGACTTGTGAAATACAGTGGCTCTGCCAGCACTCCCAGGAGCACAGCGCGGCGGGCAAGAGGAATGGGCGATTTCATAGCCTCCACTTAACCTGCCTGCCTCTGCTACCTCCCTTCAGGGCCCAGAGGAACTGCCACAAAGAACCTGCCTCTTAAAGGGCTGAAAATCAGCTGTGATGTTGGACTCCCAATAGGGCTGTGTGTTTTCTTTGTTGGAATTTAACATTTTAGGACTTTAAAGTAAGGATGGGGAAATATCAACTGTAACTGAGAAGAGACAGAGAAGCAGGATTCCCCAAACGGGGGATGTCAAGACAGGCAGGGTTTAAAGCCGTGTGCTCAGGGTACCTGTGGGTTGTGATGAGGCACTTGTCACATCTGAAGGCATGGCGTCAATAAGACACGGTTGTCACTAGCTATTCATCCCTGGATCCCTGGATAAGCTCTGCCCTGACACCCCTTCCATCATTCCATCAAGGTAAACACTGAGTGCCAACTGCATGTCAAGCAGCATGTGGCTCTGAGGCCACCAAGGAGAACAGACAAGGTCCCCACCTCAGGAGTCATGGTCTGAGAGGGCGCCATCTCTGTAACCCCAGGCACAGCACCGGGCACAGGAGCTGCGACAGAGATGGGCCTGGGTGCTGTGGTGACACTGGAAAGGGAAGATCCAGGGAGGAAGAGGTGGCAGCTGAGCAAGTGTTAAAGGGGACCATCCCCGTGGGAAACGGGGCGTGGAGAGAGCAGGACAGGGGAGGAGGCCGGCAAGGCCAGCAGGCAGGAACACCACCATGTGGCCAACATTTGCTGTTGCCAGAGCAGATGGGCCACGCCAGGGTGGTTAAGAGCTGAGGATATAGAAAAGGAGGACCAAGGAATGTCCCATCGGCTCTGTGACCCGCTGGACGCAGTCCTTTGGGGTCAGTGCTGCAACCATCTGAGGAGCTTGAAACACAAACAATCATCTCTCAGTGGCGGAAGGGATTGCTTCTGGGACCCCGCAGACAGCAAAGCCCTTCAATGGTCAAGTTCCTCTTGGAAAATGGTGGGGTATTTGCAGATAACCTGTGCACATCCCGCCATGTGTTTTAAATCATCTCTCCATTACTTGTGATACCTAATACATTGTAAATGCCATGTAATTAGCTGTTAGACTGTCTGGTTTCGGAAATAAGGACAAGGGAGACGTCTGCAGGTGGTCAGTACAGATATGGTTTTTTCCCACATATTTTCAATCTGTGGTTGGTTGAAGCTGAGGGTGGGGAACCTGCAGAGATGGAGGGTGGGGGACACATGAGTGCCTGGGCCCCGCCCAGGCCGCTGCATTAGGACCCTGGGGTGGAGCCTGGGCACAGGTGTTCTTTAAACCCCCTGTGGATTCTGATGCTTGGCCAGGTAGAGAACATCTACAGTGGTCACTTGTGAGAAGACGGTGGTGGGAAGGGCCAAGATGGTGACCAGAAGACCAAAGATGAGGCGGGTTCTCTCCTGTGCTTGCCACACTCTGGCTGATTTTCCAACCAAAACTCATTTTCTCACAGCTCTAGAGCCTGGAAGCCCAAGATCAAGGTGCTGGCAGGTTTGGTTTCTTCCGGGGAGGCTCTCTGTGGTTTGCATATGGCTGTCTTTTCTCAGTGACCTGACACAATTGTCCCTCTGCTCTGTCTGTATCCTAATCTCTTCTTAAAAGGACACCATTCCTATTGGATTAGGGCCCACTGTCATGGCCTCATTTAAAGGAATTGCTTCTTCAAAGACCTTATCTTTAATCATAAGTCCATTTGGAGATACTGGGGATTGGGACCGCAGCACGTGGATTTGTTTTTTGTTGTTGTTGTTGTTTTTCCCAGTGGTTCTGGACATAGAACCCAGGGCCTTGCACATGCTAGACAAGCACTCTACCACTGAGCTACATCCCCAGGCAGCTATGGCTTTTGAGGGGACACAAGGCAGCCCATGTGAGGTGGTGGCTGCTGTAGCAGTTCAGTGGAGAGAGGACCAAGGACAAAATCAGGCAGCAGCAGCAGGGATGGAGACGGGAGGAGAGAGAAGCTGGCACGTAAGGCTGTTGGGGGTTGTTGACGGACAGGATGATGGGGGATCAGAGACGATGCCCCAGTTTCAAGTATAGACCATGGTGCCACCAGAGGAGGTGCTGCAGGGGGTGGGAAGGAGGAGGAGGTGGCCTCCTTTGTGATGCCTCTGATTGCAGACAGGGACATGTAGGAAAAGCCTCAGCTGGAGATAAAGGGTGGAGCGTCATCAGCGCTCAGATGGTTGAAGCCAAGGGTGTGGATGAGCCCCTGCCCCGCCACCACCCAGAAGATGCAGAGGGAACAGAAAGCCAACTTCAAGCCAAGGGAGAGCAACTTCTAAGGAGTGGGCACAATGGGAGGAACTCATTTGCAACATAAGCCTCTAAAGCAAACAAACAGAAACACTAGCTGTGTTCTTTCTGGTTCATGCGAAACCGAGTCCCACTAAATCATAAAGAAGTGACGTGAAGTGAGTGAGAGCCCTAATAAAGAAGATGAAATGATGTGGACCACAAGTTACATGAAAGGGAAAACGAAATAAGAATCAAGGAGGGAGTTATTGACAGATCCTTGGTTTGTTAATTAGAGGTCTAGCTTTCTATAGCTCCTCATTTGCTACATTATGCTGGTGAATTAATAGATGTCTCAACAAAAGGACATTTAAATCAATGTATGACACCTGCTTAAATTCTCAAGAAGCCATTAATTACGCATTCTTAAGAAAATGAGCTATGACACAACTCTTCTAAGTGTATAATTCCTATCTGAGATTCTTAATCATACGACTTTTCAGCTGCAAGATGGATCTTTTCTCTGGTTCTAACCAATTAAACATTTTCTTTCATAATCATAACATTTCATATGCCAAATCTTCAAAAGAAAAGGAGCTTGTTAGCAACATACCATTTCCCGCTGCTAATTTATGCTGAATTAGGAATCTTTAAAGTATAATATAAAAAAAGTGTAACATAAGACATATAGGGCATTATTAACACATTCTGGCTCCATGGAAAGACAAAGGAAATACCATTTTTGGAGCCCGATTTTGTAAAAATGTTTTTTCAGGGTGATTCTTTTTTAAATACTTTATTAACAAGTTAGTTCTTATCAAGCTGAGGTCAAATTTTGCACATAGTTTATATACACTGAAAGAATATCCAGTATAAATAGCATACAAATAATAAGGGTGTGTGAGTTTATTCATCAGAAATCATTATTTTCTAAAGAAATTAAACAGTCTCCACGGATGGGCTTTGGTGGTAACAGCCTCACTCATGTCTAATGTTCACTGACAGCACACATCTTTGAGTTGCTTATTTCAAAACTCTACAGTGGCCTCTGCAGATTTCTTTTACGAAAACCATCCATTCCCAAATATCAAAGCACGCGTTTTCTGCACTGTGGGTTTCTGGTAGAATCCAGGAGCACAGCTGGGGACCAGTGGTCTGGTTCTCAATTACCCACTAAGCCTGAGATTCAACAATCCTGACCCTCAGGCCTGCTCACCAAGCAGGGGGAACTCAAGTTCATGACATAGATCACAGCAAATCCTGCCACAGTTTTGTACTGCCCCTGGCTGCACAAGCCCAGCCACCCCACTCATTCACATATTCCTGGGACAGAGTTGAGAAGTCACTAGAGACTGAACAGGCAAGTCTAAAATATTTACTATCTGGCCCTTAATAGAAAAAAAATTGCACTTCCCAACTCCATCAGCTCATGTGCTGTGACCATGAAGCCAGCCACCTGTCTGTTCCCCTGTGACGCAGGCTGGCATCATCGAGCCCGAGCTCTCCTTGTGTCCTTTACTACTTTGAGCCTTTTAAGTTTGGAAACAATCCATCAGTCGGTCTAATCTAACATGTTGCTTTTTTTGGTTTTGGCAGATGTGAGCCACTGATTTCTTTGCCCGATGAGTCAATAAGATTTGGGAGCCTGCAAAATGAGGAGCCGGAATTGGTGCCTCTCATCTAGTCCTTAATCCATGATAGGACAAAGTCACCAAACGTCACCTGCTGTTGATGGTCACCCAGGAGCACGGGGCCAACAAAATTCATGTCATGGGGACAGACATTTCTCAAGTGTGAAGCAGTGGTAGCCTGGCTGGGTATGGAGCTGACTTCTGTGTATCATGGACCCTGCCTGCTCATTACATTGTGGATAAGAACCCCAGGAGATTATTGCCTGGCACGGTTGGACTCAGTCCTTCCTAATATCTCCAGGCCTCACCATTGCACACAGTTTTGAGAGAAAGACAAGAGGCTTATGCTTCTGACTTACTTTTTTTTTTTTTTTTTTTTTTTGCAAAATCCAAATCTGTCCAGGGCTAAATCTACCCTGCATATATACCAGTCTTCCCACTCATGGAAAGTTCTCTATGTACAGATGCAGGACTGTACAACCTGAGAACAGAGGGAAAAAACTAGAGAGTGCAAGAAAACATTTCTCTTCATTTGATTATGCCCACTCACCCTCTGAGAGACAGCGAATCAGCCATCCACAGGTGCAGACCCTTTATAAATAGTTCAGGAAACCCTGGTAAAGAGCTCCATCACCGTTTCCACCCGTCCCAGGTACCTGGTCTCCCTGCAGCGTGTGCTGGTCGAGGGGTGTCTTCGTGGCGATGTTGCTGTAGTAGGCATAGGACAGTTCCCAGTCCAGGGGGTAGTTGTCAATACCCTGGTAGTGCTTGTACCCAAGATTCATGGCAGACAGTCTCTCGCTGCCCTGGCCTCCAACCAAGCTGTACAGCGTGCCCTGTTAGGGAAGTTGGCAACGTGTTTACCAGACTGAGGGCAGGCTTATAAAATCCTAACACTGAACGGTCATCCAGCTCGGTCCCCACATACGATCCTGCTACTTCAGAAACGTGAACTTGCCTTTGGAAAAAAATCAGTCTTTAGTAAATAAACTAACCCAGATCTCTTCTGGCTTACAAATCCCCAGCAATCGTCCTTCCTAAGGTCTAGTAGCTTAAGATGAGGAAAAGAGACCTTCCTGAATTCCCTGAGTACTTTTCTGTCTCTCAGCCAATGGGCCTAAAGACCCCTGTGTTGCTTCAGCTACATTACCTGAACACGTGATCTGAATGTGGGTGCACACCCCGCCTCCCACTGAGTGTCTTCACAGGCTGGCTGGTCCTCAAGTTCGCTTCATAGTGGAGGGAAGAGAGATCTAGCAAGGTGGAGTCATTGCTCACAGTCACCCAGTCACTGACACAGAGCTAGAATTTTCTACACCATTGCACCTTTGTGGGAACTCAGGAAAACATCCTATTGATCAGGAGTATCTATAAACCAGGGACATTGCAAATGAGTCACTGAAAAGGAACATGGAGCCACCTGGGTGAGTCTAAAGAGGCTGGGTTTCCCCAAATCAAGGACAATCACGTGTGCCCGTATGAAGACTAAAGGTGACCAGGGAGCATTTAGTACTCTTTCTTGATTTCTCCCTCCCTCTCTCTCTCTATCTCTACCTCTATCTTCTCTTTCCTGTTCTGAGATCTCTCTATATTGCTTTCACTGTATTGCTGAGGCTAGCCTCAAACTCTCCATCCTCCTGCTTCAGCCTCCTGAGTAGCTGGAATTACAGGTGTGTCCTGGACACAGTCACATTTTTTTGTGATGATGGATTTTATCTGTCAACTTGTCCATGCCTTGGGGTCTCAGTTTAGAGGTTATTTCTGGGTGTGTCTGTGCGGGTGTTTCCAGAGGAGATTTGCACTGCAGTGGACTGAGCACAGCAGATGGCCTCCCAGTGTGGGTGGTCCCCATCCAATCTCTTGAGTTCCTAAATAAAACCAAAAGGCAGAGGAAGAGGAACTGGCTCTTTTTGCTTCCTGCCTGCCTGTGTTATCTGGGACATGGGTCTTTTCCTGTTCCTGAACTGGAATGGACACCATCAGCATCCCTAGTCCTCTGTCCTTCAGACTTGGGCTGGAAATAAACCACCAGCTAATCTGAGCCAATTCTTCATGATGAATCTCTTCCTATATATATAATCCCATTGCTTCTGTTTCTCTGGAGAACCCTGACTAATACACTTAGGAAAATGTGACTCTAAATGTTAGGCAAGTTGCATAATCAATTTGGATTCAAAACAAAACAAAACTGTCGGGTATGACATTTTATTTTAATGGTGGAAGGCTGGATGTGACAATACTTTGCTTAGACACCCAAATGATTTCTCTTAGCTGAGAAGGAATATGGGATAATGGTCTCACCCCCCAGGGCAGTCACACTGATCGGGGAAAAGGACAGTGTTTTTTGAAGGAATGGGACTCTGGAAAGCATGGATCATGGCACCCCCAGTGCTGTGTGCAGAAGTAAACAGAGGGCTCTTTTCCACTTCCAGAAAGCAAGGTGTCCCGTGTTCACACTGCCCCACGACATTTCTCCTGGGTGTAAAGATTTTTAAAGGACTCCACAGCACTGTGCCACGTCTGCTTCTGGGGGTGGGGGTGTGACTCCGCAGACACAACCCAGGTGACTGATGCTCCTGGAACCCACGAAACACTCACCTGCAGCTGGTCCCGAGGTATGCTCAATCCAGTTTCGTGGAAGACTGCGAGGTAGTAGGATGCTTTGTGGTATCCGAGGCAGCTGGAATCCATCAGAAAGGGGATGGCTGAGCTAATTTGGTGGAGACCATCAGAGCTGGAGAGTCTCTTTACAGCCTTCTCGAATATCTTCCCACCAATTTCTAATACAGATTCGCTCTGGCTCCTTGGCCCTGTAAATAACACAATGTACAGCACACGAAATTAATTACCATGGGATCGACATGGCTTTAGAAAGAAGAGAGAAAAACCAATTAAATCACCTGAGTTATCGATATGTTGGTCCCGCAGTATCTTGAAATATACCACCTTCCAGGGAGGTAAATTAAACCCTTTGGGGATGCCAAGGTGTCATTCTGTAAATAGCTTTTTCTTTGGCACTAAATGACAGCCTGGTATCCTGGGGAAAGGATGTGCCTCGCAGAGCTGAGCGACAGTCTCAAGAGGGTAATTCACCCGCTGTAATTCACCACCCAATCAGGTCCACCGCAACTTCCAGAGAGACTTTTTCTTCCAAGACTCTCTGAAGAAGAATGAGTTTTATCCGGGAAATAGTTCTTAGGTACTGCTCCAAAAAATTGGGCAAAAGAACCTAATTTGGACACGCTCCCTCATGTCTCTGGCCTCTGGTTTCTCTTGTGGGCCTCAAACAGAATCAAAACAGGGGTGACTTTAATGGGGGCTTCCAGCAAGCCAGCATAAGGATGTGTCCTATGCAGATTGTCACTGGATTCCTGCAGTCTTAGGTGGTCTGTAATATGATCAGCCTCCTGGTTTTTTCTGGAAGGAGGATCCCAAGGACACTGAGGCCTAGAGAATTGAAATAACTTGTCGAAGGCTACCAAGGGGTTAAGGTGGAGCCCACCTTTGAATCCAGCTTTGCAGGTCACTAGGGCCTGAATTCACAGTCAATCTGCTGTATTTACCCCCTGACAGACAGGCAGCCCCTTGTCACTGTGGATAAAGATGTACCACTCAACTGTCCTAAGACACTTGATGAGTCATTTGATATAATTCTCCCATAAATCTACAAGCTGATCAACATCTAAGCTCAAAGAGGCAAGTTTGAAGATCCTAGGATGTTAGAGTCCTCTACGTCTATCTTCATCAATCAGCCGACAAACACCTCCTTTCCGGGACAGGCGAGGCATTCCTCCAGATGTCATGTTATAAAAGGTAACACAGGATTGCCAGATGTTATTTACATATAACTTAGGACTTAATTACATGTAAATAATGTCAACCTGAATGTTAAGCTAAATGTCAAGACTAGACTTTCACCTCCCCAAGAACTGTTATGTTCAACGTTTTTATTTTCTTCACCCTATCCAAAATAAAAGCATTATTTAAGAAGCAACTTTCAGAAGGCAGCCAGAGACTCCCTCTCCTCAGCTCTCCATCAGGGAGTGGGCAGAGGTGCCCACAGGGGACAGTTTGGCATGGGTTTTTTTTCAGGGCAATTCCCTTGTAGAGGTCTGTGTTCCAAACAGAGCTCAGGATCAGCAAGATGCAGGGGTGACATTGTGAAAGCTGATACAGTTTATGAGCTGGTGCTGATCCTTGTGGGCACAAGGTGGGCTGGCTGTCCCTGAGAGGGGATGTGGTGCTGGCACAGGGAGTCCCCTGAGCTGTGGTATTCCCCCTCCACTTGCTGTGCTTTGTCTCTCTTGATCCCAAGACACAGGACATAAAAGGCTGAAAAAATCACCTTACTGAACAAACAGTTGCCCCATTTCCTGTATTTTTTTTTTTTTTTAGCTGCTTGTTGTAAGAAAAATCAAACCATGCAGATTTATATAAAATAAAAACAGAAGTGCCCTCTTCCCCAGTCTTTAACACTGAAGATAAAAGTGTGGTGTGCATGCTCTGAGACATTTCCTTTTAGCATATACAATAATTCATACATTCACTCATTTACATGGATTCATATACATTTTCTTTCCCCAAATGGCATATTATGCTATTATGAATTCCAACTCTCAACTTTTTAAAAAAAACGAACTCTACATTATTATTATACAGTTGTCAGAAGCCCATTCTTTCTAATGTTTCAATAGAACAGTCATCCCGTGGTCTCCACGGGTGACTGCTTCCAGGAGTTCTGCAGTTACCAAGATTGCTGGATGCCCAGGGCCTATATATAAAATGCTTGGCTTGAGTGTTTGCCTTTAACCTCCAACATCCTCCTGTATACTTTTAATCATCTCAGGATTACTTACAATACCTAATGCAATGTAAGTGCTATGTAATGCGATGTAAATACTTGTTACTCTGCATTGTTTAAGGACTTAATGACAAGGAAAAAATGTACATGTTCATTGCAGATGCATTTTGTTTTCTGAAGCTTTATTTTCCCAATGCTGGGGATGAACCCAGGGCCTTGCTCGTGCTAGGCAAGTGCTTTAAACTGAGCTACTTCCCCAGCCATCTTTTCTAAAATTTTTTGATTGCTAGTTCAGGCTGCAGATCCCAAACCCTTAGACAGAGAGGGGTGACGGTACTGCATTTTGGAGCTGTACCATTTCCTAAGCGGTCCTCTATTTTTAGACTCCCAGGCTGCTTCCAGTGGTTTTGCTATAGGCAACAGCGAGGCAGTGGACATCCTTGAACACTTCCCTGCATCCGCCCGGTGGGATACATCTGAAGGATAACATCCTTTCCCACCAGGAGCCTGGGGATCTCGTTTTGGATTTTCTCTTTGTGTTGGTGAGGTAGGAATCCCACCCTTCTCGGCCATTGGCCACCTTTCTCCCCTGGATCCCATAAGCACGGTAGCATTCAGCAGGGTGGCAACATAAACTCTGCTGCTACTTATTCATATATTTACTTTTAAATATGTGCTCATTTCAGGTGCCCCTCTGTGCATGTTCTCAGCAAAGCAGCATTAACATTTTGTTAACGATTCATTCCTGCCTTACCTGCTTTGCCAAATGCCTTCCTAAGAAGATGGGTTTTGCCTGAGTACACACAGATCTGAGCTTTGTGGGCTCAGGGGAGGGAAGAGACTCCAAACAAATGAAGCTCCAAATAAAACACTTGCCCTGCTGACCCCTGGCTCGGAACCCCAGAAATCATTAACAGGACTGCCCAGGTACCTGGGGTCACTGGAAAACAAGGAACAACATCAAATCCTTTACAAAGCTCGAAGGAAAACGTCAGCACAAGAAAACTTTGCAGACCGAAACATGGGCAGATTGTAAGGGCTCCATTATTTCTTTTACATATTATAATTCTTAACTCCCCCCGCCCAAATATTGCAATCACTTTTTTCGGCATAAGAATCTAAATAACTTTCTGCACCAGTGAATATAATAGAAAATAATAATTCTAAGGTAAAATTGCTCACTTCACACATTTGTTAAAGTTAACAGTTCCAAGTGTTGCCTACAATCAAAGCTGCAATGTCTTTGGAGATATTGTGAAACTGGCGATTTTAAAGTCAGTTTAATGAAACTGTTAATTTCACCCATCTGGCTTAGCATATGCATTTTTTTCTAGCCGATCTGCAACTAAAACATGCCTTGTTTATAGAGATTAATGGGGTAACGAAGAAACAAACAACCCAAATAGAAGGAGCCATTTCCCCACGCTCTGTCTTCCTGCACCAGAAGCTAAGGAACAAAACCACAGCCACCATGAATTCACCTCCACTATTTTCCAAGTGGCACAGCATCATTTATTTTGCCCTTTTTTCTTTTTGACAATAATGGCATAAGGTCCCCATTTGTGTGCTCATCATTAGAAGAGGCAGGAAGCAGACTACGAGAAGGTGGCCACTTGCCGAGGGCCCAGGAGCTGGAGCCAGCCTCTGATTGAGAATTCAGAAGGAGAAAGGCACCCTCATTCCCTGTGAGGGGACAGAGACATCAATAAGAAAGTCATTTTTAGTTTCAAGCTTCCGAAAGGCGCAGTGCATCCAAAGTAGAAGTGTGCGAGATGGAAAAAAAGTAAGAGGAGAAAATGTCACTCAGCCATTAGAAGGAGTGTTCTTCATCAAGTTCACTGATTTAAAAACATGGCGCGTTCCTGGTTGCAATCTGATCCAGTGAGCCCCGGGGGCTCCCAAAGCTTTAGGAGCTGGTTTATCTCTCTCTCAGAAGTAAACTGCGGGTACTTTTCAGCACTGGGTGAACTTCCTGATTTCATACAAGACATTTCCCTCTGTCCCCAGCTCCCTTCCTTCCTGCCTGCCTTTCTTCCTCCATCTCTCCTCTCTCTCTCTCTCTCTCTCTCCCTTCAGGTTCTCTTCTGGGTTGGAAGGTCATAGCTTATTCTTTGTTGTTTTTTTTTTTATTTTGTTTTCGTTTATTTGTTTGTTTTCCCCCTCACATCTCTGTGTATTTTTAAAAAACTAAAAATGGTAAGCTTCACGAAAATAATAATACAGATGCTGGTTCTTCAACAAACACCAGTGAAAATCATTCTTAAAAGACAACCGTATCCTGGTGTTATTCCACAACATAATTGTATTTCTAGCACATCCATGCTCTGCATTTTAGGGTCTCCAAATAAACACTGCAAACCTTGGCAAAAACGAAATGGAAAACAAAGTAGTGTTTTGCTAGTGAAGCCAGTAACCCCTGGGCACATCAGGTGGGGGCACCTCTTCCCCTACATCAGCACTCCAAAGCCTGGGGCAGGGGGCAGCACTGGCCCCGAAGGACCCAGGCAGATGGTGTCTGCCCTGGGAGAAGAGCCCAGCCTCAGGCCTGGCCTCCTCCCAGAGAAGCATTTATTGGCAGTTCTTGTACTTCCTGTAGCTACAGGCACCAGCTCTGGGCACCCAGGAATGAGGGCAGCTGTCCTAGGAGACCTGCTGTCCAGCTCCCCTGCCTTCCGCCCCTGTCCCTCCCTGCTTCATGTCCTCTGCTTAGAACCCTGGACCCCGCCTGCCCGCACCTGAGCCTCTGTGTCCTTCTGCCCTGCTCTCTGCCATCGCCACGCCAACGCTCAGGTCTCTGGCCCCCACTCGCCATTGCCATTCCTGTGACCTTCCTCCAGCCTCACTTCCCTGGATGCCAGAGCATCAGCATTGCTGAAAGGGGTTCTGAATTTAAACAGTTCAGTTTTGACAAGGAAGCTGTGACAGGAGAGTAAAAGAAGTAGCCAGCACAACTCTTAAATAATGAAAAAGCACGCGCACTAAAACACTACAGTACCAGCATTAGAAAAAACCCAAATGCTAATAGAGCAGTTCCTAGGCCCTGGCAGGAGCCATTTTACTAGAGAATTAGAAGCTCCCCAGGAGACATCCTAGAGGTTGACTCACCCAAACGCCCCTGGGAGCCCTGATGTAGCGGGGTATCTCTTGTTGGATGACACCCAGAACCTGGACAGGGGTGAATGGAAGGACAGAGCAGCACAGGAGAATTCCCTGTGCCAAGCAAAGATATCAGATGCAGAGCACTGGCTGTGGAACCTCAGGGGCAGGAAGGGTCTCAGGATGCATCTATATACACGGCTGCTGGGTGCCCCAAAGAGCACCGCCATCTTTAATTCACAGGCTGGCCAATTCTGGGAGGTGAGGAACACATCCTGTTCTACATCAGAGTAGGAGACACCAGTGGGAACAGCCGCGTTCTCCACCAGGTTGGTGCATCAGCTGTCAACCTGTAACATCCTCCCCTCTGCACCCCTGGCACTTGGCAGAGAGCAAGCTGCGTGTGGGCTGGCTCTGCCCCTCACTGCAGGTGCCCCAGGCCTAGCACAGTGCTGGGAGGACCCCAAACACGACTCCCAGATTGCGTTTGCCTGTACCACAGGGCTCTTCTACACCTGGACACCTGTCCATATCAGACATGGATCATAACTAACAGGAGAGCAAGAACCACGAGGGCTACAGGGTCCTGCCAGACCTGGGAAACAAAGCTATGTTTACCGACAGAACAGCAGCTCCCCAAAGGGAACAGGCTCAGAGTGGGAGAAGTGGGGGGGATGCAGAAGGAAGGAGAACAAGCCGAGAACACTCTATCAGTCTGGACTGGAGCCATGGCGTCCGTGGCTGATGCAGACCTTGAATCTGTGTCCTGGAAGGCACGTTCTTCACTCCTGCAGTGATTTACTGAGTACTTTGAGCTCAGTACCCAGAGATTCCCTATTTTTCTCAGGGAGAGCACTCAGTTACTCAGAAAAGGCTTACTGAGGTGTGGGTCTTCAACAAAACCCAGAAGCAGTTCCCACATTTGAGGACTCTCAGTTCTAGTGTGGAATCAGACACATCAACCATCATGTGGGGAGATGGTTGCTTTAAAGGGATACATACAAAGTGTCAAAGGGGACAGGGGTGGGCCTGGGGAGACAGAAGAGAAGACGTGAGGGCAGTACCTGAGTTGGGACGAGAAGGCAGTGTACCAGGTGGGCTAGCAGAACAACAGGAGAGTGGGGGGTGGGGTGGCTCTTTGAAGAGAAAGGGACACGGATGTGCCGTGCAAGGTCACAGGGAAGAAGGATTGATTCACTGAGCAGCTGACCACGCCCAGCCCTTTGCAGGTAGAGAATTAAAAGAATAACCTGGACACCTCCACTCCCTGTGCTGCCCTCGGCAGGTCTGCAGCAGAGGATGTGACAGAGACTCGGACTCCAGCGGTTCTAGTGGAGACAGAATCTCCTCAGGCCAGCCTGCCCCTCAGGTCCACATAGGACCGACCTTTCCCTCCTCAAAGCTCTTTCATAGACACTGCATCACCTCATAAAACCCCCACATAAATTGCTGACAAAAATAGAAGACACCTCACACCCATGAGGATGGACACTAGTCAAAACAAAAATGGGAAAATAACAAGCGTTGATGAGGATGTGGACATCCTGGAAACCTGGTGAACCACTGGCAGGAGTAGAAGATGCTGGAATGGCTGCAGAAGCAGTAAGGAGGTTTTTCCTGAAAAATCGAACAGAATTGCCATGTGATCCAGCCACTCTGCTTCCAGATGCATCCCCAAAAGAACGGAGAGTAAAATGCCTCAAAGAGAGACATCTGTACTTCCACGTTCATGGCAGCATTATTCAAAAGAGCCAAGAGGTGGAAGCAGCCCACCTCTAGTGTCCATCCTAGAATGAATGAACGGAATGCACTCTATGCCCAGAATGGAACATTGTTCAGTGTGAAAAGGGAAGGGGATTCTGACAGGTGCTACTGTGGATGAGTTCATCGTGCTAAGTGAAACAAGCAGTCACTGAAACATAAAAATGGTGAGATTCTACTTTTGCGAGGCATGTAAAGCTGTTAGACTCATGGGAACAGAGAGTGCAGTGGGAGCTTTCAGGGTGTGGGGGAAGGAATGGGGAGCTTTTAAATAGGGTAGAATTCCAGTTTTCCAAGAAACAAAGATTTACAAATCTGTTGCATGGCAGTGTGAACACACCTATTGCTACTACACTTGCTTAAAAACATTAACTTACGTGCATTTTACCACGATTAAAAATTTGACAAATAATCGCAGCTCTCAAAGAGCAAAGGTGTAAATATCTGGTGATTCTCCCCTGCGTTAGGGAGATCCAGGTACTCCGGGAGCACCTGGAAGGCACTGTCCCTCCTGATCTCACTAGCTGGGGCGTGGAGGCTGTTCTCCATGCTGGTGATGAAGCTAAAGCCCGGTCACTCCACCTCTGAGGTCCTTTGAAGCGTGCTGTTGGCTTAGATGGAGAACAGATGATCCAACTAAAATCACACAGCGTAGGGGGGAATCACTCTCAAGTCTGACACGTGCAGGAGTAGCAGCCTGGAACTGGAGTGTCGGCCATGTATAAGAGGAGACGCTGCCAAGAAAAAAGATGACTCCCTCCTAAAGAATCAGAAATAACAGACCATCATCTCCTACCATCCTATCTCTTAAAAAACCCAGGAAGAAAGATTTCACAAATTAATTCCCCTGGGAAACCAGGGGAGCTGATGTTTTCTTTATATTCAGCCTAAATAACTCTAGCCCAAAACACAGATTTTCTTGTCTTGGCTCATAGGGGGTGCTCAGTCAGCACTTCTTTAGGGAATGAATGAACGGTCGTGAGTGACTTAGGAACACACTTAGTTAGATGTTAGATGTTCCTCCTTCTATTCAGTTCCTATAGCAAAAATTCCAGGTATTGAACACCTGATGCTCCCGTCTGTTCTCAGAGCTTCTCTCAGGTATGAAAAAACATGATATGAATACATTAGTCTGCTTGGTGTTACTATAACCAAATACCTAAGAAAGGCTAACTTGACAAGGAAAAGAGCTTGGGTATCGTTCATAGTTCTGGTGGTTCAAGGGCCTGGGACTGGCGTCAGCTGGGCTCTAGTTGGAAGATGTGAGAGAGGATAGCACAGGGTCAACAGGAAGTCAGAGGAGGGATCAGGAGTTAGACTTACTCCTAACTTACTTTCTCAAGAGCTCAGGGGTCCCATGACAATGACCTTAATACCTTCCAAGGTCAGTACCTGCAATGACATTAGGACTGCCCAGTAGGTCCACCTCTTAAGGCTTTCCTCACCGCCCACTTGACCATGCTAGAAACCAAGCTTCTGACACATGGATCTTAGAGGACAAACCACATTCCAACTATAGCAAAAGGATGTTCTAATAAAGTCTACTAATCAACGGGACAGGACAGCAGAAAACAGAATGTAAACACAATTCCTATAAACGAGAGTGGGCTGAGGCAGGCCAGGGCCAGCCAGACACTAAAAGCAGATGCCCTTGGAAGGAAGGGTCTCTGAGAGGCCAGGAGCAGACAGTCATGCCAGCCTTACTGCTATTCTTTTCTAAAATGTATGTTAAAAATATAAACTCACTTTTACCCTCAACTTACAAAATCAAATTTTCTACCTATTTTTCAGTCTTGTTAGGAAGCTGGGTACAATGTACGACACCAATCTCTCCTGGGTTAGCCGGAGGATGCTCTTATAGCCCCAAGCAGGGACACTGTGCCAGTTAGAGACGGATTGGAAGGAGCGTGTGCCCTGCCTCTGCAGGAGGCTCCCCAGTCCACCCAACATGACCCAGAAAAGCTGGCGCTGAAGGCAGAATGGGGCCTCCTTCCACTCCCCTTCCCCCTGCTCCCAGGCCTCCAGGGAAAGGCCGAGGAGGCAAGCAGGTGGCCAAGTGCTCAGGGAGGAGGAGGCCTTGACAGGGGAGGGGAACACAGCAGGTCCAAGGGGTATGTACGCTCCTCCATCCTGTTACAATGTGGCCCCAGAAGCATCTAACTGGCAGGTTTGGCACCCGTGGCGGATCCTCCAGTGGCCCACCCAGCACTAGGCCCCCTCTCCCACCATTAGTGGGGGAACACAGGTGAGTGGGACTGGCTGGAACCTAAAGGTGCTGCAGCACCTGCATCAGGAAGTCTTGTGGCCAGAGAGCTCAGGATTTGAGTTTTTACCCAGATTCTATTTGTAGGCCTCCATGGAAAATAAAATAGCCCTAAATTCTTATAAACAAAACTTTGAGCTGAAAAAAATAACGTGAAAACATCCTTATCGAGAGTATTGTCTTTAAAAAGAATGTATTGTGAAAATGATTCACTCTCATTCCCAACAAGCAACACTATATTTAAATATGATCAGAAATCTCATCACAACAATTTTGAGGGGGGTGTGGTCATAGCCCATATAACCCCAACTGGTCAGCCTTCAATGAGCATCTCCATCTCCCGGGGTCCATCCCGGGGAAAGAGGAGGGGCAGCCCCACCACCTTCCAGGAGACCAGGAGAACCTGGAATTACCTCTGCCCTACCATAGTAATGACACTGACGCTGCGGCTCTCAGCCAGGGCTGATCTGGTCTTCTTGGATTTGGCAGTGTCTGGAGACACTTTAGGAGATAAGGGGAATGACGGGGAAACCCTAATGGTATCTGGAGAGTGGAGGCTACAATGCCCAAGAGAGGCCCTCCAAACAAAGAATCCTCTGGTCCAAAATGTTGGTAGTACCGAGTTTGAGAAGCACTGCTCCTGAGGGGCTTCCTGAGTGCTGCGACTGTCCCCAGCCTTCTATACAGATATCAACTCACCAAGCCCAACACCAAGAGAGACAGGCTACTATCACACCCATTTTGCAGATGACGAAACTGAGATTCAAGACATTAAGTCCCTTGCCCAAGAGCACGTGACTAGTAAGTATTAAGTTAAAATGGAACCAGGCCACCCAGCTTGAGTCCATGCTGTCAGAGGTCATAGGATTCGACATGGCCTCCCAGCTCCTCCTTCCGACCCACATCCCTGCAGGCACTGGTCCCTCGGGTCACTCTCTTCGAATTCCTTAGTTCTGTCTCTGTCACTCTGTCCCACCCAAGCCTGCACCCTCTCTTCCTGGACTGTGGCCATCCTCTCTGGGCTTCCCGTCCACACTCCTCTAGCTCACCTCTCACTCCCTCACTGCTGCCAGAGTGACCTCAAAAAGCCCCATCTGCTACTTCTACCCCCTGCCTGAGGCCCTTGAACACCCTGGTCACCTACTAGGAAAAGTTTCCAGGCTGGTGTTACCCTCCAGGGCTCCTCAGCCTCTCTAACCTCTTCAGCTTCGTTCCACTTTGTTCACCTCTCTGCTCTATTCCGCATCCAGCACCCACCCTGCTCCCCTGATCCAGCAAACACCTCTGACCTTTCAAGAATCAGTCCCAATGCCACCTTCTCCAGGAAGCCTTCCTCGGCCAGGTTTCCCACTGAGGGAACTGACCACTCCTCTCCTTGTGCCTGCACGTCCACGGCTTTTATTAAAATGTGTTACACTTTTCCTTTGCTCTCAAGTCTGTCCCTCAAGGGCAGGGACCTTGTATCATTTCACTTATCTCTGAAGCCTGGCCAACTAACCAGGGAGTCCCTCAGTAAGTATTGAAAGAATGAAAGATGAAAAATCCTGTACGGTTCTAATTTTTCCAGAACAGGAGAGTCACTATCTGCAAAGAAAAACTGTGCCACTGGACACTGGCATTCTTAGGAGGCTGATTTCTAGATCACCTTCACTCAAGGTGCTGGTTGTACGCCCAGGAACACCTGGGTAGCCCCTTACCACCAGGACAGTTACCATTTACCCTCAGTCTCCCCTTCCCCTTGCTGAGCCTCTCAGGCTTCATCTCTTCTCCTAACAGCCATGGTCTAAAGCTCCCTTGTGACCCTACAGTGTGTATTTAATTAACTAAGCAAACCAAAATAGCTATGGGCCTAAAGAGAACCTGGCAGCATTTAGAAAGGATTTGCAAATTCCTGAGATGATGTTTAACGTGTACTTCGAATCAGGAGTCTCCAATCTAAGTGCCCAATAGCCCAGGTAGGTCAGATCCCTGAATGCAGGGGGCAGGAGGGGAGAAAAGGGGCCGAAGATGGCCAGACCATGCCCATGTCATGCCGCGTCTCCAGGATCACCGCCAGTAGGAACAAGGGTGAGGATTACCAGATCTTTGAATGTTTCAAGCAAAGCTAGAAATGTGTACTTTTCTGCAAGTTTTTAGATTCTGATAATTAATTTTAAAAAAATACACAAAAAGGTATTTTGCAAAGGTTTGCAACTCAATGTGGAGGTCAGCTCCAGCTGTGAGCTGTGCATTTGTGGCCTTGGCTTTAAAGGATTTCTTGGGCAATTCCTAAATTTAAGTTTTTGTGTGTGGAGTTGGAAATATGCACAGATATATTGAGAGTTGTGGACATACAAGGGGAGAATTTAAATGTGAAATTAAACTAGAACACTAGGGTTAAAAATAACATTGAGGCATAAATGACCAAAGAGGTTGAGTGAAACAGAAAAACAGGGAACCTCTCCAGCCAGCAGCCCAAGCCCAGGCAAAAGCTCCATTACCGGCCAACAGATTCATCTCCAGCAAGGCCTGGAACAAGCTGGGGTGCTTGTCTCTCAGCTCCTTCTCCCAGGGGAAGGCTCTGCACGTCGAGGGTCTCCCGTACCTGCGCTTGAGGTCCAGGTAGGAGTTGCGGAGGTCACCTGCAACAGAAGCACAGGATACCACAGTCCTCAGAGAGGAAGGGCCTTGGCCCCTCTGAGACTGGGGGCTGGGAATAAGAGGTTGCACTTAACATTACTGGATGTTGGCTTGGGTTCTTTAGGGATTTGAAATGGACCACGCTGCCTTTGCTTGGGGTCAACATTCAGAGCCAAGTCCAGGGAAACGTGCCAGAGCCGCTGATGGCTGTTGAATAATTCCACGGAATGAGCAGCTGGCCTTTGGCTGGGCCCCACGAGGCCAATATCTAGGCCATTTTTGTTGGCATATGAGTAGAAGAGCAAAGCCCAAGGACCCCCCGGGAGGTGAGGCAGCTGAAGACGTTAAGAAAACCTCCCTAATGCCACCCTACACCCAGGCACGCCAGCCTGGCTCTCTGTCTCAGAGTCTCTCTCCTGATATCACAGAAGTTGCCCAAATCAGTTTCTCTCCTGTTTCCACGTTACCATGCCCCTGTGTTGCGCCCCTCTGCTGACTGTGTGACACTTTCTAGACAATTGAGCAGTGAGCCCAGCTGCTGGGCTGGGAGAGCCTCTTCCTGAGGGAGCTGCAGCTGTACCCTTGCGCACTCACCTGTGGGTGTCCCTAACCCTGTGTGCACTCGATGGAACTGGGTATTGGGCTGTGATGGAGACACATGAGATCCCCCCGCCCCCCGGGGGCCTGGAATGGGACGTTCTGCTCTGAGGATTGTGAGACACGTAGGCAGCACCGAAATACTCAATTCCTGTTTGCTGATGGCAGAGGCCCACAGGAATTTCTCTTCCAGAAGGAACATATGTGACTGACTCTAGTGCCACCATATCGAACAAGAAGATCTACAGCACAGAGAAACGTGTAGGTGCCAAAGCCAAGCTGGAACCCTACAAGACAGGACTGGACCACGTTCTGTAACTGATCAACACCCTGGATGAGTGGAGGGGGTCTGTACCCACATGACCACGCACGAAAGCTGTCTATTTCAAATTCATTCCTTCTGTCCAAAATCACCCATATCTTCCTAGAGTCGATGGTAGGATTTAAAAAAATAATACTGAGCCCCAAACAACAAAGTCCTTGTTCAACATTCATGAAAGCTATTATTCAGATATTAATAGCCCGAGACAAAAGTGCACTGATGGGAAAACATTTCTAATGATTAATTTATTTTCCAATTCTTTCTTATTTTCCTAGCTTGGCCTCGTGGATAGGGACAATGCCACACAAGGCTCCAAACACTCTCTTTCATTTGTATTCCTAAATAGGATTAGGTGTGGTGGCAGCTGTGAGCCATGTTTTGGTCCTTCCTGGCTGTCGTGGGTGTTTTCCTGGAACCCAGGTGGAACCCAGACTTTTACTCTCCTCCATCTGTGGAGGCTCCATGTGGCACTTGTCCCATTGGCATTGGAGCCAAGTCATACGTGCTGTATTTCAGCCCCGCCCGGGAGACGCCAAATCTGTTAACACAAATGCACAAGGTTTAGAGCAGCCCTCCTGAGACTCAGTACTCACACGCCTCTTGTCTGTCACCCCCGGACTGTGAGGCAGATGCGTACACGGATACTATTTCTTGAACCTCGGCACACTGTTCATAATATAACTTGATTTGTTCAGCAAGTTGCTTCTCAAGCAGGGGATTAAAGATCTACAAGAAGGTAAGAAAATCAAATGAACAGGAAGGGTCATCCAATACTCATCGACTGACGTCCATGAGAGTGTGTTCAGGCTGACTTCATCTCCCATTGACATGGCCAGCTAGCTTGTTTATACACACTTCGTCCACTCTGGATTTGCAAACCAAGGCTGTTGGTATTAGTTCAAGGCCCCGCCAGACCTGGCTTCTTTGTGGGGCACGTTTCCGTCTGCAGGGCTTATTAAATGTCAGGGGTTCCTGAGACCAGGCCTCTGCCCTCCTCATTTCCCCTATAGTGTGCACTCCCTAGAACATCACATTCAGCTCCACCTGCAATTCTCACAAGGGCTGCTGGTTCTACCCATGCTGTGCCAGCTGCCTGGGACCCCCTGCCCCATCTCCAGTTTGGCAGGCTCCTTCTCAGCCTCAAGAGCTGGATCAAGGCTGCCTCAGGACAGCCTCCCTGCCAGCCCTCCCACCAGGCTCCTGGGCAGGGGCACACCCCCTGCTCACAGCTTCTTTTAGGATTTACCAGTTGAAGCTCCAGAAAGGGAGCTCCTCAGGATCACACGACTTATTTGAACTCAGTGTGTTCCAAAATGCAGGTTTGCACAACAGGATCATAAAATGATGTCAGGGCTTTATAACCAGTAGTTGGGTGGGGTTTTGTTTTTATAAAATAAAATGCAAAATGTCTGAGCACCATGAACGTAGCAAGGGCATGTACCCTTAGTAAAATTTTTGTTTCAGTTTTGTGTGTGAGTATATATACACTCATATGTATGTAGTATTAATGATACTAAATAAGCTGCTTTCAAAAAATTTTAAAGCTACTCTTAATCCACCTTGCTCACCTTAGTACCCAGTCCAGCGTCTGCTACCTCACAGGCATGCAGGAGGTATTTACTGCACAGTGGATAAATAAACTTCCCTTTTTCATTTTCATGGAGGTCTCTCAGTAGCAGCTCTGTGATGTCACCCATGGGCAGTACAGTATGGCTTCTCATTTTCCTAATTATGATTTTGTCTAGTGACTCTTGCTTTTTCCAGAACAAACTCCACAGAGCCAAGGGACCGAGAGAATGTTCCTCTTTCAGGTGTCAGGTGGGGTTCCTGATCTCTTCCATACTGCCTAGAAGATAACTGTTGGGAGGGCCCCCACAGGAAGCCCTCCGTCCCCCAGCACAGCTGGAGCTGACCTGGAGGCCTGGACAGATCCTTGTGGTCAGTTTGGATGTGAGAGCCTGGTGCAGAAGACTCTGCTGGGAATGCAAAGCCTCCTCCCCCTGTACCCCCACCCCAGCAAGCCCAAGCCTGTGCTTCTGCAGAGAGTAGCTCATGGCACCAGGGTTTTAATTTGCTGGAGCATCTTCTCTTCTGATACTTTAAATAATAGCGTGTAAGAGAAGCTTTACCAAATAACTAAGAGTCTCTCCTTTCATTAGCTTAATCACTGGATAGGCAACAGCCTGATAAAAATCTACTCTATAATTAAGCTAGTAGTTATTAAAACAGAGGAAGTAAATGGTTTCCATTTTATGAGTGCTAAATGAACCAAACATTAACAGAAATCTATTATCTATCGCATTGGCTGGGGGGGAACCTAATATTACTTATGCTTGATGTCCGGCTGGGATAAACCTTTTGTTTACACTGGGTTCCATGCTCCTGAATGGCACATCTATTACCCATGCCCGCTGCAAACTTCTAGGTGCCGCGGCTCACCTGTGCTGGCTGCAGACTGCGGAGGCGATAGTACTTCAGGGGTCCAAAAAACCCTTCAATGCCAGCCACGTACCTGCTCCCTCCAATAATGAAGTACCCAGCTGTGTCATTGTAATGGAAATCCTCTCGGAAGCTGGGGAAGAACACAAAGGATTGAGAGAGCCCTGGACAGGAACCCGGTTATTTAAAGAGATGTTCATTGACCCGCCTTAACTTAACCCAAATTGCCATAAGCCTGTCGCTTCAGGTTTCAGCAGACGAGACCACCCTGGGGTCAGGAAGGCTTGGCTACATCCCAACTCTGCCACTTATCAAGCATGTGACTGGTCCAGTCAGCCAACCTCTCTGAGACTATATTCTTTTATAAATGATAGTGCCTGACCTATCAGACTGTCAAGATTAGGTAAAGATGTAAAGTATCTACCAGAGTGCCCAACCCACAGTAAATAGCATGAGCTGACTATTGATATTGGCAATATAGTTTGCAATTGATGGAATTATTTGAAATTCTTGATCTTAATTGGAAATATTGTGCTCTGCAAGGAAAAAAAAAAAACTTGTTGAATAAATAGAAGCTGGTTGTGTGGGAAAGGTAGAAAGCAGACTATTGATGAGCAAGGAAGCCAAACTGGGTTAGAAGAAGGAGGCCTCAGCAAGGTCAAGGCCTTGGTCAAGGACAAGAAATCAGCCCAGGTGATGTGTTACAGGTCCACTTTGCCCCGAAGGGTCTGAAGCATCAGAAGGGAAAGGAGGAAAGATGTGGAGGCTTGTATAAAGAGCCTGCTGAATCCCTCACACCATTGCCTACATTCACCAAAGAGTGGGAAACCCAGGATGTGAATCACTGGCCTGTCCAGCCAGGGAGCTTTATTTACAATGCAGCTTACAAAGAATACTGAAGGACTTGAGAGAGCTCCAAAGTATATTAAGGGGGAAAAAAAGTGCAGAACAGAGCATAGTTCTTACAAAAGAGGAGAAGATATATACATTGCATTTGCATGAAACCTTACAAGAAACCAATAAAAGTCTTGGCTGAGGGGGTGAGAAGGGGGATGGGGTGTGTAGGAGCAAGACACTGAAGTGTATTTTCACATAAATTTTAGTTTGTATTTGTTGTTGGTTTGTTTCAATGTCTTTAACCATGTGCATTTATTACCTATTTAAAGATTAAAACAGGAATGAGGGGCCGAGGTGTGAACAGAGCATATGTGAACAGCGGGGAGGGGCGAGAGGCAAGACAGGAATCAAGTGACAATCCAGCTAAAGAGGACAAGGCCAAGGAGCACAGAGGGCAGGCGGGGGCATGAGGAAGACAGCAGAATGTCAGGCGGACTGCCAGGAGCCAGGGAGCGGAGGGAGCGGAGGACTGGGCCACAGAGCCAGCCAGCTACCCACAGAGGATCAAGGAAGCCAGGCAACCCAGGGTTATTCCAGGACAGGAGAGGGACTGCCCGCCTCTTAGCAAAGCTGAGAAGAGCCTAGCAGGTGCATCTGGCTGGAGAGGAGGCAGGAAGGGGTGAAGCAACCAGCGAGCTCCCACGGCATCCACTGACAACAGCAGGAGAGAGTGCTCAGAAATTAATTAGCTTTATGCAAACACAACCCAAATGGAGAAGCAGAGTTCTGTTTCCGGGTATCTGTCCTTTTGGAATCTCAGCCTTGAAGGACTGTGAGGAGATGAAGGTCTCTTCCCTGTTTTTCAGGAGAACATGAAGTTATGAACTCTGAGACTCGGAATTGACTCTTTTTCAAGACCTTGGAAGGACTCGAATATTCCAACAATTCCCAAGAGATTGTACCTTGCACTCCAGAGCTGTGAAGCAATGTTTCTTAGAGCAGAAGTTTTCGAACTGGCCTCCAATTAACCAACTCACCAGCCTACCCGAGGTCCCCACTCCTGTCAAACCTACTGACTGATCCTATGACATGCTGGATACTCCCTGACCAGACACCGTTCTCTGAAGCCTTCATGGTTCCCTTTCTAAAAACTGGGAATACTGCCCGGTGTGGTGGTGCATGCCCGTAATCCCAGCAGCTCGGGAGGCTGAGGCAGGAGGATTGTGAGTTCAAAGACAGCCTCAGAAAAAGTGAGGCACTAAGCAACTCAGTTGAGACACTGTCTCTAAATAAAATATAAATAGGGCTGGGGATGTGGCTCAGCAGTCAAGTGCCCCTGAGTTCAATCCCCAGTAGCCCCCCCCCAAAAAAATCGGGAACAGTAATAATACCTACCTATATGATTGTTGTAAGGGCTAAATGAACTACAGGTTGCATGCCCCTTATCCAAAATACTTGGGAAGGAAAATGTTTCAGATTTTGGACTTTTTTTGGATTTTGGAATATTTGCATAGAGTTTACCAGTTAAGCATCCCTAACCTGAAAATCTAAAATCCAAAATGCTCTCACAAAGGAAATTTTTAGGCATCTAAAATGTTCAAAAATCTGGCATGAGGCTCAATATTTTTCAGATTTCAGATCATTTTGGATTTCAGATGTTCAGAAGCTCAACTGTGAATACAGGCACAAAGCATTCAGAACAGTGTCCAGCACATAGTAGGCACCACACCTACCAGGGACAGTTACTATTGCTCCCTTGTCCTCTGCTGGACTTCTGCTCCTTCTGAGCTGTGTTCTTAGTAAAAAATGTGTATTCTCAAACCAGCCAATGGAAACCGTGTGGTCAAAATCATTTACCATTTACTTAAATCTGTAATACAATGATGTAGGTGTGAGGAAGATAGAGTTCTTCTACCTATAAAACTAAGTTGAATATTTTGGGTAGACTCTGTAAATAGAGGTTACAAAAAGCATGGGGAAAGAAGTTGAAGAAATTGAGAGGAGTTTGGCTCTCATTACATCATAAGTGTCTTTGTTTTCTTTTCGTTTGGAAGAAACAGATATTAGATATTGTCTATGCCAAAAAGAACATTAGGGAACTCCAATTTGCAGGTCAAGGGAAAGGCCCTACTTAGCTAAATACGCAAAGGAACACAACTTATTCAGTATTCCCTGGGTATCTATGCGGGACACATTCCACGATCCCCAATAGATGTCTGAAACCTCGGACAGGACTGAAACCTACCTATATTATGTTAGTGCCCATGCATTCACACCAAGGATAAGGTTTCATTTATAAATTAGACATAATAACAGAGTAATGATAAATGATAAAGTAAGTATAGCAACATGTTGTAATAAAAGTCATGTGAATGTGGTCTCTCCCTCTCAAAATATCTTACTGCTGTATTTATGGTACCTACCCTTCCTGTGATGGTGTGAAATGATTCCTAAAAGAAGCACTTCCTGGCTTCTCTTTGGCATTTCTGAATTGCCAAGATCCCTACTGTTGTGCCTTTGGGCCATTATTAAGTAACATATGGGTTACTGGAACACAAGCACTTCAATACCTTGACAGTCAATCTGACAACCAAATACTCAGTGACCACCAGCCGGGTAGCATATACAACATAGAAACGTGGACAAAGGGATGTTTCACGTCCTAGGAGGCCAAAGCAGGGCAGTGCGAGAGTTCATCATGCAACTCTGAATGGTATGCACCCTACATCTTATAAAATGTTTATTTCTGCAATTTCCCGTGTAATATTTTCTGACTTCAGTTGATTATGGGTAAATGAAACCGTGGGAAGCAAAATCTTGGATAAGGGGGGACTAGTGTATATATATATATATATAATATATAAATATATATATAATATGTATAATATTTATATGTATATATTAATACATATAATATTATACATATTATATATATGTCACATATAATATATGTATATATTATATATATTTATATATTATATATATATTAACTAAAATGTTTATGGTGAGGAACCTTTTATGGATCTTTGCTTTAACTGAGTTTTTCAACTAATAATAAATTACTTGGTCACTCTGGCACCTGGACTGTAATTCTTAAATTGTCATTATTATCAACCATCAGGAGATCTGTCTAGCTTGGTCTCCATTTACATCTCTACATCGATGTTTCCACATCTCTCTTCTCTGAAATTCTCAGTGTCTGCACAAAGATTGCAAGCGATTTCTTGTGCGGTGTACTGTTTGACGGTCATCAATTTCACTGACATAATAGCTGAGCTAGACTGTTCCAAGCCCCACACTGGTCTCTTTCAAAAACCTCAGACTTGCTGGCAAACTATCTTTACTCTTATCTGGACACTGAGTGCCCTGGTTTATTACTGCGGAGCACCTGGGGCCTGAAAGAGTCACCGACATTGTTCGATGGGCCTCGCCCAGAGGCAGGAAAGAACTGGAAGCATCGAAGTAGCTGCTCTCACCCCTGAGAGTGATTCTCATCTGAGGTGCGGCTTCCTGAGCAGACTGCCTAGATTCTGACCCCCTTGGTGTCCTCTCAGCTCGCCCTATTTGTTTCATTCCTTGTCATTTTAAATTAATTTGTGGACTTATTTATTTAAGCTCTCTCCCCCCTGTTAGATTTCCTTCAGCTCCCTGAAGGCAGGGTCTCTGTTCTTTTTGTTTATTATTGCATATCCAGAATCAAGCGCTGTGTCTGGCACGTGGTACATGCTCAGTAAACACATGTCAAATGAGGAAACACTCCAGAGGTCCAAGGCTGTCGCCTGTCACCCAATGTCACTGATGCCCTTGTCCGTGCACAATGTGCTCCTGAGTGCTTCATCCATGGTCTTCCTCCACCACCTTCATGGGACAAGAGCCAGCATTGTTTACATTGTGAGGACAGACAGGAGGACTAAAGGCCTTCCTCAGGACACCTGTAGGCAGAAAGCCTGAGATATCTTATCTTTTGTTCATGGCTTGGTCAACCCTGAAAGTGGGGTTCCCAGCAAGGATGAGATTCCCAATATGTAACCAGAGGAACCCCAAGAGAGATGTGCATGCCCTGGGGGCCTGTTCCACTTCAGCTGCTCTGGACACCCAGAGGCACAAGCTGGGGTAAAGAGGTAGAGGTGCAGCCTGCTCAGGTCTGGGCACTGCCAGTGTTACTGGGTAAGGATTCATTCCATGCTTTAACTGGGATGTTGACTTGGTGTGCCCTGAAAACCAGTCCTGATCCCTGAAATCTTTCATGATCAGATTGGACTTCTACTTAAAATTTTGGTATTTGGTTCATTATGGATTCTTTGCTTTCATTTTGATTTTTCAAAAGATTGTATTAAAATGTCGAGTTACCTTGTGACCTTCCTCAAATTCATATGTTGAAGCCTGAAGTCCTGTACCTCACTAGGAAATAGAGTCACTGCAGATGCAATGAGTTCAGATGAGGTCATGCTGGACTCAGGAGGACTAGTATCTTTACTGAACGGGGACATTTGGACATAGACAGGCAGCAGGGACAGTACCATGTGGAGGCTGGCATTGCGCTGCTGCAAGCTGAGGAACTACCATTAGCTGGGAGAATGATCTAGAGCAGATGATTCCCTAGCACCTTTGGAGGGGACATGGCCTTGCTGAACCTGTGATCTGGGACCTCTAGCTTGTACAACTGAGAAGATGGATTTCTGCTGTTAAAGCCACTCCATCTTGGCACTTGGTTCTGACAGACCTAGTGCTGAGCATTCAGGGACTGACTACAACTTACGCTCCAGGCTCTTCTCTCACTGACCTCACCCTGGCCCAGCCCAGAGCACACGACGATCTGTCTATGATTCACTCAGGTCCACCTCCACGTTTCTAGGATTTGGGAGGAAAGGAAGCTCTTCCATGGAACATGAAAAGGAGCCTGCGAAATTCCAGCAGCTTCCTCAAGTTGGAGTGGGTGAAAAGAGAGAAGCTGGTATTTTAGACTTCATACCCTGAAACAGAACCCCTGACTCTCTAGAGTCCTCTTCACAGAGCATCATGCTAGAAGAGATTTCCAAAGGAATTACAGAGCCTCAGTTTCCCCAGAGAGAACTCTCCCATCCTGTCTATTCTTGCACTTCCTAAGATCCACAGTCACATACAGTAACAAAAAATCCTGCTGTCTGTCGACTGCTTTCTGCTGACCCTACCCCACCGGGCTGTGCCTAAGACTTCTGCCCTGTTCTTCTCCTCGCCCTCAGCACTTCCTGCAGCTCAGACTCTCTTTGCAGGCAAAGGTGTAACTCTCCTTTAGCTTTTCTATAAAACTCTAATCCTTTAATCCATGAAAATAAGAATTGTCCTAGGAGCCCAAAGTCTAAAGAAACAAGTTTGACTTAAATCTAAACAGGAATGGTTTGAAAAAGAGTGTTCCCATGGATTGAACCCAGGGCCTTGGGCTTGCGAGGCAAGCACTCTACCAACTGAGCTACATCCCGAGCCCCTTGCGATTCTTTAATAATCAGTTTCCAAGAGAATTCAGGCCGCGTGGGGCTCAGGACCAGGAGCATGTCTGGGAGGTGTCATCCCTTGTGCTGCAGAGAAGCAACCGAGCACTCGGGTCACACAGCATTTCCCCACCCCAGAAGTGCCTGGCAGTCCTGACACATTTTTCAAAATTATATATTACAAAACTGGTAATTTTTATCTCTGATCTTTACTCTTATTCTTAAACATTGAATTATACATAAATTCTGTAGCTTTGATGGGGTATCCCAAATTCCTATTGAGGTCTGCCTTGTTCTGAAACTCTGAAACCTACTATTATATGCAGATATAGAGGCAAATTAAAAAATCATGAAACACAAAGCGAAGGACCGAGTTCTCAGTTTCTGTAACTCTTGCAGAGAATGGTTACATAAGGATGAAAAGTTACACCAATATCAATAGTTGCATGCATTTCAAATCTAGATTATGAACATAAATATGAAGACTGCCTGCTTTTATGTTTTATACTAAGCCAACGTCACCGACCATGCTCAATAAGCAACAATAATACTTTGATTTATTTTTTTTTCAGAATCCTCCGTAGGAGATAATTTTCAAAGAAAATGAATTATGAAGTGCCGTGAAAGGAAGAATTTACAATGAGGTCTGGAAGGAGGACTAGTTTCTCTTGCTTAGGGGGAAAAAAAAAAAAGGTTGCATGGAAATGAGGAGAGTTTGTGCCTGGTAAGAGAACAGAGAAGTACAAAGGCAAAGCTACAAGAGAGAGGAGTCCTCACTTGGAAAAGCTGAATGGGAGGGGAGGCGGGACCAGCACCAGGATGGAGCCCTAAGGTGTACCGATTCCTTAACTCTCGCACATCCAGATTTTGAAGAAAAGGAAAAATTGAACTTACCTAATTGTCTGATTATGGTGTCCTGTCAACTCTGGTCCAACGCTAGCGGTTACTTCTATCTATGTTGGGAGAGAGAGGCAAGGATTAGTTGTGCCTCAGCACCCCAGAGTACAAACGCACTCCTTGGCATAAATCATTCATAGAATGAGCTGGACAGTCTTTGACCTGATTGATTTCTGCAAAAATAAACAGTTTACTAGTCCTGTGCATATTTTAAGACTTGGTGAATTTAGCTTCCCCAAATGACTTGGTGTGGTTAAAAATATCTACAAAGAAGTTTCCGCCACTGGATTGTTCACAGGCTTCCAGACTCTGAGACAAAGGTTCATTTAATGTGTTTGTGTATACAAGCTTGTTGCATAAAAGACAAAGAAATGCGCAGGGCAAAACAAGGAGTTCTGGAATTTCACTCTGACTCTGTGAGAGCCTCAAGGGAGAAGCAAGATGGGGGCTGTGTTCTTCCTGCCTGGCCCTTCCCTCCTGCCTATCCCTGGGCACTGGGGATCAGCACTCTCGTTCCAGTGGGACAGGGTTTTGTCACGGATGCTGTTAGCTGCCCCACTCAGTTCTTCTTGGGTGCTGGACGATGCTGGGAGCCCCTGGCCCACTTTTATTCCCTCAGTGTTCCACAGAGTGTTCAGCAGACTCATTTCGACCTCCCTGAGCTCTCCAGACATGCACGTGACACTGGGTCTGTTGAAGACAAACTCTTACACTGAAACCGACCCAACTCCTCCAAACACGGGGTTCAGAAAAGAAAATGACTCAAGCCAGTGGTCTCCCTAGATCTACCATTTCCTGTAGGTAACTCGTTCATTTGGTCAAAGCGGTGAGCATGACAGTCCCAACCCAGAGGGGTATTTTGTTGGGAAATCAAGCATTGTGTGGACCTATATGTATTAGGGAGGCCAGATGGGACAGAAAGAGAAAAATGGGCAAAACTCTACAGCCACTGAAAACAACTTTTTTAATCTTTCTTTTCACCTTTCTGGCCCTCTAAGTCTTCTCTCCATCACACCTTGTGCCATTACATTTATATCTTCAAAAAAAGGACAACTTTTATTCTTATGCTGCTCAAAAATCTTCCATGATGCCCCCTGTCCCATTGCAAGTTGAAGTTCAAATTCTCCGATATTCAAGATTATGCACATTTGAACCCCAAAGACTTTTCCCCTCCTTCTATTCGTTTTCTATGGTCTGCAAATTTCTACTCCAGTGGCTGTGGTTTGAATGTGTGCCTCAAAGGTTCATGTGCTAGAAACTTAATCCCCAGATTCCTGTGATGATGGTATTTGGGGATGGGGCTTTAGGGAGGTGATTAACCTGAGGAGTCAGGAGGGTGGGTCCCCCATGATGGAATAAATGCCCTAAAAGAAGGGGAACAGAGACTCAAGTTAGCTTGCTCTTAACCTCTGGCCACACGATGCCCTTGCCATATTATAATGCCGCAAGAAAGCCCTCACCAGATGCCAATATCTTGATACTGGACTTGGCAGCATCCAGAACCATAAGAAATAAACCTCTTTTCTTTATAGATTACCCCATCTCAGCTAACCTGTCATAGCAACAAAACAGACAAAGAGCCCAATCAAGTTTATCTATTCGCTCCAACAATATGCTAAAATGCCCCCTTCTCTCTTCTGTGTCTACATTCTGCCCATACATAACAACTTTTTTAGGAAGCCTGCCTTGAGCATCCCAGTATGAAACACTGTCTCCCTTCTAGAAATCGATATGAGTCACTTGGCAATTAAGCTTGCCTTCTGACTTCTCCTCACGTGCTTCATGATACTTCCATAAATAGTTCATAAGCAACTGGAGTTTGGTGCCTTACATATAGCAGGTGCAAAATGAGATCTGTGTACTTGCTCTGACGTTTGATGCCTGTCTCAGTGACACATGGCACGGAGCTGACCTTGTCCTTGGCAGAAAGCAGCAGCCATGCCACAATACCATCATAAGCCTTATGCGCAAGGAGCAAAGACGTGGGCCACAGCTATGTCACCTCACATTTCTAAGGAAACAAACAAATATACAAAAGCTCCCAGCTAACGTTTTGCAGAGTCTTCTCAGGGAGACGGCAAGAACTGACCTGATTTATTTTCTCTTCGGAAAAAGGAAATGTGATAAACCTAAACACCAAGGGAAGACGGGGCATTATCCAATGCACAAGACAACAAAATGCCTCTTCCAGTTTTGTAACAGGAAAATCGCAAATCAATAAGAAAAGCTGATGAGAAAATCAAGTAACCAGAAAAAGGTAACACCCCGGCATCATGCATAGGGAGCAGTGGAATTGTCTTCAATTATAACAGATTTGCCATGATCCATAAAAGCTGTATTACAAGAGGGTGAAATGGCTATGTGCAATGTTTTATGTGCAAAGTAGATAAAGACCCTCCATCCCACTAGAATTATCACTTATGTTTGTTGGTTATTATGAGTGTTTAATGCCAAACATAAGCAATCGTTTCGACTGCCAAGAACAGTCAAACCGTTTCTTAGCTGAACCAGCCAATAAATTTCCTTTTTTTGAAAAAAAAAAGTGGTAGATCAGATAACAGCGCGAACATGGCCAGCGCTGTTTTAACATTTATCTCCACAAAGCCCATCTCCCTGGGGGAAAAGGACTGAATTGCTTAGATAATTGTGGCTGTAGAGCTGGCTATATTATTTACTCCTTCACAATATAGTCGAAAGAAGTACTTTAAAAGTTAATTAAATGGGATGAGATTCTTATGATTTAAACTTGCATCTATAAAAGTTTGATTTAACAAGTGCATAGTTGCAGAGAGTCTATCATTTAGCACTAATTTGCTTACAGATTTTGTTGCTCTCTGGCATTCTACCAATGCTTGACTTGGAGTGAAAATGCTGACGTGATTCGTGGTGGAGCCTGTACCCTCATACCTGGCCCTGTACCCTCATTCCTGGCCCTGTACCCTCATACCTGGCCTCCATTGAAAGAGACATCCAGCCGAAACCACTCCCTTAGAGGTAAGGCGAATTTAGTTTTGATAGCAAGATCTTCTCCTTTGACAAGATGCATCTGAATATGCAAATGACCTAAGAGGAAAAATCAAAGCTTATGAGAATGACCCAAAAAACACCCAGGAGTGAATGACATTGCTGTACCTTTTAACAACCATGCTAAGAAGCTATAAGACTAAATCACACTCCTTTTTTCTTTAAACAAAAACACAGCAAAACCAAAAACAAACAAACCACACATATGTAAATGCATTCCTTTATAAATAAGACATTTGTTTTAAGCTTCTAGGAAAACGAAGTTTAAAGTCCGCTTTTGGTTCCCTGTGGCCTTTCTTGCATAAACAGTGCCCCATATCTGTTTCTTCCACATGAAAAGAAAATGAGACACTTGTGAAAGCTATCTGAGTCCAACACCCATCCAGATTTCAATTTCTTTTCCCAACCTTTTCTAGCTATCTTAATTTCCCCACCCATTTTTAGTAACCTCTCTTCACCGAGTCTATCCCCAAATAATCAGCCCGTTTTTGTAGAAAGAACAGAATCACATATTTAAGTAAACGGCATCATGTCAATGCTGACACAGTGCCATCGGCTGGTGTGGGTGGGAACAAGGACAGCTCACACTTGTTGAGCTACCTCTTGGACATATCGTCCTTACTCTAGACAGATCTATCTGTCAATAGACAGAAATTAAGCTTACAGTATCACTTAAAGGTCCTGCTTTATACTCACCGTCTTCAGTAAGAAACACAGAAGGTGTGCCGTACATCTCATTAGAATCAACAAAATACAGAATCCCACAGAGATTGGCCTTGCAATAATGGAGTAGATAAAGCCACATTGAAACAGTAAACCTAAAGGAGTGTGGAGGGAAAAAAAATTGTGCAGATTGATATCATCCAAGAACAGGTAATTATAGTTGACAATGACCGAGTAAATTGCTTTCTTTCCAACGAAGGGATGGATTTGCTTTACTGTTCATCATGGGAGATCAGCTCGCACAGCCCGAGTTTTGAGACAAAGGATGTAGTTACAGTAACTGTGGAGACAGGAGTTAAGCCTCATTGTACAAAAGCACAGTCTACCTCGCACCAAAACCGAATTGGTGCCTCTTAGATGGGAATCTGACGTGCCTGACGCTTGAATTCTTGATTACGGCTTCTAAAGTCAGATGTGGAACAAAAATATGGATTTTAATAAGAGGTGATTTGATAAGAAGCTATTCTAATACCTATGATTAAAAGAAAAGAAAACATAATTAGGGCTTTTTGAGCAATTTTGCTTCTTGCAAAGATAAAAGCCCCACGGTAGAAAAACACACTAATCTGTAAATGGCATCGCCACGGGATAAATGGGACACACAAATACTACCTTACTGATCACATTAGGCTGCTCCGAGACCCGGTTCTGACTGACCAGTATGAAACACCTAATCTAATTATTCCATTCCTGGACTGAGGCTGCTTAGGTGAGAAGATGTTGTACAAATATTGTGCATCTGTGATTTGTGGAGTGAGGATAATATAACAGTAGCCAACTTAACTAGGGCACATTCAGTGAAATGCATGATCCATCAATCATTCAGAAAATATTGGCTGGACACCTGCCTGGGCCACGCATTGTACTGGAGGCCAGTGGTTCCAAGAGGAGGAGCTGGGGGTGAGTGCATTTCACACATGGAACCCGACTCAAGGTCACGCAAATGCATCAGGTTCTCTCCACCTACCCTGCCACTAACCAATTTACAGTTTGGGTTAAAGTGACAGCAGCCCCAGGTTCTTATCCAAACAAGTCCTTCAGAATATTCTGGGCTTTATAATCTGGCCTCAAAATCAGTGGCACAGTATGCAAACAGATGGTGTCACGAAGCTCCCTCCTGACCCACCCAGCTAGCAAGCTCATGAAGATAAGTTATTACAAGGAAGCTTAGCAAGAACACACGCTTGGTAAAGCGACTCAAGATCTTTCTACAGCCAGCAGCATGGGAAGAATTAAATCACTCTGCTAAATCCATCTGATCTGGGGAGAACCAGGAACCATTTTCAGCATCTTCAATTCAGCAGAAGGAAAAAATACATATGTGCGGATTTTGCTGAAATCGATGGAGGAAACCAGAAACTGTGAGGCTGCTAGCAGCTCACCCAGTCTTCCAAGAAAGAACCGGCAGAGCCAAGGCTGCATCTGCGTGGCGGAACCGCCCAAGTCTTAGGCTCCAGCACCTTGCTGCTTGCTTCCATCACCATGGACCGTATATAAAGACTCAGGCACTTGCCCAAGTGCAGAGCCTATGTTCAGGTCCACAGATCTGTCTAGGCCATGCGGATCCCAGCATCTGCAGATCTAAGGAGCTCTTCCAAGAGCCTGCCCTGCTCCACAGGTAAGCACCCACAACCAGCCCAGCCTCCCCGGGCCGTCACCCTTACACCGGGTAATCCATCCGCTGGCGTCGCGTGGCCTCCAGCTCTCGGTTCTGGAACCTCAGGAGCTTCTTCACGATGCCTGTGTTTTCTCCACTGGAGGCGTAGAGATAGCCAAGGAGAGCAACCACATCTGCAAAAAGCACAGCAGCCGCCTTCCGATTATCTCCAGGAAAGCAATCTTCCCAAGCCACACTCCTCCTGGCGCCCTCTGCCCGCCCCAAGCAAACATTTAAATGATCGCCTAAAAATATGAGCAAACATTATGGAACACTGGATACCTGCTGGGCACCATACTGAGCACCCCACTGAGACGTCTCCCTCAGTCTTCAGTCACAGCCCTGTGAAGCTGGCTCCATAGCCCTAGGCTAAGTTCACCAAGTTCAGAAGTGGTGGAGCCAAATGGCAGGTTTTGAACTCAGGTGTCTGTGTCCTTAACCCTTTTACCTGCTGCCCTCTTTGTGCAAGGGAAAGCATTTTGAAACGGTTTTTGTGTTACACCGAGAGGGGCTCCACAGTGCTCGTGATGGTGCAGACACTGAAGCATGCTTTCATTCATCAAATCCTCAACACTGTGCCCAGTCTACAGATGGGGAAATAGAGGCACAGTCAATTGCCAAAATGGGTAACTAACCGTGAGTGGGTGCCAGGCAGCATGCTAATCACACATTGCGGGGATGCCCTTACCCAGAATCACAACTGTGAGGTGGGTCCTTTTACCATCCCCATTTGACCTATCACTGAGCCCAAGAGAGGGTTAAATAACAAGAGGTGGAGCTGAGATTCCACTCAAGCAATTTAGTTTCAGGATTTCTGTTCTTTACACTGCACTTTTTGTTGTTGTTGCTTTGTTTATTTTGTCGTAGACTTTCCACATACACTCAACACATTCTCCCACACAAACATCACCAACCACTCCCCCTAAAACTGGGTGTGAAAAAAAAACAACTTTATTTCACAAACGTGGGAGAATTCTTCTCTGTGATTCTAGAAAATAGGGATGTCCATAACACATCTTGAAGGGAAAAATGAGTTTCAGTTCTATATTTAATATCCACTGCTTTAAAGAGGCTAAGTATAAATTTCCTGTTTTCCATACTTCCCCCACCAAAGAGAAGAGAATTCCCTTAACTCAACCTAGGAAGAAAGATACTTTTCTCCTTCTTAAGATGCTCTTTAATTGAAACACCCCTGATTAAATGGTGGAAACATTCTGTGTTCCTGGGTTTCTTGGGGAGAGAAGAGCTGGATTCTTTGATAGACATCAACATTGGCACAGATTAGGGGGGCCTCGGTCTGGAGTGCTGGACATTGATTCAAGCACTTCTCATTGCCCAAAGGAAAACACGGGATTTCTCTGAGTAGAGAGGTACTTTTGGTTTAATATGATTTGGAAATCTTAAGAGCAGCATTTAGACTCTCAGACCCTTGTGTACAAATTTAAAAGGATGAAATGAGCCAATTTCCCCCAGTGTCCATAAATCTACTTACAGATGCATTTGGAAACCCAAAATGGTGGACATAATTCCAACAGAAACAGTAAAGCCTTTTAATTTTCTTTTTTTAAACTTGAGCTCAGTTGGGTAACATTGAACTGACTGATCTGTTATGGGGATTAGAAATGGAAATACCACAAAGGTGTCTTTGAAATCAGAGGAAAACATTCACCAAAGAGGCCGATGTCAGCTCAACCTTGATTTGTTCTCCACTGTGTTGAGTGGAGCAGAAGAAACCAGACGGCCACCTTAGACCCCAGGAAGCCTTTGCCGGTGAACCATATCGTAGTAGGAACACTTATCCAAGCAAGTGAGATTCAATTCCTCCCAACCTCACACTCTTAAAAAGAGACTTGGGGAAGCAGGTTTTGTAAAGGTTTAGAAGCAAATGCTGGTGAGCTCTTCCCTCATCCAAGGACCTGAGACTGATGATCAAAAGACGCGCTCCAGACAAAAGCCCGTGGAGGGGAGAATCTCAGACTCAGAGACCTGAAATCATTTTATCAAAACACACACTGCTTGTACTCAGCAAAACCAAAGTCATGGTCATTTTCTTGTAAAGTCTGTAACTTTGATGGTTCTGCAATTGGAGCTCTGCTGCAGTCCTCCCTCAGTTTAATGCTGTCTTCAGTTACAATTAGAAGCAATGAGCAAGAATGAAATCTGGGAGCAGGAAGGACTTTAGAATTCATTTAGCCTAGGAAAACATATAGACTAACTGTCTAATCACTGATTGGAGCTGCTGGGAGTGCTGGACAGAAGCTCTTTGACTTACGATGTCAATAAATATCAATGGCAAAATACACTTACTACACCTAAACTACCGTGGGGAGGTTAGCCTGGACTCGGTAGGCTCACAACACTCACATTAGCCTGCAGTTGGGAAAAATCATCTAACACAAAGCTCATTTTATAATAACGTGCTCAATATCTCATGTGAATTACTGGATACTGCATAGAAGGTGAAAAACGGAATGGTTGTGTGGGTGTGCTTTTGCACTGTTGTAGAGTCAAAAACCCCTAAATGGAACTATCATAAATCAGAGGCTATCTGTAATTGATTAGTGATGTCTGCATAGCAGTGGAACGGGGAGTACCAGCACCAGAGCCACCCACCATTAAAGAATTTACAGGTTGGAAAACTTGAAGAGATTAATGGCTTTTTTTGTCCTTTACTGTGTTCCATGAGAGCAGGGACCTTACTTCATTCACTCTTTCATTCCCAGAGTTCAGAACAGTGCTCAGCAGTTAACTCCAGGGACTGCATAAATATTTGGTGGATGGATGAATAATTGTAACCGTGGCCTAGTCAGGATTCAAACCGGCTTCCCTTTCTCTCACCACTTCCCAGGATTCCATAATGCTCACCATGCTGCCTAAGCCAGGAAATGGTCCCTCTCCTTTCAAATCCTTTCCCCAAATCCATGTCTTTGACTTTTCTTACATATGGAGGCTGGGGGTGGGGGGAGTCATTAAGACATGAACATAAAGATAAAACGCCAGGAAACAACACGTTTGGAACTCGTCCCCATGACTGTTTGGGTGGTCTTATTTGCTCAAACGTCGGAGCAGGATGCTGTGTGGTGCAGATCCCTGGAGATGAGCACACTGTCCGGGCCATACTGAAGGCAGGTAACCAGAGGCCTGGCTGTGGCTCACGCCCGGTCTCCCCGCCACAGACCAATGGGCTTTTCAGTACCCCCTCTGCACTCGCAGCACCCCAGAGAAGCATGGCTGGCGGCCAGCTCACCTGCGCCTCCCCACGTGCCTACTGGCTGCCACGACGTTTCTCTGTGGCTGCGATAAAGAGTGCGGCCTCAACTCCCAGGCCCACCTTCAGGTCAGAGCCCGGCGCAGGGGGCCCCCAGCACCCCTGCTGCAGCACTGAGTCCAGCACCCCAGGAGGCGGCCGGCCCGCTCTGGACGTCCAGCACCCCAGGAGGCGGCCGGGCCCGCTCTGGACTGGTTGCAAATGCTTTGCATCTCAGCCCCGGATGAGGTGGCTCTGGGGGGTCACATAGCCCACCCTCAGTTCAACTGAGAGCAGGTCCTGTCTCCACGGAGTGCAGCCCTTCTCAGGACGTCTATGCACAAGGGCCCTGCTCAGCCCGCCGGCCCAGAGGTGAGA
>JAJEJO010003448.1:151154-168723 GCA_020662805.1 Glaucomys volans | reverse complement strand
TTTTTTTTTTTTTTTTTAAACAGACTTGATTTGAGTCAGATTTTCGCCCAAAGAGGATCCTGGGCAGTGCAATGGGTTACTTTGGAAGTCTGTGGAATATTCATTACCAGGAGTCTGCAAACGAAATAAATTCTGCTTCTAGTAACTCACCCCCAAACATGCTTAGATGTGTGCGCAGAGATATGTGCACGAAGATGTGGGGGAAGGCCTGGCTGTCAGAAGCAGGGGACTAGAAATGACCTGCGTGACCATCGACCGCAGATGGGTTAGGTCAGGGATGGACGCCTGACATCTGTTGAAAGGAATGGGGCCGGGCAGCTTGTCCTGACACAGAAGAGCCTCTGCGCACACGCAGAGGGCTAGATCCTCTCACTGCGCATGAGGACGGGGCTGAACTTACTGCGTCTGTGTGCAGAGCGTATTTCTGGAAGGAGACAAGAAACTCTTGTGCTGAGTTTGCTTCTGGGAAAAGCACCAGGAGACTGGGGGTGGGGTGGACCTTCTTCCCTCTGAACCTTTTTACACAATTTGAATCTTTCACCAGGTACATGCATTACGGCTGCAGCTCGGACGGTACAGAACAGGAGCTCGGATCGCTTCTGCCGGGGCAGGCAGAAGGCACCCACCCATCCTGGGCCTCCCTAGCCTGGGCCTCAGAGGCTGCTCAGTGCAGCCCCATCCGCTTCAAAGACACAATGTCCAGTGGGTGAAGGAAGCAGGATGATTCACATCGATAAAAATTCAGCTTTAAAAAAAGTATTCTTCTAATTTAGAACCTGGGTTAGGACGGACTGAATTAGCATATCTCAGAGGCGGCATAGCAAAGTCGACAGAATCATGGAGTTTGGGCTCTCGTTAAATAAACTCCTGGAGTCTCGTTTTCCCCTTCATAGCCCAGAGGATGTGAATAATGCCGCCCTTCCCATGGGACTGTCATGAGAAGTCACTGAGACAATGTGCATGGGAAGAGTGTTTTGGAAATTGTAAAGAGCAATGCAGATGCCAGGCAGTAATTAGGGTTATTACTGAAAAATTCAGACTACCATGATTAACTGCAGGGAAAAAGAACTAGGTCTGTGGTGTTTTTTTTAAAGTACCAAATATATAGCTTATAATTAGAAAAAGCATCATCACATCACTGAGTGGAATAGTCCGGCTGCACAAACTGGTTTTTTGGGGTTTTTTCACAAATGCGAATCAAACCTGCCTCCAACATTTGATTTGACTTTCATTCATTTTGTTGTAGGGGAATTTCGTTATAAGGAATCATACTTCCCATCAACTGAATCTGAAGATGGGAATGAACTATTAGTAAAAGAGAAGAGGGTAGAAAAGAAGGAAAGTGACATGTCCTCCAAGAGTTTCTTAGCTAAGAGGGAAGATCAGAGAAACGGTCATAGAGGTCCTCACGAGGGCAGAATGTTCAACGGCCCTTGGCGTGGCCTTTAAGAACGTTCAAGTGTGCTCCTAATCTCAAATCACCTGTCTGACTCCCTGAAATTACACCTCTAAGTACAAGTGCGTACCAGGCGTGCTCCTGGTCCCCATTTGCACCCTGCGACGGACTCTGGTAATTAACCGACAGGGCCCTCTACCCCACAGAAGCAAGCTCAGCCCCAGAATCCCTCTCAGCTCTACGCTCTGGGCAGCTACTTACTACCCATCAGCCCACGTCGGCAGGCAAGATGAAACCTCTCTGCTTCATGCTCGTCAAGGAGGCGAGCACCTGGTAACCCCCGTGGGCCGTGTCTTCTGAGTCCCGGGGCTCTCATGTCTCACCTCTGCCTGGAGGGGCCCCCCCACATTCCTTTTCTGACTGAATATTCTGCTCATCATGTTGGCGAGGATGTGGGGAAAAGGCTCACACACACATTGCTGGTGGGATTGCAAACTGGGGCAGCCACTCTGGAAAGCAGTATGGAGATTCCTCAGAAAACTTGGAATGGAACCACCATTTGACCCAGCTATCCCACTCCTCAGTTTATACCCAAAGGACTTAACATCAGCAAACTACAGTGAAGCAGTCACATTAATGTTTATAGTAGCTCAATTCACAATAGCTAAACCATGGAACCAACCCAGATGTCCTTCAATAGATGAATGGATAAAGAAAATGTGGTAATTATACATAATGGAATATTACTCAACCATAAAGAAGAATGAAATTATGGCATTTGCTGGTAAATGGCTGGAACTGGAGACTATCATGCTAACTGAAATAAGCCAATCCCCAAACACCAAAGGCTGAATGTTCTCTCTGATATGCAGATGCTGACACACAATAAGTGGGGAATAGAAGTTCACTGGATTAGACAAGGGGGAATGAAAGGAAGGGAGGGGAATGGGAATAGGAAAGACAGTAGAATGAATTGGACATAGCTTTCCTGTGTTCATATATGAATACACGACCAGTGTGACTCCATATCACGTACAACCATGAGAATGGGAAGGTATACTCCATGTATGTTTATGTCAAAATACATTCTACTGTCAAGTATAACTAAAAAGAACAAATAAAAAATGAGCAAAAAGAAAATTCTACTCATCCTTCGGGTCTCTGTTCAGATGTCCCCTCTTCCACAAGGAAGCTTACTTAGCAAAGAGCTGTTTCAGTAACTTTTTTCCATGCTTCGTAGCTTAAAACAAACAAATAGCTTCATGCCCTCACCCAGCAGCAAAGCTTAATGGTTACATGTCAGGTCTGGGACTCAAACTCTTCAGGTTTAAATATCACTTCCCTCCTTAAGAGCTGTGTGACCTTAGACAAGTTATTCTACCTCTCTGAATCAGTTTCCTCTCCATAAAATGACAGTAGAGCACTGGGAAGACTCAGTTAGCAACAGAGCCACACACATCACGATGGAGGCTGTGGCTGTGGGGGCCGCTCCCCTCCCACCCCACCACTTCAAAGCGAGGGACCTCGTCTGCATCCTGAGCTTCCATTCTCGTGAGAATCCAGAAGGTGGCAGGTGCTCAGTCGATCTTTGTTTCACTGAGATGAACACGACACATACCATGTGAGAGCCACCGACAGAGGGTCCAGAGGTTAATTTCTGATGGTGGAAATTTATATATATATATATATATATATATATATATATATATACACATATTTTTTTTTTCAGGGCAGGGGTGGGGAAAGGCGGAGTCCAGAGGGTGGTGACAGGGTCACAGCAGAGTACACGGTGACGAGTGATTGGACATGCTGGACCTGTGACACACATACACTGAGCCTGGAGCCAGCGGCGTTGGCCGATTCTCGCCTTAGGGCGTGACAGAGAGAGTCCGGGGTCTGAGTCACCAGCCTGCATGGCTGGTTTTTCTGTCTGTGAGTTTATGCATGAGTCAGGCACACATGTGACTTATTGGGACAGCAGATAGTGCCCATTCCTCCCCCAAGGACACGGACAACAGTGGAGCCCAAGGCGGGGCCTGCTAACCACCTGTGGTCACATGCCTGAAGGCGGGGGCAGGTTCCTGAAGGGCACCTGGCTCAGCCTTTGCACCCACTTGCTCTGAAGGACTCGGGCTCCTGATCCGGGTCAGACTTACTCAGCGGGGCCACATAAAGCTCTGCTCCATCTAACCAGACCAGCAGCCTGGCCAGTCCTGGCCCGGCACATCAGTGGCCGAGGGGCATGTCTGGCCCCGCACAGCCCTGGCCTCGGGAGAACAGGCCCAGCCAGTGGCAGACGGCACAGCAACTTTCTCCTGGAAACGGAGGTCAAGGTGATTGAGTTCAGAGACAGACCATCCTATGACACCAGGTGCTACACAGAGTCCATTCCCCGCCTCCCCGGCGGCTGGGACTGGGTGGGTAGCAGACCAGCCAGGTGCCCCTGAGGCTCTGTTCCACTGTCATGTGCCGGCACCCGACTCTGTTCACGGAGAGTGGAATAAAGAGGCCCCTGCTAGGAGAAAGCCAGAGGCCAGGCTCCTGCTGTCCCCCAGCCTTCGTCCAGAACAAAGGTAGCGTGCACCTTCCAAGAGACCGCCCAGGCCTTCAAAGAGAGCGGAGGAAGTGCTCGCTTTTCTTGAAAAACAAATCGCAGCCTAGGGACAGAGCTGGTTTTGGGGGTGCGCGAGCTCCCCCATCCCACTTCCAAAGCTTTTAAACTCTTTGAAAGGCTTTCCACTGAGTTACAATTTTATTAGATTGGTTCTCACTCCCAAAGTAAAGCTGGGCAGAAGGCGGGGAGAGAAAGCCCAGGGTGCCACTCCTGGGCCTTGGGAATGCGGGAAGGAGCCACAAAGGAAAGAAAGACATTGCACATTGTAAGGGCCTGTTCAGGTGCTCGAAGAATGGAGCCAGTTCATAAATGATTTCATTTGGAAACTTGCAGCTTGCAATTCAATCATTCTTCAATGAGAAATATATGATTTGCCAAATGTGGAATGGAATCATGAGGCCCCTGCGAAGTCGGAGGCAAAGCTAAACCGTGGCTATGCGTGCCCTGCACCTCCTTCTGCTCCACAGATTAGGGGTCCCTGTGCAAGGATGGGGTGCTGCCTGGAGCGGGGAGGCACACTGCTCACGCAACTGCATGCAGCTCCACATGCTGCAGACATTTAGCCCCGCCCCATCCCACAGGCCACGCGCACACACCCGCAGAAAAGGAATCTGTCCCCTCCTAGGTGTCTCTGTACTGAAAGCACCACACAAACACAGCACGAGCCACAATGCAGAGTAACAATGTGTAGAACCACACACACACACACACACACACACAGGCGGAATCTGAACTCAGTCCGTAGCCTGCTTGGCGGTATTAGATCTCACTTCCTCCCTGGTTTGATATTGTGCCGTAGTCATAGAGGATGGCACCCGAGGGTGAAGCTGCACGAGGACGCCAGGGCTCTCTACCAGGTCTGCAAGTCCCTGTGACCTACAGTGAATATATGTCCAGCGGGCTGGTGGCACGGCACACGCCCAGGACCAGTGGAAACTCACGCATGCACACGCCGTTTACCTTTCCCACTTTGGCAGAGCACCCAGAAATCACCACAGCCATTGTTTCATGAAATTATGCCCCAGAGGTGACAAGAGGTAGATCCCTAGAGGAGAATGTAGAGCGCATGTCCCTCAGTCACCTTGTCCCAAAACAGGCCTGGTGAAGACACAGAGGAATCGATGTCCAGGGCAGGGGCCTGCTGCCCAGGACATGGGCTTCCTCCACGGCCGGGCCTGCCTGGGATCCAGCCAGGGTAAGAGCGGGATCAAAATCCCACTGGCCCGGCCCTGGCCCACAGCAGGTTCAAGTTTTAAGGTGCAGCAGAATCGGTTTAAAATGCTGGTCCCAGGCCCTCGCAGACCTGAGTAGTGAAGGAGAGTGAGAATGCCAGGCAATCCCACCACAGGGTCCTGGGGCGGCACTCCAGGAAACCCTACAGGGCCCGGTGGGGTCTGGAGCAGGCCTGGCTTGGCTTCCCGATCCAGGGTGCAGAAGCGCTGTGGGGCTCAGCATCCCAGATCTGGGAAGAACTTCAGGCGCCAGAGACGGCCAGCTCCTGTGCAAAGGGAGGCTGAGGAAGGGCCAGGGAGCTCCCCGTACAGGACTGTGGGGACTGTCGCCAGGGGGCGTTCGTGATGAGACACGAACCTGGAGTCTGTCGTTGCTGGCTCCCCACCTCCCCTCTGCTCCTGGGGACTGGTTACCCCACTGAACAGGTAAGAACACTGAGGCTCAGAGAGGGCCCTGTCACACCGCCCGAGGGAACCGAGGCAGGAGAATGCAGCCTCCCTGTCTGACACAGAGCCCCCCTCAGAGCTCATCTCTTCCTGGACAAACGCTCTGATCAGACATGACGCAAACCCCAGGGCTCATGGGGGCAGCAGGGAAGGGGAAGGCCACCCGGTCCCTGATTCACAGCATTAATCAGGCAGGTCTGATCCTCTCACAGGCGCCCTCCACGGCCCCTCTGTCCCTTTCATCTTCAGTCCTGTTCTCTCCTGATTTTCCTCCTCTCTTCCCCTATTTTTTCACTTATCTCCTTTTGTCCCCAAAGTTCAAAACCACACAGTCCAATGCCCCTCCAGGTTCCTCTGCTGCCCCACAGCTGGCTGGCGGAGACTCTCCCCTGCCACCCTACGGCCACGCTGTCTAAAGAACCGATCACAGGTTCTCGGCCAGACCAAGGACCTACCGTCTTCCAGGGTACACTGAGGGATCCTGTTGGCCCAGAGGTTCCAAATATAGCCCACGTTCCACTCGAGGCACACGCGATGGTCTTTGAAGGGGCGTTCGAAGGGCGGGACCGTCTGCAGCAGGGTGTAATTCTTGGCCACGGCTTGGAGCAAGTTTTCCTCCCAGGTGACATTCAAGTCCCCGCCGCTGTGCTGGTGGGAAATCCAGGCTCGCAGTACCACCGTGGACACGGAAATGGAGTGTCTGATGAAGTAGTCGTCTCTGTAAACCATGATGCTGGGAAACCTCACGTGCACCACCTGCGTCCTGCTGGTGTGGAGATGCTTCTCGTTCTTCCACCTCTTTTTGTACACGGGGATGCTGCTCCTGAACTCGGAGGAGACCACGGCCTCCAGGCTGACCACACAAGGCTGAGAGCACAAGTACTCGACGGAGACCTCCGACACGTTCCGCACGCTCCCTTCGAAGACCGTGAAGTAGATGAAGTCCTTGTATGTGGCGCTCTGCTCTGCTCTGGGGATCACAGACGTGGTCAGGGAAGTCTGCCTGCCCAGAGACGGCACGAAATTCTGTAAAGGAGAGAAAGAGGTAAGGGATACGGAAGGTTGAACGGGATCATGTTAACACACATGCACGCACATGCACACACACACGAACACACATGCACACACACGCACACACATGCACACACATGCACGCACACACGCACACACACGAACCCACACGCACACACATGCACGCACACATCACTATTTTCCTGGGATGCAAAATACTAATCTAATCTGAGACATCGAGAGCACCATTAAGGGTTGGAGAAAAAACAACCCACAAGCTCACGCACACATTCAACCCTCTCCCGGGCTCAGCAGCATCTGCTGGTCAGAATGTGACTTTCAAAGCTACGTGGCAATAATTTCAAAGTCAGTTTCCAAATGGAAGAGCGAGATCACAGCAAACCCAGGAGCAACTGAAGCTGCCTTCGAGCGAAACAGAGAAGGCTGACTTCAGACACTTCGGAACGGTGGTCCTGATTCAAAGGGCAGCCGAAGGTTGCCAGATCCAAGGGTTCAGAGTGCACCCGCCAGAGAGCAGAGCAGGGACGCCAGCCGCCCCTGGTTCTCCTGGAGGGGCAGACAGGACAGTCTGCAGGAGCAACGGACCCGCAGGTTTCCAGAGCTCCTTGTCACACGCAGGCAAGCAGGGGCCAGGGCTGTGGCATCTGAGTCTCTGGCCATGACCGGTGCCACATGTCCCAGGAGACATTCTAGACTTGTGTTTGTCGAGCCTGTCCTTTACGTGGCCCTGTCTCTCGCTGTGACAGCTTCCAGGGGACCTCGGGAAGCCTGGTTATGAAATCCAGGCAATGCTTTCAGCATGAGGTCCTGAAACGTGGGTGCTCTTCTAGATCCGACTCTGTGATTCACTATCCAAATCACAACAGCCCAAAGGTCACTTTGGATCACTTCACACCCATCAGAAGGGCCAGCATAGGAGCAGGAGGAGGGCGAGGAGGAGGAAAGAAAAATAGAAAATGACAAATGTCGGAGGGAACACGAAGCGCTCAGAAGCCCTGCACATTACGGGCAGGTGTACCTGCTGTGGGGAAAGTACAGTAGTTTCTTTTAAAATGGCCCATCTGAGCCAGGCGCGGTGACGCACACCTGTAATCCAAGCGACTTGGGAGGCTGAGGCAGGAGGATCGCGAGTTCAAAGCCAGCCTCAGCAACTTAGCGAGGCCCTAAGCAACTCAGTGAGACCCTGTCTCTAAATAAAATACAAAATAGGGCTGGGGATGTGGCTCAGTGGCCAAGTGTCCCTGAGTTCAATCCCTGGTTCCAAAAAAAAAAAAAAAAAATGGCCCGTCTGGTCGGGCAAGGTGGTGCACTCTGCAACCTCAGCTACTTGAAGCCTGAGGCAGGGGAATCACAAGTTCAAGGCCAGCACCAGCAACTAAGCAAGACCCTGACTCAAAGTAAAACAATTTTAAAAAGGGTTTGGGGCTATAGCTGAGTGGTGGAACTCCCCTGGGTTCAAACCCCAGTAATGAAAAAAGGAAAATTAGACATGTAAGTACCATATGAGCTGATGCAGCAATTCCACTGCTGGGTAGAGACCCAAAGGAGATGAAGGAGCATAACGCTGTAGACTCAGCGTCGTTCACAACAGCTAAAAACAAAAGGGGCACACAGGGCGGGATGGAGTGCAATTCCCATACATGCTGTAACATGGGTGAGCCTTGAGAACACACCAGAGCAAAAGAACAAGCACTGTGTGACCCACCCACGTGAGACACTAGTCAAAGTCACAGAGACAGAAAGGAGAACAGGAGCCTGCGGAGCGGGAGTCTGGGGGCCCAGCGTTTCAGCATGGGATGATGTAGGTGTGCTGGAGATGGGGCGTGCAGGCCGTCCCACCGCAACATGAATTCTCCTGAGACCACTGAGCTAAGACGTGGCTAAAATGGCAAGTTTTAAGTTTGAAAAAGGTCACTTTGGTCTCCTCCAAATAAAGAAGAAATAGGGCTCTTTCTTCAATTCTGGCTTGGAGCCGTGGAGAGGCTCGAAGCTGCCATCAGGGATGTCTAGAGGTAACAGTGGTGAAGCGGAGCGTGGCCAGGGCTCAGGCCAGACCCTTACATCCCGGGGGGAGATGGCACCAGGAGAGAGCCATCTGATGGCTTTAGTGGGGAAATGGCATTTGGGAGGGCTTCAGGGGATGAAGAGAAGTTCTTCAGGTGAGGATGCAAGGGAAAGAGACCGGGAGTGGTGTGAAGAGCACCAGAGGGAAGGAGGCAGGAATCGGGCTCAGGGAAGAGAGAGCAGCCGGGTTTGCCCCAGAATACAACCGGGCAGGTAGAAATGCACAGGGAGGCAGGACAGGAAGGAAGGCCCTCCTGGCTCTGGAGACCGAGTCCCTGCCCCAGGAAGGAGGACTTCCCTCTACAGACAGCAAAGGCCCAGGGAAGTTCTCTGTAAGAAGGTGGTGTGGCCCTTTAAAGCAACTGACAGCCAGTCAAACCAAAGCCAGGGCCAGGGTTGTGGCTCAGTGTTAGATGGCTTGCCTAGTGCATGAGAGGCATTGGGTTCGAGTCTCAGCACCATAGTAAACAAAACACAGTCCATTGACAATTAAAAAAACAAAAACAAAACCAGAGCCAACAATCCACAGAAAAATGAGCAAATGCTGTAGCTCATTGATAAGTAAATTCTCACTCAAGTAAGAAAAGAGCAAATAGAAACTACACCAAGATACCATTTTTAACCCAGCAGACTCACAAATCAAAACAGCAGGTTACATATTACTGGCTGGAGTTAGGAAGAATGCTCTCTGAGGTATTGCTGGTGGCAATAGTCACTGAGGCCAGACACTAATTCCATTCTAGGAGCTTATCCTAAAAATATATTCAAACCTGTGTGAAATGATGTATGTATACAGCTTTCTCACACTGTTTTAGCAGCAGAAGATGGGAAACTTCATTGAGAGGGGCTGATTAAATTATAGTACATTCACCAGGCACAGTGACACACACCTGTAATCCCAGCAGCTGGGGAAGCTGAGGCAAGAGGATCACAAGTTCAAAGTCATCCTCAGCAACTGAGCAAGGTTCTAAGCAACTCAGCAAGACCCTGTCTCTAAATAAGATACAAAAAAGGGTCTGGAATGTGGCTCAGTGGTTCAGCACCCCTGGGTTCAATCTCTGGTACCCCCCCCCAAAAAAATCATTAGTACATTTACTTCTGGAATACTATGCAGTTGTGAAGAGGAAGCTTTTCATGTACAGACCATGGAATGATCTCTACAGGGTATTTTGGTTTGAAGTTTTTTCCTTGGTTTTGAAGCAGATCCAGAAATACCATATAGAGTTACACACACACATATGGTTAAAAAAATATTCCTTGAATATGCATAGCACTGATTGTTCACATGGAACAAGGACAGGGACAAGGTGACCAGGTGACAGCGTAGGAGGAAGCTGTGCCTCCTGCTCTATTCCTTGTCTTTTGAATCCTGTACCACAGGAATATTCAAAGAGCCGGGAGAGCTATGGTCCTAAAAGGTGAAAATGGAAATTGCAGTTTCTACCAATGGCAGAGAAGACTCAAAGGACGGGCCATTTCCTGATGAGTCACGGGAAACCTGCGGGAAGAAGTAGCAGGGTGGGTACAGTCCCAATCGTCGGCCCCACTGGGACAGATGTAATTGTTTTATGTTCTCATTTATGCTGCCAAATTACAGGGAGAAAACAAACATGAAAACAATCTCATAATTGGAAGCGCGGAGCGTTAGGACGGCCAGCCTGGTGACGCGCCTGCCCCCGCCCTCAAACTGCAACCTGGGAAGCGACAAGGAAGAGCTGAGGTTCGCGCGGGGCCCCAGGGGCGGGTCCGCAGACAGCAGCCCAGACGCCAGGCCCGCTCCTTCACTGCCAGGCACTGCCCACCGCAGGGTGGCCACCCCGGAGGCCCGCTGCGTCTCGGTGGCCTGGGCAGTGCCGGCTGAACTGCGCTTGGGCTGGAGAGGAGGTGCCCGCGTTCCTGCCCGGGCAGCGGTGGGTTCCTTCCTTCAGCCACCGATGTGCCAGGACCGCACAGCGCCGCCTCGAGCAGTTAAGCGCGCAACAGAGCTGCGCCCAAAGCCAGCGCTCGCTGGTGCCCAGGGAAGCTGGCCCAGAAGAGCAGCCTAGGGGTGGCCAGCGCGCCTTGATCCACAGCAATGGTCCAGATGCTTCTGTGCTAAATTTGGCGCCAGGAGACATTTGCTTCTGTAGTGAGGCAACAGGGAGAGCTGAGTCCAGGACGTGCTTCGGTATATTAAATATCCTAGCGTGTTCTTTTCCAAAGAGCGATTTCAACCCCTTCCTCGTTCCTTTCATTTGTACTTTAAAAACTCACCCAGGCCCAATTCTCCTGCTTTGCTCCCCACGCCCCCAAAGATTTTAATGCGGATCCCACTAACTCCAGTGAAAACCTCTTTTAAACAGAATGCTGGCGAAAGGCCATTCGATTTCACTAGATTTCATTGCAAAGTGCAGTTAATAATAATCCAGTTCATTATTTTACATCTGATTGCTAAAAATACACCAGTCACACTTCCGCATTAGTACGCACAGCCGCGGCTGCGTGGTTTCAGGTTGTTTGATGCGTGGTGCAGAACGCTGTGGATGGGAGGTAGGTGCACCCTCGCCCTGGACCTGCCTCTCTGGGCCTTCTCTGCAAATTGTTTCAAAGACAATCTTCATATACTCCTCTGAACAATATTTCATCCTCACCTGGCTCAACGTCTCAAGCCCAGTAAACGTGAGCCCCAGGGACAGGAGTGTAGACTCAGGCTACTCAACACGGTAGTCACCAGGCAGATTGGGCTCATGCCACGTGGGCGGGCCTCGCGGAGATGTGCTACAAAATGTAAAAGATTTCAAAACCTCCGGATTTAAAGAGAGGCTTTGGAACATCTCATTAATAATTTAATATTGATTGAATGTTGAAGTGATAATATTTGGGTACATGGAGTTAAATAAAATACTACAATTAATTACACCTGTTCTTGTTGACTTTTTAACGTGGCAGCTACTGAATACAAAATTACATTATGTGGCTTGAACTTTCTCCTGGATGGCGCTATTCTACACTTCAGGCTAGCAGATTTTCGCTGTAAAAAGTGGCCAGATGGTAAAAGCAATCATCCCTGGGTAACCATGGGGGATTGGTTCCAGGACCCCCAAGGACATTGAAATCTGTGGATGCTCAAGTCCCTTATATAACGTGCTCTATTTGCATATCACCCGGCACAGCCTCCTGCATCTCTAGGTTACTTATGGTGCTCATGCAACAGAAATGCTACGTAGTTGTGTTTCTGAATTGTTTAGAGGATAATGACAAGAGAAATGGTTTTTGGGGGGTATTTTTTAGCATTGGCTGAAACTGAGGGTGTGGAGTGCTGACTTATTTAGAGTGTTTGGGTCACTCAGTGTCCCCAGCTCTGCTGCAGTGTGAATGCAGCCACAAGGGAGGGACGGCACACAGCCGACGATGTCATCCCACACAACTGTATTTACAAAAACAGGCAGCTGGCTGGCCGGCCCTGTGAGCCAGTTCGCCAGCCACTGTTCTGGATTATCAACTTTTGTTCTAGATGGGGTTTTGAAGCACACAGAGTGGCATGCTTCGAAGGGGGTCATCACCTGAGAGAGGGACGAATAAGCCAACCAGGCCCATTTCAGGCACAGGTAGGAATGGGGCTCTGTGCCTGGGCTTTCTAAGGTGTCCAGGAGGTGGCTGCTGACATCCTGCTTTGGTTTATTTCGGAAAAGCTCTAAATCAGATGAGAACCTGCAGCCAGGCTGGGGACAGAGGTATAGTTTCACAGCCCGAGAGGCATATTTGAGAATCGGGGTGACCAGTGAAGCAAAAGAGAAGAGTGACGTCAGGACCGGAGGTGGTCGAGTGATGGGGTGCTTCAATATCACCCGTGCGGCCTGGGCACAACCTCCAGAAGGCCTCAGTCTTCAGCCTTGGGGTACCTCTGGAATGCAGGAAGTTGGCACCTCGTGGGTTGAGCCGACCCCGGGGGCAGCTGCTACTCCATGAGTTGTGGCTACTTCTATTGTGTACCGAACCAACACCAATTAGCAACACCTCGTACTCCAAATATTGATTAAGCTGAAACTGATTTCCTGGCTTAAGTCCTGTGTGTGGTTATCAGCTGCTTCCTGCCAGGAAAATAAAGCAGTGAGCTTGAAGAGTTCCGGCTACAGGCACGACACGTGTCCAACCTTCATAGGTATTTTCACATGCCAGGTTGCATTAACATAAGCTCAGAGATAATCCCACGCGGTCCTTGGTCTGGAAACTAGGAAGTCAGATCAACGTCATTGCTATGTCTCCCTCCAGCTTCTAGGGTAGAGCTTGGCATGGGTAGGAACTTAGTGATTCTTGCTGAAATAGGGGACTGGGCATGCATATTCCTGCCAGGTGCCTCAGTGAGCCAGCCTGCACGCTGCTGCACAGCCCTGGTGGCACCTGCTTATAAACCAAAAGACTGGATCCAACCCGGAGGACCTACTGTCCTTCTCTAACCATGGGGGCTGGGGGTGGGGCATTATATACACCCAGTCCATCAACCCCTTCCAACAAAAGCCCTTACCTTTGGCATCTCACCAGGCCTCTGGGGTCACAGTGGACCTAGGGACTATGAGGATTAGGAAGGTGGCACTCTGATACCCCCCCACCCATTTGGGGCGTGCTTCTATCAGCTATTTAGTTCCTCCAGACCTTTCAGACAACCACACTACGTTCTAGAATGTTTCCATTTCTCTACACCAAAAATACAAATTAAATTTTAAACATTTCCCATCCCTCTAACCGTCTGCTGGATTCCTGTTCATCTGGCAAGATCACCCATGTTAATGCGATAATGAAAAACACTGAGGTAATGTCACCTGTCTGCATCTCGATGCCAGCTTTTGTATAATAATGCCTTAAAAGCACAGCCCAAATGCACTGCAGCTCCAGGCAGGACGGGAGGGGCGGAGGGGACCCCTGCACCCCTCCGATCAGGCCATTCAGGCAGCCACGTGGAGGTCCCACCTCCACACTGATCTGCTCTGCACACTCGGAGCTGGGAGCTAAGGAAGCCTGGGCCCCCGGTGAGTGAGCCCTGACCAAAGTCCAACTTGACGTCACAGTCACAAAACAGACTTCTTTGCCTTTTTGTATGTATTGTAATTTAAAAAAAAAAAAGGAAAGAAATGGGCCAGTTAATTTGTGTTCATAATAGAAGACCCAAATTTGGAGACCTGAATGCATTAATTCAGCTTGGGAATCAAAAAACAGATGAATTTATGTATCTGGTGGATGGAAAAACACAAAATTCCCAGCGCAGCCTAAACTTCTTCTAGGATGACTGCATTTGGTTCCTTTAAACAAAATCAATAAGGAGAGACTCAATTCAAATAACCTCCTTTCAAAGAGCTAGGAAACTTGGCTCTTTTTCTCTGTATGGCCCATGAGCTATTTAAAGAAGAAACAGAGATGGGAAAATCTTAAATCATTCACATCTCGCTATGGGAAGTTCATTTACACTTACACGTGTATGTGGGTAGGTTTGATATGCAAACAATAATCAAGTGTCTGTCTTCCTCATTTCTACCCATTTTTCCCCATCAGTCACCTAAGAAAACCCTGGCTCATGCGCACTCTCTCCAAACTGGCCAGATCAAACTTCCACGGGTCAAAAAGGTAATTGTATTGGATAAAAAAGGCCTGTTTTCCAATTTCTGCTGACTAGACAGAAGCAGAAATTCTGTTTATGTCAACAAAGCATGCAATTAAGCAGAATGGGCGGTGATGTCAATATGGACTTCAAAACCAAGATGTGCCTTGGGAAACATTTCCCAGTCAAGCACCACTCCTTCCCAAGCCTGAGAGCTGGCCAGAGAAACGCATCACAAGAATGATCAATATTCCAGTTGGGTAAGGTCCACCCCCCCACACCACCGTGCAATTTAATGGGCTGTTCTTTTTTTTTTTTTTTTTTTGGGACCAGGGATTGAACCCAGGGGCACTCCACCACTGAGCCATATCCCCAGCCCTATTTTGTATTTATTTAGAGACAGGGTCTCACTGAGTTGCTTAGGGCCTCGCTAAGTTGCTGAGGCTGGCTTTGAACTCGAGATCCTCCTGCCTCAGCCTCCCAAGTGCTGGGGTTATAGGCGTGTGCCACCACGCCCGACCAAATGTGCTGTTCTTTTCATCTCATAGCATCCAAAGGGAACTGAGGTTGGTTTGGTTTTATTTCATTGAGGCCCTACTGTGTGCTGGGCATGGGGACAGGTGTATTTAATCTTTCTTCCCATCCACTGCTAGCCTCATCCTTTCACATACACCATTGTGGAAATTCTCGATTCTGACCTAATCCCCACAGTAGCCCCACGAGGGAGACGGCATTCCTGTTTGACAGCTGAGGCATGGAACGGACTCAGAGTGGGTGAGCAACTTGCCCAGAGTCAACCAGCTACTAACAAGCAGAGACAAAATTCCAACCTTATTGGCTGACTCTAAAGTCAGAGGGAATGTCCCCCTTTCTTTCCAGAAACACCCTAAATGATGTTCCCACTCACCCACTTGCCTTTACCTGTCACCACTCTCTGACATCAGGTGAGGGACCTGCAGTCCCATCTTGAAAGGATGGTGGAAGGGGACTAAATTCCATCTTGTCAACCTCCCTCCAGTCTGGGGAGAACAGACCTTGCCAACTGGCCAGCACAAGTGGGCCCTTTGCTGGGTAAGGCTGAGGGACGCCAACTGCGAGGCAGGAGCTCCTGGGCCACGTCACTCGCAGCTCAGCCCTTCCGCCCCCCAGCTCCCTTCCCAGAGGGATGGGACCTGCCAATAAATAGGGTAACTGAATTCACTTCAGGGTATTTATGGTCTGCTCAAGTCCATCTGTCTTCTCAGTGAATTGCTGGCTCTTCGTTCGTCCCTCTCCCTTCCCCCTGGGTCGCTCCTCCGGCTCCCAGGCGGCTGCCACAGGCAGTGGGGAGACTGGAAAGCAAAGGCAAGCGCCGCGATGGGGATTTTAGAAGCACCAGGAGGCTCACGGAGTTTCAAGATCACCTCTGTCTTTCACACATCCACAATCACGCTTCTGGAGCTGAATATTCGAGGGTCCCTGGCCCTGTTTTGGTCTTCCTATGCCATGCATCGCACACACAGGCTAATGAATACTCGGGATGGATGACCGACAGGATGCGGCCACTTAGGCTCCTGTACAAGACTCTGATGCAGCGACCGTTTGGTAACCATCCTATGTACACCTGCGCTGCTAATGTCCTCATTTCTTTGTCCCCTGCTTGTCTAACAAGCGCAAATGTCCATTCTGAATATTTCAGCTGTACTGCTGACATCAATATTGGCCATCGTGAGATTTATTTTCTCACTTAAGAAAAAATTATACATAGGAGACTAGAGCTCAGAATGGACAGAATTGCCTTCTAGAAGCTCTATCATCACAGAAGGGCCTGGGGCAGCCTCCGGCTGGTGTAAGGAAACAGCAAGGGGGTCTGTGGGGTGGGCGGGCAGCACCAGTGACCTCAGGGGAAGCAATTCCAGTATCCTTTGCTTTCCAGGCCCTGGCCCTCTCTGAGGAAGCTCACTGCATCTTGACCTCTGGTGACCTCAGAATTTTCTGGCAGTTGCTGGAACTAGGGATCATCTTTTCAGAATCTGCTTGGCATGGTTCCGTGACTTATCTTTCAGGCCTCATCACAATTATTCATGCTTTGGCAGTATCCTAGCTACAGTCACAGTACTCAGGGGTGACACCGAAGCTGCTCTGTCCCAGCTGGTGGAGAAGGCAGGCACCCCTGTCCTCAGTACCCTGCCTCTGGGGACATGCTCCCCAAGGGGACGGGGGCTCAAGGCCTTCTGTGCAGAAAGCCACTTTCAACCTCTAGCCCTTGTGAACAGGCTGACACGAAACAGGGACTGGTCCCCAAATCAGTGACAATTTGGCTCTAAATGCACTCCAGTGTACAATTGCTAGACACCAGGACACACATCCACACAAACTCAAATGCTAACCCTCCAGCTGCCCCAGGAGTACATAAAGACCCACTCCTTCACCTCTCCGTTACCGATGGCAAACATTTTCTGGTTTGTCTGTCTAATTTTTTTGTTTTCCTCTTTAACATCCTGCTTCGATTCTGCGGTCTGTGCTTCCTGCTTTGTGTATTTTAGTTTACTTTGGAAATGACCTCACATCCTAGCCAACCACACAGTGGCTACTGATTGCTAGAGCTTTGCTAATGGACCACACATTATGCACGAAGGGATGGGTAACATGCAGCAAAATGCAGAAGGCAATAAACTAGCATGGGTTAAAGCTAGGGGTCTAGAGGTTAGACAGATTTGGGTTTAATCTCAGACTGTGTGGCTTGGGGCAAATGACTTAACCTCTCTGAGCCTCCCTTATCTCATCTGAGTGGAGATCATAATAGCTCCTACTTCACCAGCTAAGATTCATATTGGATAATGCCTACAAGTGACTCAGTACAATGCAGACTATTATCACTACTATTTAGGTTTCCGAATTTCAGAAGTGCTTTCTCTGTCCACTGTCTACACACACTTGAGATCCTGCCTGGCTGTTCTGTTCTACTTCTACCCTCTACCTGTCCTCTATCCCCCTGACCAACTGCCTCCTTCAGGAAGCCTTCTTTGGTTAAGCAGAAGGGTTAACCGAGGTTAACCAATGATACATTTGCGTTGCTTCTCAGTCTGTTCATGTTACTTATCACAAAGTAATGCTGATATTTCTCCAATTCACACACCAAGTCTGTCTGGGATCAGGAGGCCTTGCCTTTGGAAGTACCTGTTCTCCACACCTGGGGAACAAAATCCCCAGCACATGGCCAGACGTCAGAA
>JAJEJO010003448.1:38883-151054 GCA_020662805.1 Glaucomys volans | reverse complement strand
GGAGGCCTTGCCTTTGGAAGTACCTGTTCTCCATACCTGGGGAACAAAATCCCCAGCACATGGCCAGACATCGGAACAAATCACAGACCACCTTCTAAGGCAGGCTTTTGCTTCCCAGGGTGTGCAAAACCTTCTCATTCAGTTGCACAATGGACCTTCTTGCCTGTCAAAGTCTCTCTTTTATATCAGAAGCCAATCAGAAGGAAACACACAGGCAGGAAGCACTGACAGATCCCCCTCCACCAAGTTCCAAAACCCTTTCCTCCCTGGCTGCAAGACATTCACCCATGCTCTAGTTATTTTCCACATTACAGTATTTCTATAATCTCTTTCCAGAGCTCTACCTCACCGCTTCCCTGTCTCCCTCCAGCCTACCATGTCATCATTTTCCCTCGTTGTGATCCCTTCTCTCCAATCCCCTTGGCCCATACAGAACTCCCAACTGGCTCCATCCTCTGCCTCTATTCTCACAGTCATACCTGCCTTCAGGTTTTGCACTTGTATCTCTTGATTTCTTGAACTCTCAAGAAGTGGTCCCTCCTTGCCAGCTCTAGAGACTTCCACGTGGAACTTTCCATACCACCTGCACATGAATGTCTCATGCTCAGCTCTGCGACATCAATTCTGCTTCTGTGGATAACCAGCAGTGCCTTGTGTACAGGGATCATCTGTTTAAACTGAAACCCTGTCATTTGTTATGGCAGTTTTATTTATGAGCCTGTGTGCTGTGACCCTGTGGCAGAAATATTAAATAATAATATCCCCTGGGCGGAAAAAAAAATCATTCATGTTAAATGACAACTTCTTGTGAAAACATGAACTAAATTCAACCATGAAATTTGGTATTGGCTAATTTTGAAATACGAGCAAAAGCATGGGTTGCTCAACAGGTAGATACAAAGGCAGAACCACGATTTGCATTCTTACACTCCTGCTTCAAGAAATGAAACATCCAAGAAGTAGAGTGTTAAAAAAAAAAAAAAATCTTCAGCTGGGTGGCAAAATTCTTCAGAATCAAATTCTAATTCCTGCCAGTACCTCCTGGGTAGTTTTGAGCTGCTAAAAAGAAAGACTCCAGATAATGACAATGATACATAAGTGAAAATTCTGGACAATGACACTGCTCAATTTTTAAAAAACATTCTGTGAATTTCCTATTACATCAGTTTCATGATTCAGCAGTTTCCATTTCATTTATTTACAGAAATATATGGCGAGATAACCCAAGGTTTCTGCAGGATCCTGGAACGGTAAGGTACGCTGGGGTGCAAGGGTGTCGCCTTCTGCAAATTTACTATTGTTTAGGAGAATCCAAAAACAGGAGAAAGCAAGTCAGAATAAAAGAACTGAGAAATATTTCCCCACCGTGCTCTGAGGGTCTCAATTACTCTGAAATTTCAAATGAGTTGGTTCTGAAAAATAGGCTACTGCCATTTAGTTGATGAGTAAAACAAGCCAAGAAGTGTGTCAATTGCAAACTGACACACAGGAGCCAAGCATATTCTCTGAAATGTCAATGTTCAAGACGCAGCTCAAGTCACTACTCTGGCGGTAAGCGCGTTACAAAGAACTAGATTTCTTTCTGGCATCCGCAACTTGGCTGGAGTGACCAAGGAGGAGTTAAGGAGCGCTGGAAACCGCGAGGTGCGTTGGCACAAAACCGTCCGGGCCATGAGGACCCGGTGGAAACTAAAAGGGTCGAAGCGGTTGGCAGGTGTGGAGAGAAAGAGACGAACTTGGGCACCGGAGGGAAAGGAGCCTGGAGAAAATGGGAGGGAAGCCCAGGAAGGGTGGGGAGAGGGCTGGGGAGCAGTGCGTGGCGGGGCGGGAAGCGATCTCGGGGTAGCGAGGTTTTCGGATTGAGTGGGGGACAACAAGGGATCCCGAGGGGGACCTGACCCGGGTCTACAGCGAGTCTGAGAGGGGGAGCGACCGACACAGCGGACAGAAGCAAGTCCGATGCACGCGCCCCTCTCTGCGCCCGGGTTCCCATCCCAGGTGCCCCAAGCGCCCAGGGCGCAGAGGCAAGGAAGAGAGAAAACTAGCGGCGTCGTCCCCACCCCGTTTGACTGGGGTCCTTGGCCGCCCCCACCCACGTCCCGGGAGCCCCGCGCAGAGGGGAGGACCCGAGCGAGGTCCGGCGCTCACCAGGTAGCAGAGCAAGAGCAGCGCGCAGGCAGGGCGGCCGCCGAGGCCCGGGGGGACACCGCCGCTCGGGGGAGCCATGGCTGCGGCTCGGGGGCCGACCGCGGGCGGCGGGGGTTGCTGCTGCTGCTGCCGCCGCGGCCACCAGAGCCCCGCGCCGCGCCGCTGCATGGCGAGGCCGCCCGGATCCGGGCCGGAACAGGTCACCTGGTGCAGGGACCGGCCCCCGCCCGAGGCGCCACCTTCCCGCCCGCCCCCGGCCGGGCCGGCCGCCGCGCGCGGGGCCACCTGCCGCCACCGCCGGACCCGCCGCCGCCGCCACTGCTGCTCCCGCCGTCGCCGCCCCCGCAGCCCCAGCCGAGCGCCGGCTCCTCCCCGCCTCCCCGTCCCCGTCCCCTCCCTCCCCTCTGCCTTCCTGCCCAGCCCGCCTCCGGGCCGCTCCCTCCGGCCCGGGGCTCCCAACGCTCCCGGCAGCGGGCGCCCACGCAGGTGGGGACCGACCGGGGTCCCGCCCCCGGCCGCCGCCGCCCCCTGCGCGGTGCGCTCGGCCGCCAGCCGGCCCCTCTCCCTTTCTTTCCCTTCCTCCTCCGCCCCCTCCGCGCCCCGGCTCTCTGCGACCCCCTCCCTCCCTGCCTCCCCGCCTTCTCTCCCTCACCTCCCTCCTAACCCCCTGTACCCCGACTTTCTCCCTTTCCCCCTTGTCCTTTCTCCCTAACTCCCCTCCCCTTCTTCTCTTCCTCCTTCCCGCTGTCGCCCTCTCCCACCCACCCCTTCTGGCGGCCGCGCAGCCCAGTTCCCGCCCGTGCAATGGGTTTTGTTTGGTGGTTTTGGGGCTGGGGCGCCATTCCCGCAGGGCGAGCGTGCCCCCTGGAGTTGTGCCACGCAGCGGCCCAGCTTCAAGTCCTCAGGGATGGATTTTGACCCCTGCCAACTTCCACCTGTCCACCTGCAGGGCTGGGGCCGCCCTCCTGCTCTCAGGCTTTCAGCCCGGGCTGTGCCCCACCCTGCCGGCTGATTGGTGACACGTTCTGGATGTTTCCCGAGGGTTTTGTGCGGTGCTGCCGCTGCCGCCGCCGCGCTCTTTGTTTTAATTGTCCAGAGTATTGGCGCCCGGAGCGGGTTTGTATTTGATTTGCATCCCTGTGCTCCGGCTTCCACTTTAGACTGAAAAGAAAATGAATTAATTACGCCGGTACAATCGTACTCATACCCCAAATGAAAGGAGTGAGGCCCTTGAAGTGCGCAAACAGCTTGTAGAAAATCAGGACACATCCTCGGCCTCGGGGACGCAGGTTGGGACTGGCTGCTCGCTGGCCCAGGTTCCGCTGCCAGGCCGAGATGGGTGGGATGTAGGGCCCGGGAAGCGCTTGGTCGCTGGGACAACTGCTTGGGGGCGCAGGGCTGCTGCTCCGAAACAGTTAAGCTACCTTCGAAAGTTCGCACAAGCTTCCCTTTGGCACTGGTGGATTTGTGCCGATTGGAACTAATAATAGACTGGGAGTCTGCAGAGGTGCCATTACTGTGGGTCAAGTCACCACAGGAATGGGGCCTGGACTGGTGGTGAAGATGCGATGCCCAGGGTTAAATAGAAGGCTCCCTGTGCCAGCACGTGCCCTCAGCCATCTCACCCAGGCCTGGCCACACTGGTGATGTCCTGGCAGCTGAGTCATCCCTTCCTTTGCTTTTTTTCTTTTTTAGGTCATCTATGAGCTGTGGCCCTGTGTGAAGCCCCTGGCCCCCAGGTACAGGCTCCAAGATATTTATACCAGTGCTTCTCAAACTTCAGCCCTGGACAAACAGCTGGAAGGATCATTAGAATGGGTGACTGGAGTCCACCCATGGAATTTCAGGTTTAGTGGGTGCTGGGTGGTGCTTGAGAACTGGCTATCTGCAAAGTCCCCAGGTAGCACCCATGCTGCTGGTCCAGAGACCCAACTTCCAGAACCAGTGGCTTGTAGGAAAAGGAACTCCTGCCCTCTTCTCAGCCAGCTGCTGCCACAGTAAAACATGGGGGGGGGGATGACAGATGTTCCCACTATCTCTGTCCCACTTTTGCAGAAACAAAGCATTTAAAATTCTTCCATGTAATGTAGAAAACTATTTATTCTGTTGAGTGTCCAAGGGAACAAAAGAGTGAGTGGCTTCATCCCAGATCCTCTCTATATTTTTTCCAACAGGCCACAATACAGACTGTATTCTTCATGCATGTGTGATGAAGATGGTCAGCAGGTTCAGGAGAAGGGACCTTGGCACCGCAATATTCCTGGGCTTTCCACCTGTCTTCCTGGGTCTTTCTCCTGAGTTTTTCTGTTCCCTCATTGCACCCAGACTCCCTTGGTCTTCAGAGAACTGAATGGTTCCCTCGGGTTGTTTGTAATCAGGATTCATGGAATTGCAGTTGTCAAAGCTTTTGTGGGCTTTAAGCCTTTGCATTTACCCAAGCTTAGTCCTTGCAGAGGAGCCCTGCAGGGGGCTGGCTATATTTAACCATGGACTGTATTCCCAGTTGCTCACTTATTTATCTTCTATTGCTCCCTTGCTGCTGTTGGGCACCACCCAGGCCCGGGGAATTCAGAAGTAGGCAGGACCATCCACTCTGCCAAGAGCAACAGGCATGTAGAAAACTGGCCCCAAAGCACTGGAGTCCTCTAAGACGGACATTGGGGTTGCTCTGCTGCCCAGGGAACAGGGGTTGGGGTCGCCTGACCACTCCAGTATGGGAGAGGGCAGAGGGAAGGTCAGGACTTCTTTTCACTGTGGAGTGTGACATTTAGCTCTAAGACAGAGATGCTTATTACCCTTGCCTCCTTCCCAATGGTTTGTTAGTCATTTGAAGTGTGTGGTTTGATTCCAGAAAATCCTGTATTTAAAAATAAAGATGTTTCTCCCATCACCCTGTGGAAGGGCTTGATATTCCACCATTACAATTCATTGGCTTGAATTAAGTTTTAATACTGCACTAAAATCCAAAGGCCCCAGGGGGAGAGTGAATGAATCTGGCCTCCTTCGTGCCTGTGAACCTCTTTATCACGTCCCCTCTAAGGAGATAGGGAGAGAACAGTCCCACAACTCAACACAAAAGGGGACCATGGTGACTGGAGGGAGGATAGGGGTCTGAATCTATGAAGCCCAGGAGGAGGAGCAGCCAGAGGCCTAGGCCTAGAGCAGAGGAGGGAAAGTGGCCCATGCTGGTTATGCTTGCCTCTTGCCTAGCTGGGCCCAGCATGGCGCCCTGGGCCCGTAGTTCTTAGACTCTGAAATGGCTTAAGATGAGCCAAGAGTCAAGTCTCAGGGAGCGTTGCAGTCCACCAACTATTAACTTGTCAGGTTAAAAATATTTTTTAAAACAAGCTAAAATATATTCTCTTCTACCAACATCATTTTATTAGAAGGGAAAGGGATTTTCATTATCAAAAAAATAGAAACCAACATCATAATAAAAGATAGTCTTTAACCAGAATATAATCGGCATGTGAAAAACTCCTGACTCCTTCTTATCCTTTTGCTCGGGGTTAGTAGAAACATGCCTTTGGACTGGCTCTGTCTACACGAGCACTTGGAAACCGTGTTAACAGGTGCTTCGGATATTTAAGGTAAAGAGATCTGTCCCCACAGAGACAGTTGACCCCTGGGCTGGAACAGATGCAGGGGAGGCCTTCTGTGGGAGTAAAGAATGTCCCTTTTACCCCTCCTCTCCTACATAAATGGCTAGGACCCAGGCACATGCCACCAACTCTAGGAAGCAGTCCCTCCGGACCTCAGGGCAGGGCACAGTTGGTTGTTCTCCCTGTGGCCAGTGGCTTATTCTGCCATGTAGTGTGGTTGGTTGGTCTGTTCTCTAGTGGACTGTAAGTGCCTTGAAAGCAGGGCTTTTTTCTTACTATCTCTGTGTACCCACCCCCATGGCTTATAAATAGGATGTTCTCAGACGTACTCACTGGCTAAAATTGAACCCAACAGTCTTTTCATTTCTCTCTTATTGCCCCCCCCCCCTTTAAATTCACTGTTATCCCCCGATCTATTTCTACAGTAAGGGTTCTCTGGAACTCTGGAGTCTTTGCTTCCTCCATTCCACTCCTCCTTTCTGTAATTTCAGTTATTCAAAATGAAGATGAATGAAGGGCGACATTTGCCTTTTATATCAAAATAGAAGAGAAGAAAGCAGAAATAGAAGAGAAGCTTGCTTTCAGGCTACATACTCACTAACCCAATACGGAAACTGCCCCTTTTTTTCCCCCTCTGCCATAGATGACCTCTGGAATCTGGCTAAATCCTGTAGGCCATTTTTTCATGTCTAGCATTTCCATTTTTGATCATGACCCCTAGGCTTTACCTTCCCTAGACCTATTCCCTGTCTCTGCTCTTTGTTTTGTATCTTCCATATTTACCCATTACCTCTTGTTCCTTCCTCAGAACATTCCACCAGATTCCATCCTCTTCTCCTCAGCCTCAGCCCCACCATTGGAGCCTCTAACCTGCGGGCTCTGCCTGGGGACCACAGAGCCTGACTGAGAAGCTGCAGGGAAGGAGGCTGGGAAGCGCCTGTGTCACCAGAGAGCTATCCCTGGGTTTTTATGGGAACGTTGAAGGTCTCTGGATTCACTGGGTCGGCAGCCCTGGCATGCTCCGAAATGAGCTCTATTTCTGGGCCTGTCAGATGAAATGCTGTTGCTCCTCGTTATTTTTGGCTCTTTGCCCTTCTGAATAGGTGCATCTTCAGCTCCATTCTGGCCCCACCCTGAGCAGGGAAAGGCAGGCAGCTTCCCTAAGCTGAGCCTTCCCCAGTCAAGAGCACCAACCAGGAGCTCTCCGGGCTGTGCACAGTGTCGCAGTGCAGTGTCCAGGTGGGCAGCAGGAGAATCCATTCTCTGGCCCTCTTGGACCACTGATGAAGAGCTTTATGGACTGAGCATCCCTAGGCAGGTGCGGCCAGGTGTCCAGAGCCTTCTGGTTTGCTCATCCACAGTCGTAGTCTGTGTCTTGCCCTTCTGGGCATAGTTGCAGGAACTCTGACCATCCTCAGGGGATTTGGGATGTGATGGGGACAATTTCAGGCTCAGTCAGCATAGAAATACCTGAGGATCTGAGGATGGAAGGTACGTGGGATGCAGAAGATCCAGGGCACATGTCTGTGGGGGTCAGGGTGCTTGGGGTGAGTGTATCCAGAGCACATATGTGAAAAAGGAGTGCAGAGGAAATTCACAGATTCTCTTGGGACAGAGAGTGAGAGGAGAGAGTGACTGGGAACAGGGAGGTTGGGGGAGAGTCATTGGAAAGACAGAGAGTGTATATGAGAAAGTGGGTTGTGTCTACACTCGTGACAATATATTATACCTGCATCTTTTGCTGAACTGGCTACACTTGTGGAGGCATCAGTTTAGGACTTTCAGTAATATTAATGTAATATTAATGTCAAGCAGAACAAAACCTCACAGGCAGCTGGGGTGTTAATAAGACCCACATACAATCAAGAAAAGCACAGAGAAGGCGGGGGATATAGCTCAGTTGGTAGAGTGCCTGTCTCGCAAGCACAAGGCCCTGGGTTCAAAAAAAAAAAAAAAAAAAGCACAGAGAAGGGACAGGGACCTGTTAACAGGTCCGACTCTTCACTGAAGATTTCCTTTTAAAGTTCTTATCAACTATGTCTTTGGTGTATTAAATCAGGTAATCCTGAGGACAATCCTGAGGAGCAGCTCTCTCACTCTCATCAGCCTCATTTTATAGAGGAAGAAACTGAGTCCTGTGGAAAGTCTCAGGTCCTTGGACAGGAAACAGCCAGTTTAGATTCTGGCAAATGTATTTATTCATGTGTTTATTTAGGATTGAACCCAGGGTCCTCCGCATGCTAGGCAAGTACACTACCACCAAGCTACACCCTGCCCCAGCTCGGCGATTTTGCTCCAGGGCTTCATACCAAAGCTCTGTTGAGAAGGACCAATGGAGAGGCATCCGGTGCTGAGGTGTCACAGGTCGGTTCTGGACTTAGATCTCTGCCAGCTCTTCCCACATGTTTGAGAGCATAGGTAGCCACGTCAGACTCACCTGTCCAGGGACCAGTCCACCACTTCCTTGGACAAGTCACTAGTCACTTTTAAATCTCCATCTCCATGTCTGTAAAAGTGGGAGTAAAGTTACTGATCTGCCCATTCACACAGTGTCGTGAAGGCCAGGTAGTGAGGGGCGTGGTGGTGGTAAGTTGGCAAGCCCTAGACAAGAGTAGAGCTTTGCTTGTGATTACTCACTCTTGTCAACTTCCACAAAGGGCTCACAAAGAAAGATTCATCTCCTCTACATACTGGAAAATAGAAAAAGATGTATAAATACCAGTGGCAACATGTCTCCAAAGATGACCCACCTGGGAACCACATCCCCCACTGAAATCCTAAGAGAAGTATCCCCCAGTGTTTCCCCTGGGAGATGGCAGCCACTGTCTGTGAGCGGTGACTGCCGTCAGGTGTAAGAAAGTCTGAGCACCATATGGAAGGATAGTGAGAGCTGCTTTGCCAGCCTCCAGTCTCCAGCCTCCAGCATCCCGGCAAACCATCCTGAATGCCGGCGAGTCCCCAAGCCAGAACTGCTCGGCTGAGTCCTACTAACCCCCAGAACCATGAAAGATAAAAATAAATTGTTGTTTTGAATCACTAAGTTTGGGGGTAGTTTGTTACAGCAATAGGTAATTGAAACAGTATCCTTGCCTAATGTTAGTATTTTAACTGAACAGAGTCTTTAGCTCTGAGCTTCCAAGCATTCGAAGCAAAAAGGGGAACAGGATGGATTGTATGCACCTATTATCTTGAGGTCCTATGGTTTACTTGAATGCAGGGTTTATCTGTCTCCTTGCGGTCAAATCATAACGAAAAGTAAACTATCTTTGTTACATGAAAATCTCTCCTATCTTAATCAAATTATAGTCATACAAATTCTATAACTTACCCTACTAAAGCAAACCAAAGAATTGCAGTTATCACTAAGAAAATGCCCCTTGTTTCTGGTCCAAATCTTTCATGCCATAAAGCTCATTTGCTCCTGCTTGGTTCTCAGTGTTTCCTGTGCCTATTCTCAGCCCAAATTAAGTCGCAAACAGGCTCGTTGACTTCGGGGTCCTAAGCAGACAAATTAATGATTAAAATAGAAATGATGAAAATAGTCGAAACTGAAGTAGATTGGATGATTTATTCAAACCTTCAGGAAAATTACTATTCAGCCCAGAATTGAAATTTAGACCTGAGGTTCCTAATCAACTGGAATGTGACTCTTCCCTGGTGCTAACCCCCAAAAGCCAAAGGAAAGAATACATAACGCATGTGTGGCTGTCCTTGCGTCCCCCGCATCTGTGCTCTGGGAGGTCAGGAACCATGTCCAGGGGATCTCTGAGAAGCTCGGTGGTTGCACATCACTGGTGCTTATTAAAGCTTTTCTTCATTAAGTGACCTTCAAAGTCACAATAAATGACTAGGAAGTCATTTATGCAATTAAAGGCATACAGTTGAAGGATAACTTGTGAGTCCCATCCTCCCCATATGGTTTGGGCGAGTGCATTTCTTTTCTGCTGGTCCCATTCTTAGAAGTCCAGGTTGCCACCTGAAGCATCTGGTGTCACCTCCTTCCCTTAGGACCCAAACTAGGCCCAGGCACCCCTCCAAGGTAAAGGTCATGAAATTTGCCTTTTGTGCCTTGATCTTATTTTCTAAACCTGCTCCCCCCCCCCATTAGTCTTCACATTCCTAAATTGACTGAAACTTCTGGTGGGTGGACACATCCCAGCTGAATTCCTTATCCTGTGTTCCCCTCATCCGGCTCTTTCACATCCCTGTTTCATTTCATTCTCTCAAAAAGTTTATGAAGTAGGTTGTTATGGGCTAAGCTTTCACCCCGAAAAAGATATGCTGGAGTCCTGACCCCGTACCTGTGCACGTGATTTTATTTGGAAGTAGGGCCCGTGCAGATGTAACCAAGTTAAGATGAGGTCACAAGTGGGCCCTAATCCAGGACCACTGTGACATCTGGACACAGAGATGCACAGTGTGTGACAGTGTGCAGACTTAGGGGAATGGTGGTGGGAAGATGGAGGCAGAATTGGAGTTTTGAGGTTAGAGGCCAAGGAATGCCTGGAGGTCCTGGCAGAGACAAGGAAGGTCTTCCTCTGAAGGTTTCACAGGGAGCATGGCTTGGCCAGTAGCTTGGCTTTGGATTTCCACCTTCTAGAACTGTGAGAAACCCCATAGGTGGTACTTTCCTCCAGCAGAGATAGACAATGAATAGAGCTGAGTGTTAATTTCTCACTTTTATCCACCATGGTTGGGCACCAACTGTGTACCAACTCTATGCTGAGGTCTGGAACCCAGACATAAATCTTCACAACAGTACAAAGCAAGCCTCAGTTCCTGAGCCTTCTGATGGATGTACACACACACACACACACACACACACACACACACGGGCTGTGTCTCAGGCTCCCTGAAGAATCCTCATGCCCAGGCATCCTATGCATCACCACGGTCTGGTTTGTGCCCATTCTCATAGCTGCCTTGGAGATGCCTAATGATGGGACTGGGAGCGACTTTGGAGATCTGGTCAACCCCTGGTTTCCCAGGTGGGGAAGCTGGTTCAGAGGGTAAGGCTACCCGCAGAAAGGCAGCCCTGGACGTCTTCCCCTCCCCGACTCTGTTAATTCATGTTGTAAATAAACTCAGCAAACAACAAATGTTTGTGGAATACATACTAAATTATTAATGTCTGACAAAGACAATGTGTTCCACCTCCCAGAGGTCTTTGCATGGAGGACGACGTCTTGATTCAGAGAAGGGCATTTCTCCCAGTGGAAAGTGGTCCTGGGGGTGGAATGCAGGGGGCGGGGCCTGGGAGTGAGGGCGGGGTCTGGGCCTCACCTGTATCCACAGCTTCACAGCAGCTCCTATGTCTGCTCAGTCTAGGGCTGGGTTCCTTGGAGAATTCTGGAAGGGGGCTGAGGAGGAGCTGCTGTCCTATGTACCTTGCCAGGTCAGTGCAGGCTGTGACCAGTGCCCTCCTGGATGCAGGAGGCAGCGCCAGCCTCATTATATGCATGCACCACGACTGCTGTTTTAAACTCCAATACTGCTGAACAATTCAGAAATAGATCCATTATAGGTCTGCTTTAGCCCCAGGGCTTTAACACAGGTCACTAGAAAATCCAAGATTTCACAGTAATTCAAACTCTTAAGAGAGGAAGAAAAAAAATTCTCTTCAGCACTTCCGCCCCTCTCTCCTCCTCCACCCCCGCCTCCCAGGGAGGGCCTCTTCATTTCTGTAGTGCTTTGGAATAAATAGCTCTTATGTTGAACTTGAAGTCTAAATTTTTCTCCAGCTATTAATTGATAAGAGCAGCTCATTTTACCTCTCATGCTCTGAAGTAAGATTATAGTGTAAATAAACTGGGTCAGGTTTAGCAGGACGGACGTGAACTGTTCTCTAATTCTTCTTAATCTCCAGTAAAGGAATAACTAGGATCTGGATGTCAACATTCAATAAGCAATTATGTCGTTCCCTCAAACTCCATCCAAATGAGTCCACTGTTTCCTCAAAGAAAATCCAACGGAGAGCCAAGCCTCACTCTTAAATTGCAATCTCCTCGTATTGTTCTGGCTGATGAGAGAAGAGTTGAGATTGGGGGGGGACAGGGTTTGATTGGATTTATATCAATTTTTAGATGATCAGGGTTCTCTTGTTTGATTTGAAACACATCAGGGAAAAGGGGTCACTAAACAAGAGTTTCCTGATAAGACTACCGATGACCACGCTGTGCTCAGCATTTCCCGAGTCTGGCTTCTCATTTTCACAGCACATTAGAATCATTATCTAATTATTAATCTCACCCCAGAGTTCTTAGGAGCTTATGACGCCGGCTGAAGTTAATGAAGGCTTTTACCTATAGATCTGGTGCTAAGGCACTGTGATTGACAGAGTGCCCATGACAAGGTAGGCGCAGATAGACTTGACAGAAGGGAGGAAGAACTGAGCGGAAGGAGACCAAGGACAGGGAGATGGGGAGGTTCACGGAAGGAGGAGGGGAGAAAGCAGAAGGGGACTGTAGCTTCCAAACACCTCATTAGGAAAATGGGGTAGTTAAGGCAGGACTCTCCATGTAATCTGTTTAAACTTTAATTAATTATTCATTTATATATATTTATGTGGCACACTTTCTCTGGGGAACCCGATGTGCTTTGCAAACATATTAAATAATTAACTTGCTCAAATGCGAGTGAAGTGAAGAGGTGGCAAAAACATTCCTTAGCTGGCCGGGCGGATGGGAGAGTGGGCCACTCTCGGGGGCCATGCAGCACAGGATCTCTCCAAATGCTGCCGGGGTCTGTTCTGGCACCATCTGTACAGACAGAAGATGTAGATGGACAGACGCACAGTTAAGTATGTGTTACTATAGAAACCGTATATATTTGGAGGGGGCTGTTATTAAAAGAGGTTCCAATGGGGTAATATTTTTTCCCCCAAAGTGCCTTCAATACAAAAAAAAAATTAGTGTTTCAAATCAAGGATGTTAATTATAACATTACGTAAAATGAAATTGCAAAGGCCAAATGATGAGCACTAATATTTATTAAGCTGTGTTTAAACACATTTTGAGTTCCTACCATTGCATCTTCCATGTACCTTCCAGGTCCCCGTGGAAAGGACACAATTTTTTTTTTTTTAATCTTTAAACATCTTCCTGGAAAATACAAATGAATCTAAACTCAGTAAAAGGCAAAAACACAACAAAATGAAACAAAAATTAAGAAATTAAAATAACAACAACAAATAAGAAATGAGTGGCACATGTCTGTAATCTCAGCAGCTCAGGAGGCTGAGGTAGGAGGACCGCAAGTTCAAAGCCAGCCTCAGCAACTTAGGGAGACCCTGAGCAACTTATGGAGACCCTGTCTCAAAACAAATGAAATGAAAAAGGCTGGGGAGTGGCTCAGCAGCCAAGTGCTCCAGTTTAATCCCGGATACAAAAACAAAATAAAACAGAAAAACAAGAAGCCAGGTGACAGCAGCTCAGATGCAGTGAGTGGGGAGCCAGCTGCACAGACTCAGCAGGACTCAGCTTCCTGGGCTAAGTCCTCTTGGTTGACCACAGGGACAGACTTCTAGTCACTATTTTTTGAAACTAGAAAATCAGAATCCACTTGCACAGGAGGACCAAGTCCTTAAAGAGATTGTGGTGATTAAAACTCCAACTTGGACTTTTTCAAGTCCACGCTGCTGGAAGATGCACAGCTTACATGAAGATTCCAATGTGGGACAGACATGGTGACCAAGAGGGAGGAGATTTAGTCTCTTTAAAATGAGCTATGACCTAGCCCCAAGACTGCTATTAGGAAATTAAAATGGAAAGAGGAAAGCCTATGAATTGGAAAGGAACGAACTTTTGTTTTTTAAAAGCAAATCAAACCAGATGGCCACAGGGACTCACACCTGCAATCCCAGCCTCCCCTACTTGGGAGGCTGAGGCAGGAAGAACACAAGTTTGAGGGTCTAAGCGAGACACTGTCTCAAAATAAAAAGATAGAAAGGACTGGGGCTACAGCTCAGTGGTAGAGCATTAGAGGGTTTAAACTCCCCAATGGCCAAAAATAAGTAAATAAATAGATAAAAGCAAACTACTCTATGGATTCCCAATTTGACCTAGAATCCTGATTGCTTTCAATTTTTATTTTACTTTTATTTTTTAATGAAAACTTTCCTCCTTCCTTCTTTCCCTCCCTCCTTCCTTTCTTAAACTAACTTAGTGTATAAGATGAATTGGGTCTGGTCGAGACCACACCAATTATTAATCAAAGGCCTTTGAGCAGGCCCCTTGACCATCTGAGCCGGCTCCGTGCATTGTAAATGGAAGGCAACTGTCAAGACTGTCTGGAGGATGTGTGGAGTGGTGGGAGAGGAAGTGCCTGGCCAGCTGCTCCAGGGGGTTGAATTATGAGTATTGTTTCAGGAACTGGATGACAGGCTTACTGGTCAGGGCACACACTCTTCCATCATCGTCCATGAGACAGACATCCAGTGAGGCTACCACCGGAATGTTGCTCCAGTCTAAAAAGATGTTGGTCTTGTTTTATTACTTGATTTACCCTTTGGACTAATGCAAGTTTAGGGGGCTAATTTCAACATTAGTCAGGGATCAGTCTTTAGCCTCAGTATAAACCAACCAATATTTTCCTGCCTAATCCTCTTATTTCTAGCAGCACAGAACCACAAAATACAACAAAAGAAGTTTTCTCTCTCCACATCCCTTCTGGGGCTATAGATAAATCCTCCTTCCCTAAGATATGCATGCAGGATGCCTGGGGGACTTCTCTGGAACTTTGTCATATTCAGATCAACTAAGGTTCTAACTCCATTCGAGATTTTTGCAGATATGTAGGTCTGAATGTGTATTCTCTCCCCATCCCCACTTCCCAAATTCTTATGTTGAATCTGAGTCCCCATGGTCATGATAGCAGGAGATGAGGCCTTTGGGAGGTGATCAGATTGGATTAGTGCCATTTTAAGAGGGACCCCAGAGAACGCCTTTGCTCCTTCCACTTTGCAAGGACATAGCAAGAAGGCACTATCTATGAACCAGAAAGTGGACCCACTAGACGCCAAATCTGCTGGCACCTTTATTTTATGCTTCCCAGTCTCCGGAACTGATGAAAGAATTCTGTTGTTTATAAGCTTCCCAGTCTATGGCATTTTGTTATAGCAGCTTGAGCTGATCCAAAATCTCAAAGTTTTTTGATCATTTCAGGTAGTATTTATTATGAATCTGTTCAAGGATATTTGTTGTAGCAATAACATATATATAATATGTATATATTATATAATATATGTATATAATTTATCTGCATATAATATATATAATTTATCTGTATATAATATATATGTATATAATTTATCAAATATCTATCATCTATCTATCTGGTTCAAGTTCACCTATACCTAATCTCAACTCGCCACATTTAAGTTCATGGTGATTAACAGTGTTTCCGTGGCACTTCTAAATCCTGCAACCTATTATATAAAAGAAACCTCTGCCTACCTAACCAATTTAGTAGAAAGAATGAGGAAAAACCCCAGTGCAGACTGGGTGGCCTCCAGGTGGAAGGCCGTACTCCCTGTGACAGCACGGAATCCCCCTGCAACCTCGTCAGATCTCACCTGCACTGTGAGCCACTGGGCCCCAGAAAGATGTAGCCATCTCTCAAGGTCACACATGGGCAGCATGGTAAAAAGGCAGAGAGCTGATCGTCCTAGGCCTCGTGGTCGTGCAGCCTGGCTGGGCAGTGATTTCTGTCCTAGCGGAGGACTCTGGGCAGCCGACCCCTGTCAGAGAGCTCGGATCTCTTGGGAAATTTGACACTGCTTCCCAGTCGCTCCAGACTCCAGTTGCGCATCCAAATGATTCTATTATGGCTTTTAATACCCTCCCATCTCCCGCCAAAATGGAGGTGGAAGAAATATTCAAAGTCTCAAGAGCACCAAGAGCAAACAACCATTTCCTTTCTTATTTCTCTGAGATGGAAGAAATACCAAAGCCACTTTTGCATCTCAAAATTTAAATTAAAAAGCTGACCTGCAGAATCCAAAGGTCACCTTTCCTCCGTGGCTAGAGCAGAGCTGCCCAGGGTGGGAGTTTAGAGTGAGGCTCACGTGGGGTCACTTTCAACCCCACGCCGTGTGTCTAAGTGGTTTGAAAACTGAAGATGATGTTAGTTTGAAAACCCTCCAACCACATTCTGTGGACATATTCTTATTTAAAAATAATCCTCAAATTATTGCTAATACTTGTTTTCATTTCACAAAACCTTGCACACCAGGTGTGTCAACGGTGAATCTTCTCTTACAATGATTCAGAAAGGGAGGGAGTTAGCCCCCCAACGAACATTTGTCAATAACTGGAGAAAATTTCACTTGTTCCAACTGGGGAGGGGTGGCATGCGGGTGTCATCTAGTGGGTGGGGACCAGAGATGTCGTCAAACATCAGAGGATGCAGAGCAACCCCACAATGAAGAATGACCCAACTCAAATCCTCACTGGTGCCCGGGAGGAGGAGTCCTGCCCTGGGGCAGTGGTAGTGAACCTGTGAGGTGACACTCGGTCCCTTCTCCCTCTTCTGCCCAGGCCACCACTCCTGCCCCTCCAAGGCCTGTGGCTGTCAGCAGGCTATGCATCATAATAGCTTCAACCAAAAGGAAATTGTTCAGATCTTTTAAATCTCCAAATGTTGAATACCTGGAGTATGAAAATGCTGTTATGGTGCATTTTATTATTAGCATTATAAAGTCCACAGTGCTTATATTTTGAATTTGTCTATATTCAATCTCGTCGTGAAGGGGAAGACCCAACACAGGAAGGCCACAGGTCACCTTTCCGGGGAGAGGCTATGCCTTCTGTTCTATTGAGCTCGAAACCAGGCTTCCCTGCCAGACCATTGAGGGGAAACACATTTGGATCTGTGAGCGAGTCCCAGCTTCCGTCCCAAATGGCTCACTGTGAGCAGAGGAGACAGCAGATCTGGATCACTGGAGCATGTCCCTCTGCCACCCCTGAACATCCTCCTATTATCCACTCAGACCTGGGAGATCTGCCTACCTGACAGCCAACAGCTACAGGGGGACACCTGTAATTGAGTCAGGATGCTGTCTAGGGACTGTGCAGAGGCAAGAAGGAGAAGTTCTAAAATTCTCTTCCTTGTATGCTTCTAAGTCCCACAGCCCATGCTGTGACATTGGAGCTCCCTGTCCTCCCCCTATCTTCTGTGTGTTGCAAACTCTGCCCTTGGGATAAGGACAAAGCTCGTTTAGGGTTAGCAGTCCTGCTATGCCCTTTGCTCTGTCCACTCCTGACATGCTGACCTTGGCGTTCTCATGTTAGTCACACTCTCTAACCACAGGGCCTTTGCACAAGCTGTTCTATTTCTTCATGCTTCTTCCTCCTAGCCCTTCACCTAGTTAACTTAATCTGCTCACTTAACAGAGCTCAGCACAATTATCACTTCCTCAAAGACACTTCCTAAGCTTTCCTAAGTCCAATCCTTCTAATACACATTTTCATGGCACCAGTTTTTCCCTCAGAACACTCACACTGCTGCAGGTTTACAATTATGTGCATATTCATTGAAATAACATCTGGGGTTAGGACACATCTTTGTATCCTAAACACCAACCCCAACCCTCAGCATAGAGTCATTACTAGGAAACTATTTCTTTAATTTAAAAATAAACAAATGAGTGAAAAAATACACAAATGAATGAAAGAAATCATCCTAAGACCTAAAATCGGGAGCGGAGTCGTAGCTATGAAGCTGTGTGCACACTTACGTCTAGGGCACCAAGTGGATTGTCAGTATTTGGTAGACGAATGCAAGGAGAAGAGAACCTTGCCTACAAACGATGGAACTCAGAAGAAACTGCATACCTCTCTTAGAGCATCATTAAGTTAGAGAACAACTCCCACACTCTGCTCTTGATGAAGCCAACATCCAGATTCTTGTTGCAAACTTGGCTTCCCGAGAATTCACTGTTCTTCCCTCTCCTGTCCCCGCTGCTTCCTCTACTTGAAGAATCCACAGCTGCACCATCGCGTTACATCTTTTTCCAGGGAGGTTACCTTCCTTCTTCAGTTGCATGTAGTGCAATACCCACAGGCCAGTGCTGCTGTGTCAGATATTTAAATATGACTTTGAGAAATGAGTCTGTCTTAGATAGAAAAACTGCAGTCACCATGATGAACATGACTGCAATGTTTAAAATCCCTAAATAAAGAGATGCAGCACTTTCTGCATATTCATTGCTGAAATGAACATTATATATGATGCTTGATTTTGTAAGCATTCAAATACAGCAGAAGGAGAGAATGTAGATTTACTTATTTTTATCAATGAAAACAACTCTACTTGACCAAAGGAAAAATTGTTTCCTCGACTACAAAGAGTGATATGCACACAGAAGGCAGTTCTGTGCATTAGTCTCCGAGCAAAGCTTTATTTTCATATTATTGTGTCATTTTAAGCACAGTCCCCAAGTGCCTTGTCAGTGGCAGCCACTCATTAAATCATTTAAACTATCATATAAAAATAAAGATGGATTTTAAGCTACACTGAGCCAGTCAGTCAGTTAGCACATACCGATTGCTCCCCATGGGATCCCAAGTATTCTTTCAGGTGAGGAAGTACATATGAGAAAGTCCATGGTCCGTTACCTTGAGAGGGCTCGGGGACTAATCGAAGCCACAAATAGATGAACCTGCAATCAAAATAAAATTACTCAGATAAATGCTGTCTTTGCAAAAGGATTGAAGGTCAACGGTGGATCAGTATTCAGACCCAACCCAAATGGCTGCAGTTGCTCTGCTAAACAGGTGAAAGTTGCTCCATGAGTTTGCAACAGATTGGTGGAGGGTTTGGAAGCCTGGAAGCTGAATGGAGAACCTCCAAGAAGCCACCTTGCTTAGTAAATGATTGAGCTCCTCCAAACTGGGACAGGTGATGCCACAGGATAAATTTGGTAATGCCTTCCACAATGCCATCCCCTTATTTGGTCAAAACTTGATAGATTTTCAACATGGAAACAAGTATGACTCTCAAAGTGAAGAATAAAACTTCTGAAAATGTGGAGCAACAGTAGTTCTTACAGACAGGAAGAGAGAAGTGAATTTGGTTCAATCCCTTTGGAAAACTGGTAATGTTGACCAAGTTGAAATATGCAAAACTTATCACCTTGCAATCCACTTCTAGGTATATACAGTCCAATTCATATTTATGTGTACCAACCAATATTTACAAGAATGCTTATGGCAGTGTTATTAATAAATAACCAACAACAGAGTCCAACATCATCATCAATGATATGCATGCCTAAACTTTGATGCACTCCTACAATGGAATACTGCATAGCATTGAAAATGAGTGACCTAGAACCACACACAGTGTCAAGGATGAATCTCATAAACATATTGAGTGAAAGAAGCTATGCATAAAGGAATGTATAGTCTTTGGTTCTATATACATTAAATTCACAACCCAGCAAAACCAGACAATAGTATCTGTGGCCAGAATAGTGGTTGGTTCCCTTTGGGGAGAAGATAGCAAATATAAGGCAGGAGTCAGGGGCATTTGTTTACCTGATGTTCGTATGTTTTATAGCAATTCTCAAAGCTCTATGTTTATTTTTAATGTATTTTTGAAGTTCATATTATACATAAATCATATCTCAATGGTCAAAACTTTTCCTTTAAAGCATATGAAATTTTGGAAATAAAAACACTAGAACTCAAGGAAATATATTGCTAATGGGTGAGACTACTTCCTACTCCAGCTGCCCCAAATTTGCAGAAGTAGGCTTTAATTGGTTATGATTGAGGTCAAGAGCCTTGGAATGGTGATGGTAGTGGGGGTGAGGTGGTGATTACTATGTAAGACCCAGGAGCTGGAAAGCAGGGGTGCATTGACCAGGTTCTCTTCTCATCCCAGGGGAGAATCCATCAGGCACACTAGTCCCTGAGGACTATACCAAAAGTAAGCACTAGACCAGGGTTTGCCTGAAGAAACTGAGGAATTGGAGAGAAGCTGGAGGGCAGAGACAGAGAAATGGCACTGACAACAGACAACTGGTGAGGCAGGAAAGAGGAAGCAACTGGAGATATGTTGCCCAAAAGTCCAGGAGCAGGTTACAAAGTAGAAAGATGGGTTGAACACTGGGGGACGGGGCTCCTAGCTGGCTCGCCCATTCTGTCCTGTTGTTGCCCTAAGACTCAAGGAGTCTTAGGAGTTATGAATTTGAACCTGGGCTAGTGAAGAAGGTATATTTCTCAAGACAGAAGAATAGGACACAATTTTTGAAGCTGTTTGGTAGCTTGATTTATGACTTCTACATATTTGGGCCTGTGCCTGGCTGGCCTCCTTTTGTACTTTTACCCCAGGGCCTGAGACTCTTGGGAGTATCTCTGCCAGAACCCCATGTTCCTCTTTTAGAAGAGACTGCCTCTCTGGCAGATGCACATTTTGACCATGGGCCTAGCTTACCAAGAGTCTTACAGAACACAGATTTTGACATATCAACGCTAGTTATTTGCGGTCCCTGGGCCTCACTGTGAGCAAGGTCCACATTGATAAGCATGTCTTCTAATTTTCTGTGGTTGGAACGTCGCCCCCTCATCCACCTATTGGAGATTTCCCAAATTTATATGTTAATGATATTTAGAGGTGAAGCCTTTGGAAGATAATTAGGATTAGATGAGGTCGTGAGTGTGGGGAAAGATAGGGGAAGAAACGTCCCATCTCGTACACAGGCTCTCCCACTGCAGGATGCCCTCCACCCTGTTCTGAGGCAGCACGAAGGCCTTTGCCAGGTGCTGAGCAGATGCCAGCTCCAGGCTCTTGAGCTTCCCAGTTTCCAGAACTGTGAGCCAAATACACCTCAGGTCTTTATAAACTACCTAGTGGGTACTACCCAGTTATCACAACAGCAAGAAGACTGAGATCTGGCTCACTCAAGCCAATAAAAATGTTGAACAGGGCAAGAGAAAGTCCATGGTCTTGTGGAGCATGTTAGAGATCTCCCTAAGACTGACATTGACTCATTCATCCTCGTACTTCAGAGGTGGTCATGTGAACAACACAACAACCTCATCAGTTCTGTCCTATCCGTGGTGAAAAGTTTTTGAATTCTGCTGAAATCAATACACTTGGTGTCTGACAGGCTGCTGTCCTTATCCTCAGGGCTCCTGCAGAGAAGAGGGAGAGTGGCTTCGCCAGATTCACCTGGTTTCTGGTGCTCACTATCTCTGCTCATTCCATAGTGGATCCTCCTGAGAGAGAGATTCAGGATAATGAGCGAGAAATACTGAATCTTAAAGGAAACTCCCACATGCCATTGAGATGCAGAAAGCACACTTGAAATCTTGAGCAACATGCCCTTGGCCCACGCCCTTGTTAAATGAAGGAAATACACAAGTGGAGGAAAAAGTGGCAGGACTTGTACAGCTCCTCCCTGGGTCCACCTCTAGTCCAGCCCCTAACCACAGCCAGTTTATAAACATTGGACCCTCGGCCCAAGGTAGGATTTCTCTCTTGAGATAGCCCACATTCTCCCTTGAATGTGTTTCAGTTTCCTAAATAAACCTCTGACTGTGCCTTTTTCTGGCTTATGCTGAAATTCTTTTCTGTTTCTGTTACAGATGCCAAGAACCACTCTCTTCTGGACCCTTCTCCAAAGACATCTCTTCTCTGACACTCCTGCCATGTGCTCCACTCCTGGGTTAACGACAGCAGTTGAATTTGACCCCCTAATAAAGGTGGAGGTACACCAGGTAACGAGGGAAGCCTCAGGGTGATCTCTGAAGTTCCTGGGACCATGGACAAGATGGTGATGACCTTGGCAAAGTCAAGGGCAGAGGTCAGCAAGCTTTTTCTGTAAAACAACAAATCACAGGTATTTCAGATTTTGACCTTCAGTCTCTGTTGCGGGTACAGCTTGGCTGCAAACTCCGTCATAGTGCTATTAACAGCTATTGACAGGATTGCATCCAATGGGCAGGGTTGTGTTCCAATAAAACTTTATTTACAAAAATAAGGGATGGGCCAAATTTGGCATGCTGACCATAGTTTGCAGATCCCTGTTCTAAGTACATACACTCCTTGAAAACAAGCAAAGAGCGTTAGGAAACAGATTAATTTTCTGAGCGGGAGAGAGACACCACCATGATAAGACCACGTATCACACCTCAGGTGGAGTTCAGTGAGCCCTGCAAGTTGGAGGTTAGCCAATGAATCTACGGAAAGTACCAACCTCCCTATACCTTTCCCAGACTGAGAACCTTCTGGGCTCCTATTCACAGAGTTCATCCAATCACCTGCCTTCTCTCCCAGCCCCTTCCCTTGTCAATGACCATGCACCTGGCTGTCCAGCCACACAGCTCTTCCCTGTTCCCCACTAGCTGTGTAGATCCAGACCTCCAAACCTGTGCTGCTCCCCTCCTGAGCAGACTCCCCTTGTTGCTTACCAACCCTTCCTCATCCTTCAGAAGACCAGGCGAGTGCCTTTGCCTTGGATTTCCCCAGGCACCCCCAGGCTGGACTCATATCTCCCCTTCTCTGTTGGCAGAGTGCTTTGTACAGAGCTGTATTTCATCAGTTCAACTTCAGAGTGACTTCTCCTAATCTGTCTCTCATGGCTTAACCTTATCTTGTATAGTGTTCTTTTTAATCTGCTCATCCCTCACTGGGTTGTGAACTCTTTCAAACTTGAGCTATGCCTTATTAGTCTGTGTTTACTCCAGGGTTAGCACGGAATTGGGCCCAGAAAGGATGCGGAGTGCACGTGTGTTCGCTTGTTTATCTCATTAGTAGACTATGGTCGAGTGGGGGCCACGGGGTCCCCGGGAATGAGTCACAGTTTAGATTGTCTGCTACATTCCTAAGACACTTCCAGTGACTTAACAAGCACCTTAACTTGCTGACAACGTGCTTGGGAACTGTTCACAAATGATGGGAATATTAGAACCAAATCAAGTACACAAATCTCTCCTCTACCTCTGTCCTATGCTTCCTTCAAGTCACACACACACAGATAACTGCTTTAACTGATGCCACCAGTGTGTATTGTTTCGCACAAGCATTTTTCCCTTTCAAAGATACCTTGTGAAAATCTCATTCTCGTATTGGATGTGGGACTATGTTACATCTTTCAGAAAGATTTCTGGGAGCTAGTGATTTGATCTCCAGTTCTGCACAGGACACGGAAGGGGTAATTTATTCTGTGGAACCCCAGTGGCCTCCAAGTGTGCCTGGGGCCTTCTCAAGCACTTCCTAGATTGTCCCTCGGGGAGTCAAATCCAGGGAAAAATCAGACCTCTGATATGACAGATATGCAGGCCTGCTCCCGCATTGATTCTCCAGGGAAAAGGACAAACTGGTGTTTGAGGCGCACACACAGGAAGTTGTTACTTGAACCCTGCCACGTCAGGTTTTCTGCAGCCTTTGCTTTCTGGGTTCTGTTCTTTCTGCTAACAAGTAAGTAGGACAAATGGCAAAGCAGGCTTGGGGTGGGTCAGTGCTGCACTGCCCAAGCCTCACCCCACAGGTGATAGGGCCACCTCCCCTTTCCCTACCATAAAGCCTAGCTTTGGACTTGGGGCAGGGCCTGGGGCAGTGGGATCACCTTTTTGTCCCTTGTAGGCTCCTCGGAGACAAGGAGCAGCTCAAGGAAGTCCAAGGTGAACATCTCAAAGGCGTGGCATGCCTCAATGGGTCTTCACTTCCTCCAAAATTACAGAGGGCTCTTTTTCCTCCTTATTTATTTACCTCAAGAATCATTAGGCAGACTTCAGCCTTTAAGAATCTTCTCTAGCTGACGGTGTTGGCTGTCCTGCCCCAGCTGGGCAGAGCGTGGTCCCCGCCCCTGTATCCCAGTTCCTCCCTCCCGGCCTCACCTGCTCCTCTGGTCCCTACCTAGGAGACCTCTCAGGCAGGCTGCTGTGCTCAGAGGCAACTTCCTCCAGGTTAGGGAGGCCACAAAACGACAGAGAAAAAATGAAAGGGTCAAAATTCGTTTCTTTTAGGCTTGTCTGATCTCTTCTGGGCCTGGGATCAGCAGGGCATAAATAGATAATCAAAGATTTTTACTTGCCCAGGTAGAAATTGTATAATCAGAGGCTGTGTCTTCCTTTGTGTTTTCAAAACTTCGCTGGAGGGAAATTCTCCTGAGTTCTCAATTCACGGAGCATTCTTCCTCTGCTTTTACTTGGAGATTTTTCTGCTCTTTAAGCTAACAGCATCCGAAGCCAATCAGATAGTTCTGTGCAAGCTAATAAGCACGCTGGGGTTTTAAAAATCCATCCTTTATGATCTCTGTGAGTGTGTGTGTGTGAGAAGAGATATCACATCATGACGGAGATAACCCATTTCAACAGCAGCCTTGGCTGGATGATAACCGAGCCCAGCGGTCCTGGGTTCCATCCCCAGCATCAAAACAACAGCAGAAGCAACAACAACAAAAAGCAAAAATAACCTTGTTTCTTTCCACCGAACCCAGGAACACGGCCCCTGCTGGCTGCTCTCCACCTCAGAATTTCAAAGATGCAGAGGTGCTCTGCTTCCAGGCCATTCTGAGAAGGGGAACTTGTCAGTTCCTGGCCCCTGAGGGAATGATTTCTTCTCTGGGTATATTAATTCCATTCCCCATGGCCATGACTCCCAGCTCCACACTTCACTCTGGACCCTTTTATCCACCCTCCTGCTGGACACGGCCGCTATCCATCCCTCAGGCATCCCCAGCTCAGCTTGTCCAGGTGGGATGTCCCTCTGTCCCACCCTCAGCCCAGCAGATCTGCTTTTCCTCCAGCATTTCCCAAGACACTGCTAGCATTTCCAGTCACCTGAATGAGAAATCTGCTGCCTTCGGTGAGAATTATTTTGGGCAAAGGAAACAAGTCTTATTCTCTGTGACTACTCTGGCCCATGTGTGTTGGGCACCCAGGGAAGCCTCCTGCTTGTATTCACAGGAATTGTATAATCAGAGGCCACGTCTTCCTTTGTGTTTTCAAAACTTCTCTGGAAGGAAATTCTCCTGAGTTCTCAATTCAACGAGCAATTTTTTTCTGCTCTGTTCCCTTTCCTCTGGCCCTGCTTCGGCCCTTTGAGTCTTTCCTGGACCTTAGCAAATGCTGGGCGGAAGTGCTGTTCAGAGCATCAGCCCCCAGGACCTGGATACCTGTGTCCAGGCTCCCTCGACCCTGTCTGCTCTGTGGCCTGAGTCACATCACTCAATTCTTCTGTTCCTTTAAAAAGAACAATGCCTCATGGGTGCTTGGGAAGAACAGGGAGATTTCTTATAAAGGACCAGGTGGTAAATATTTCTGGTTTTGTGGTTAAAAAGCAAAGTTGAGGCTGGTATATAGGCACTTATAAAACCAGAGAAAAAATATAAATATTTGCAACATAAAAAACATTGTCAGCCGGGCGTGGTGGCGCACGACTGTAATCCAAGCGACTTGGGAGGCTGAGGCAGGAGGATCGTGAGTTCAAAGCCAGCCTCAGCAACTTAGCGAGGCCCTTAGCAACTCAGTGAGACCCTGTCTTTAAACAAAATACAAAATAGGGCTGGGGATGTGGCTCAGTGGCCAAGTGTCCCTGAGTTCAATCCCTGGTTCCAAAATTAAAAAAATAAAAAAAAAAAATTGTCAGAATTAGTGGTGTCGTCACTGGAGTGGGCTCCTGATAGGAGGTTGAGCCTGCCCACCTGCCCTGCTCTCTTTCTCTTTTGTGCTTTCTTGCTCATGTGACTTCTTCTGCCATGTTATAATGCAGCAAGAAGCCCTCACAGAGGTGGCCCCCTTGATCTTGGACTTCCCAGCCTCCGGAACTGTGAGCCAAATAAAGTTCAGTTGTTTATAAATCAGCCCATCTCAGGTGCTCAGTTACAGCACCACAAGGTGAACTAAAACAACATCCTTCAGGGTTTCGTCCACTCGCTCCTCAAGGCACTGCTCAGGGGGGCCCGTTATAGAGCTCAGCCCCTGCTTCTCTAGTATTTGGTGGTTTATTCTTCTTTCCTTTAAACTGCAAGTAGAAACTCTGCATTGCTCATGCCATCTCCAGCTCTACCTGATTATATTATGCACTCCTTAAATATTGGCTGAATAAATGAATGAACCTCCTACCCTAAATGGAAGACTCGACAGAAAACCTCCTCGATGGCTCCAGTTCCCAGGAACTCTTGCCCTTTGAGTAATGGATGCATTTGGTCCTTATTGATTTTCTTAGAGGAGACACCTTATGGAATAATGACTAAGGGCCTTGGCTCTGGGCACAAATCTCAGCTCCACCACCCCTAACTTTGAAGTTCCTTAACTTTTCTGGACTTGCATTTCTTTGCTGTGATATGGGGATGTCACAGTCTATTTTCTGCTGCCATTACAGAACACCACAGTCAGAGAAAATGACAAATAATGGAAGTTGACTTGGCTCAAAGTCCTGGAGGATGGAGAATACAAGACCAAGGGGCCACATCTGGTGAGGGCCTCTTGCTGTGTCAGCATGGTGAAGACATCACAAGGTGAGAGAGAGAGAAAGAGAGAGAGAGAGAGAGAGAGAGAGAGAGGTCAAACTCCTTCTCTTTAGAAGTTCTGTATTAACATTAATCCATTTAAGAGGACGGAGCCCTCATGACCTAATCACTCTTAAAGATCCCCCTCTTAATACTGCTTCATGGCAAGTAATCTCAGCATCAGTTTTGAAGGGATATTTAGACCATAGCAGGGGATAATGATCATCCCCATCTCCTTTGTCATCAGCCAATTAGGTGAGATAAAGCATACAAGCAGCTTCAGGTAGGGAGTATTCTGTAGCTTTACTCATATACATTGAGCAATGACCATTAAAGCCCTTCCACTCATTTGTTTATTCCTCCCAAACATGCTATGAAATCATTACTATTGCTGTTCCCATGTTACAGATGAGAACGTCAAGGCACAGAGAGGTGGGATGACTTGCCTCAGTCACACAGCCAGAGCAACAGAGCCAGGGTTCAAGTCCAACCCACCTGAATCCAAAGGGGTTGCCTACCCTTGTTTTAAGTGCCTTTCCCTGCATAGAGAGGAGGGTTTTAGGCCCTTTGAGAATCAGGAATGAATTCCACGCTTCCCAGCCGCCCCGCCGGCACAGCACCTTGCACTTGGTGTAGCTCACATACATTTGCTAATTCATTCACTCATCTCTCCTCTGTCCTGATCCAGAACAGAATGTTCTAGAGAGATTTCCTCCTGGCCAGGGGTGATCCCCTATGAGCACCTTTGTGTCTTAGAGAAAGGGACAGGAAGGAAAAGAGGGAAGGAGAGAAGCGTAAGGAGGGGTGCAGGTGGGGCACAGGGGAGGCCTGTGCATGCCCAGAAGGTGGCAGTGGAGTCAGAGCTGACCTCCTTCTAGTCCCTGCCGCCCGGGGAGCACCAGCCCGCCACCCAAGCGTGGCTCTGAGGGCCTACCAGTGCAGGCTAGCTCCACTGATTGTAACATGATTGTCCCTCTTAATCAAAGTGATGTCATTCTCTGATTTCAAAAAGCGAAGAATGGCAAATTAACGATGGCTGGAGAGGGCTAATGGTTGTGGGCTGCCGAGCCGCTGCAGTTCACTGATGTGCACGGGGTTTCTTCACTAACAAGGGTGCCATAAGTCTTAATTACCCAGCACTAAGGCCTCACCTTGCTGCGCATCCCCCGGGAGCTCCCTGTGAAGTCAGTGGGAGCTTTGCCTGCAGTTCAGCCCCGTGAAAAGTTGCCTGCAAATGTTTGCAAATTGCCTTGAGTGCCTCTGAAGGAAACAGGAGGGAATTATTTATTTTTAGAATGTCAGCATAGCCCTGTCCCTCTGCCTTGCCTGTCACATACTTTAGTGTGACTCAAATCCCACTCCCTTTGCTCTGATTAATTCTGAACTGTGGGCCTCTTCTTCATGGTTGATGAAGACACCTCGCAGGTCCTGCCCCCAGCCAAGCCACCGGAAATGTCCGTTGCTCCTGCCTCTGACTTAACAGATCTCTCTAAAAAGCCTAATGCGTTTTCCATTAGAGAGACTGATTGGGCCTTTGCTTTTCAGCAATGGAAAGCAATCTCCCCCATGCAGAGGATACCAGGAGCCCCCAAACTGAACCTGCTCTTGTTTCCCTCTAGAAACTGGCAGTGCCCTGGGCTCCTGCACCCACCCCCCCTGCTGTGACTGTCACCTGCTGACAGCTCACAGCTGTTCCCTTCTCTGGGGACTTGCCCCGGGAGAAAGGCACTGCTCACCTGGAAATGCCTTGGTGGGGGTGGGGCTGCCTTGCCTTTGGGGACTGCTCACAGTCGTGTGTGCCTGATAAAGGAGGCACCCAGGGGCAAATCTGAGGCACCGTGCATGCCCCAGAGCTCCTGTGGGGCAGGCTGAGGCCGGGCAGCATGGTAGCCTACCCCGATGCCCGGGCACTTTTACAGGTTGACGGGCAAGCACTCCCTTAGGAACCTTCGCTGCCGAAGAAGAGCCCTGCTCAGACTCAGGGCCTTGGCAACCCACCCAAAGGTGCCTCCCTAACCATCCCCTGCACGCAAAATAATCCTTTAAAGTCTAAAGCCCTCAGCGCTTTCCACGGCCCAGACTCTAGAGCCTGGTTCTGTTTCCACTTCCTGCCTCACTTCCACTGAACCTGGGGTCTCACCTCGCCGGTCACCTTCTCCAGACACGCCCCCACTCCCGCTGCCCTTGGACCTCCCTGCGGAACCCCGCTAAGTGTTCCACCAGGCTGAAGCTGTGGCTTCCTTTTCTGTTTCCCCTCTAGACTGCAAGCTCCCCCCACGCTCCTACAACCTACGTGCATCTGGCAGCGTGAGGTCTTCGGTAATTATCTGTTGATTGATGAAATTGAACCCCTGAATGACGGAACCAGATCCTTCATAAATGTTTCATAGTAACAGCCAAATTCCAACTTCGAGTTAATCGTGTATCAGTATTTGCCTCCTTGTGGGTTAAAGCTCTCCTAAGTGGAAAAATTTACTGGGAATATATTAAAATAATTAAATGCTTTCCACACAGCCGTGTATGTGGGTTGGTTAAGATGTCTAGTACAATTACGTCCAAATGGACACTGATGCTCCTGGTTTTCCTTTCTTTTGGACCCTGAGCTGACAATCAAAGCCTTCCCAGCCCCCACTGATGGGCCTCTGACTCGAAATCATCCTCTTATGAATTTTAAGCCCCTTGCCTTCCCCCTGCAGGCTCCCAACGACGACACAATAACCAAACAAACAAAACACTGTGAAATTCCAAGTGCCAGAAGAGCTCTGCTCATCTGAGGAAGACACCCTTGAACGTCAATGAACCGTGCTTCAAATCTGCCATTTCGCTGCTCATTTTTCAGAAAAAGCATCACCCTGCGAAGAAGTTGCTCTTGAATACAAACTTGGTGACGGTCAGAACCATCTGATGTTCTGACTTGCCTCGTGCTCACTCTGGAATTGGGTGTCTCAGCCAGTGGAGGTGCATTAATTCTCAGTGTGGTGACAGTATGAAACCCAAGCGGCATTAACAAATTACCAGTGATGGATATGCAAATGAAATGAGGACAAATATTAAAGCAGCCCTATCTCACTGTGCTGCTACCGCATCTTGTCCAACATTCATGGAAATATTAATCCTTCTGGAATGCTTAGTAATGCATACAGGGGAACGTTCTTGAGGAAGCTAATAATTATCCCTTGTTAGTGAGATCAACTAACTGCAGTCTTTCACTGCAGGGACAGAAAAATATTGTGACTTACTATGCTGCGTGGAACACGGCAGCAGGATAAATTAGATCATTTAGGCTAACAATAATAAAGACACACAGCTATAGCTCCCTTCTACATATAATTGACAAAATTAACAGAAAATAGACGCAGTGTCAATAGAAGAGTGTATTATGGATGGTTGGTGAGACACAAAGGGACAGATCATCTTCCACTGCTCTGTCAGTATAGCTAATATTTATTAGACAGGCACTGTGTACAGTATGATTCTTATCAGGAACAAGGATAATAATAAATTACCACCTGTCAACCACATGTACAGTAACTTCATTAGGTGACTAAGCAGCACCCTTATTAAGTCTTTGCAATCTATTAAATGTCTCATTTTAAAACAATGAACCAAGAGGAATTTATGAATTGTAGATCCCCAGTATTAAACCAAAGGTTCAGTCTTAGAAATGAAAAAAAAAATATTCTTAGGGAAAAAAATTTCATTTCTGCCAAGGAAAATCTAAGAACATAAGTTAGCAGGCCCTACCAGATGCCTCCGGCTGTGCGGTAACAGAGATGAGGCAAATATCTAATTTTGCAGGAAAAAAATTATACACTAGACTTTGAATCAGGCAGAGTCCAAACACCTTCCCTGCCAGGTTCTCAATCACATGTGAAATAAATGACCATGTCCTCACACATCCCAGATCCCCCTCTGATCTTTGGGTCTGATCTGCATGGTGTCCATCACTTCCAAGGATGTATCCAGACAGAACTCACCTACCCCTTTCACTGGCTTCATTTGCATAGTGGGTGTGGTGGATCGTATGCAAAGTTGCCTGTCATAAACCCTCAGGTCAGTGTTCCAACAACTCTTTGCAAGGTGGCTTTGCACTGCTTCCCATTGATGGGTGGGATCTCTTCCTCCTTGCCAAGAATCTTAGAAAGCTCTTCAAGAGCTTCATCCAAAAGAACCCCGCTGAAGTGATATCAGTTCTGGCAACTTCTGAGCATAGGCCTTAAGAAGCCTTGCAGTGTCCACTCCTCTGCTCTCAGAACACAGGCCCCCCAGGTAAGCAAGCCCAGGCTTGCCATCTTGAAGATGAGAACTCTCACAGAGAGAGAAACCCAGCCAATAGCCAGTACCAGCTGCCAGTCGTGTGAGGCCATCTTGGACCATCTAGTTCCCATTATGCTGCCAAGTGAGTAAGTGACTCCAGGAAAGACCAAGCAGAACCATCCAATTTATTCCAGAGCAAGTTGCTGACCCTCGTGATCATGAACAGCCATCGCATTCTGCACCACTCAAGTTCAGAGCGGTTTGTTAGGCAGGGATGGGAAAGAGCTAGTGACGGGCATGGTGGGCGCTATGGCAGTCTGCGCAACACTTAGGACAGTGATTCTACTCCAAGCCCTTCTGTGGAACCCAGGCTCCAAGGTGGCTGGATGCGAAGCTAAGGAATCTCTTCTCATTTCTTCCCCATCACCTCTCAAAGCAATTCACACTGAGACCGAACAGTTCAACCTTCCCTTGCCGAGGGGATAAATAAAAATTAGGGACTCAGAAATGCCCGCTTGGTGTTGATGGATAGTTTGTTGACAGCCAGGTGTGCTCTGAGGCAGCCCCAGGTCTACGTGGAGTAGTGCCCACTGTGACACTGTGTAGCACCCGTGCCAGGGCCCTGGGCCTACAGGAGGGTCCCTGGTGACTGGGACCACTGGATGCTATACCAGTCAGGCATCTGCAGAGAAATGAAATCAACAGAGTGGATACAGATACCCACAAGGGGCTGGTTCCAGGACCCTCCGCCCACACTCGGGGATACAGAAATCTGCAGAGGCTCAAGTGTCTTATATGCAATGACATAATATCTGCATATAACCTACACACTCTCTCCATCATCTTTAAGTCAAGTGTAGATTACTTGTAATACCTAGTACAATGTAAATACTGTGTAAATCGTTGTTATGCTACATTATTTAAGGAATAGTAACAAGGAAACAATCTTACATGTCCAGAACCAAAGCCCTTCCTTCCCTACACCTTGTTGATCTGTGGTTGGCTGTGGAGCCTGCAGGTGCAGAATCGACTGTAGGCAACCCTCGGAGTGGGCTGGCAGGGCAGATATGCGGCCGAGGGTTTCAGTTCAAGTTCAGAGGCGTCTTTGTCTATTGAGCTCAGCCACACTGTGGAGGATCATTGACTTCACTCAAGGGCTACTGGTTGATGTGACAATCTCACCTAAAACACCCAGAATCTTCACAGAAATCTGTAGGATCACGTCTGACCCAGTTTCCGGGTACTGTGGCTTAGCCAGGTTGGTGGTGTTGAGCTGCGCTGTGTCCCCCCAAAAGATGCACTGAAGTCTAGCCCCTAGGGCTTCAGGAGGCATCCTCATTTGGAGATAGACTCTTTCTTGAGGAAGTCAGGTTAAAATGAGGCTACGGTCAGATCCCATCTAACAGGAATTCTGATGAAAGGGGAAATGTGGACACAGACAGATGTGTGCAGAGGGCAGACAGTGTGAAGACACCCAGGGGGTGATCGTGACCTGGAAAGGTGCATCCAGTGGCTGAGAAACACCTGAACTTCAAGAGGCAGGGAAGGACTCTCCCTGGAGCTGCCAGAGCCTGGCCCTGCAGTCTCCCGGCCTCCAGGGCTGTGGGGCAACAGAGCTCTGTTCTAAGCCTGGAGCTTTGGGAACTCTGTTAGGCTGCCTCCTGAGACACGCGGAGGGAGCAGGGAACCTGAGCCCAGGTGGGAGAGGAGACCGCAGTCACCTGGACCTCCCCGAGCGTGCAGCTGGGGAGAGCCTTCAGTGGGTCTTCTCCCCTTGAGCCTCTTCAGCCCACGACATGGGCCTTTGATGAGTCCCAGGAGACAGGCCTGAAGGAAGTTTGGAAAGCTCCTATTTCCTCCCAAGAAGCAAGGACGTTCCCAGGATCTCTGGGCAAAGTAGGTGGGAGTTTGGGGAAGACACGTTAGTCTGGGGAGCTATGGAAGGATGAGCCACGTCCAGCACATGGCTGCTGGCCCTGTATCCCAGCTCCGTGTGGGGGAAGGGCCTTTAGGAACAACCTAGCCAGAAATCACTCTGAGCTCCCCAAAAGGGCCACTGCCTGGCTCTGGAGGCCAACAAACCTGAGTCAGTGCTGGCTCTGTCGGTCACCAGTTGGTAATAATGGTTGTCTTTTTATTGAATGCTTAGTGCTTCAGGTACATAGTCCCCTTGACTCATTCTAACAGCTCATTTTACAGTTCAAAGGACCAAAGCTCAGAGAGGCTAACTGAATCCCCAAAGTCACACAGCCAGCTATGATTCTAATCCAGGTAGTCTAACCACCACACATTAAAGCCCAAATTCTTAATCACCATACCTGATAAAAGCATGCCAGGGACATCATGACCCAGTTTCAACTCCTGTACTAAGTCAAGCCAACTAGCAGGCCAGAAAGTATCCACTATGGTAAAAATTATTTAAAAGTACCCAAGACAGCAAGATTGGGGCTCTGCCCTGGGGGTATTGATGGTCTAATTGGCAGAAGGACACCCACTTGGGGATAATTACCAGTGGCATTGCCCCCTCCTTAGGCAGTATGGAAAGTTTAAGTTTACCCACAGGGGAAGCTTCAGCTAAGGGGGACTTCACCATTTTTAATGAGTTGGCATTTTACCGTCCAAACACGTGGGCAGGTGAATGCGCTTTATTAAGAGAGGTCTACCAGCCCCGAAAGAAAGTAGAAAACTGAAGGAAGTTGGGCCATTGCTTAAAATGCGAGGCAGCAGGTCCGAGTTGTAGCTAATCACTACCCTAGGCAAATCACTGATTAATTCAGGTTTCATTTCCCCTCAGTCGCTGCCTCCGTGTCTCCACTATCTCCCTAACTCGCAGGAATCGGGGTGAGGGCTGCTCAGATAAGTGCCGTCACTGTAAGCAACCGAAGCCCGTGCCTGCCCTCGCTGTGTTATTAGACAGTACATCAAGACACGGCTTCCACATTAATCACAGAGGAGAAATCATGAGCCCACGTCCTGGAAACAGGACAGCCTTGGAATTTAGACAAAGGGCGGCACCCCGGTGCTAGCTGCCCCCTACCTCCACCAACCTGCTCTCCAAACATCCAGAGCAAACAGCGGACTGGATTGCCCCTGGGCCAGGGCGTGGTCCAAGGCGACAGCTGTCAGATGGGGCAGGTCCTGGTCAGGTGCTTTGGGACCTGGCAGCCTCACAAGGCGGAGGAGACTGTGGCCCAGAGGATGCCACCACAGGACATGGGCAGGAGGGTGGGACTCTGGCTGCATCCTGATGAGCTTGGGCTCTAGGAGCCTGAGGTGATGACCACAGAGTTTCCAAGGGCCGCCGTGAAGCAGTCCCACCAACGGGCTTGCTCCAGTTCTGGAGACTAGACATCCCAAAGCCTCCGTAGGTGGGGTGGATTCCTTGTGAGGGTCCCTCCCCTAGCTTCTGGAGAAGACCAGCCATCCTTGGTGCTTCTTGCCTGGTGGATACCTCTCCCCAAACCCTGCCGGTCTTCACACAGCGTAAAAACCATGCGCCTGGGTCTCAGCTTCCCTCCTCTTACAGGACACTAGTCTGCTGCAGTTTCAGGCTGAAATGCCCACCAAAGGCCCCTGTGTTGCAGGCTTAGTCCCCAGGAAGCACTCTTGGGAGGTTCTGGAAGTTTGAAGAGGTGCAGCCTAGCGGGCTGTGTTTAGATCACAGGAGATGTGCCTCAAAAGAGTGGGACCCTGGCCCCTTCTTCCTCTGTTTCATTTCCTGACCATGTGGTGAGTGGTTTGCTCCATCATTGGCTCCTTCCATGATATGCTGCTTCACCACAGGCCCGAAGCAATGGGCCAACTGATAGTGGACTGGCATATCTGAAACCATGGGCTGAAATAAACCTTTTGTCTTTATAAGTTGATTATCTCAGATATTTGTTATAGTAACAAAAAACTGACTAACACAGGGCCTATCCTAATAACTTCATCTTAACTTTGTTACATTTGCACAGATCTTATTTCCAAATAAGGTCACATGTCCTTATTTCCAAATAAGGGCTTCCACATGTCTTTTTGGGGAGGGCAAAATTCAACCTGTAATAATGAGCCTGACTACTGGATTCCTGGACTGACAGCAGCTAAAGGATGGGTGCTATTCTCTTCATCTCACATTTCCAGGGACTGGCACCCTGCCTGGCAAATAACTAACGCCTGTTAAGTGCCGAAGTAATGAACAAGCGATATCTGAATCATGGGTTACTGGGTAAAAAACCTGAGTGCTAAATCCTGATTCCACTACTTCCTGTCTGGGTGGCCTTTGGCAAGTCATTCAGCAGCTCTGGGCCTCAGCTTCCTCCTCCCTAAAATGGCTACAATACAATAAGCATAGTAGTGAGAAGCCAAGAAGATCACATAAATAAAATGTCTGGCATATAGTAGGTGTTCAGTAAATGGGAGGTATTATTTTAAAAGGAAATTTCTAATCTAACCTTGCTTTGCTACCCTCTATTGTTTAAAAAAAATTTTTTACCGTATTCATTTCATCCTATTAATTTTTCAAGGTTTAAAACAACCCCAACACGTACTAAGCATATCTAACTGTATTAATCATAAACTCTTTCAGTTTGCAGTAGCAAAACCCCCGTGTCAATGCCATAGCTTGCATAATGTCCTACTATGCTAGCTTCAGGCAGGGCTTGATCCAGAATCCAAGCAGTGGGTTTTCCCTCTGACTCTTGGACATTCTGCAGCCCTTATCAGACTGAAACCTTCCCCTTCTCACAAGGCCAGGGGAAGGAGATGGCCTTTTTTTACTGTAACATCAGAAAAGATTCAGAGAGCGTAGAGTACGTGAACTGGTCAGTGCTGGCTCACTTGAAGTGGGAAGGACAGTCAGACTTCTGTGAAATGGGTTCTCTGCAGGAATGAAGAGCTCTATTTCAAAAAAATGTACCAGAGAGATTCAAATAAGAAACGCTCTGACCCTTGAAACTGCCCACAGGCCCGAAAATAAAATGAGGCTTAAAACAATCATGTTCCTGGAAAAGTACTCAGAGTGATTTTCAAAATCATAAAAATGGAATCTATAACTTACAAACAGCGACTTGCTGCTCCAATATTAAAATATTTCGCTGCCTCTGTGACCCTGTGGCTGCGTCCCCAACTGCTGGGGATGGGAAGGGTGTCACCTGGACTGGGAGAGCCTATCAACATGTCCTGGATGTCCATGCAAGGGAGACTGCGGTGACTCCTGGTGGCCGTATCGAGGTCCCAGTGGTCATGGTCATGGGTTAGGTGGGGAACCAGGCAGCAGGACAATGACGTGCCCTGCGTCTGCACTGGGAAGGGAAGCCCTGCCCAGATCCCCTGAGCGGTGCCTGAACTGGTTCCTTACTTGTTAGTTTTTACTATGGTTTTATGAAAAATAACCCCTAACTCAGGTTTAATTTCCCTTGGGGAGACGGCTTTGAAATAACCATCAAACCTTTTTTCTTTTCCCCTCTTTTTGCTACTCTAAGCAAACTGGGAAATACTTCGCCCCAGGGGACCATAGTCCAGCCATTCATCAGAACTCATTTGAACACTATTTATTTCTTCTGCTTTTTAAAAAATAAATTCCAACACCGTTAGTGTACAGTCCTTCTCACTCTATGTTTCTCTCTCTCTCTTTTCATGATTTAGATAAATAACATGCCTGTATTTTGGTTTTTTGAAAAACTCAACCTAGCATCGTAGCCAGGGGTGGGCTTGCTAGCATTATACAATGTTTGAGGATGAATCTGGAAGTTTTGTTTCTTAAGCAGACAATCACAAGAGGCAGCGTGCCCATTTTATAGAGGAAAAACTGAGTCTCAAGGAGGCAGGAGCTTATGAAGTTGTCCCAAATAGACTTGAACTCAAATCACCTGACCAAAGAAAAATACCTGACATTTACTTTTCCAAAATTGCAGGCAGTGTCCCACTTAATCTTCTCAAGAAAAACTGTGAGCTAAGTTATGACCTCATCCTCATTTTATAGATAAATTGAGGTTTAGAGGATTAAAATAAATCAGTGAGTCTTAAACCTGGATCTGTCTTTCTGCAAATCTGCATTTCAAAATGTGTTCTTATTAGTCGTACATGGCAATAGAATTTTTTTTTTTTTTTTTTTTGGAACCTGGGTTTGAACTCAGGGACACTCGGCCACTGAGCCACGTCCCCAGCCCTATTTTGTATTTTATTTAGAGACAGGGTCTCACTGAGTTGCTTAGGGCCTCGCTAAGTTGCTGAGGCTGGCTTTGAACTTGCGATCCTTCTGACTCAGCCTCCCAAGTCGCTTGGATTACAGGCACGCCCGGCCTTAGAATGTATTTTGACACAGTATGCACGTGTGGAGTATAACCTCTCATTCTTCTGGTTGCACATGAGGTAGAATTACATTGGTTGTGTAATCAGCTATGAACATAGGAAAGTTACGTCTGATTGATTCTGCTCTCTTTCCTATTCCCACTCCCCCTCCCTTCCCTTCATTCCCCTTTGTCTAATCCAAAGTACTTCTATTTTTCCCTACCCCCTCTATCTCCCCACCCCCTCTTATTGTGAGTCAGCACCCACATATCAGAAAGAACATTCTGGCTTTGGTTTTTTGGGATTGACTTATTTCACTTGGCATGATAGTTTCCAGTTTCATCCATTTACCGGCAAATGCCTAATTTCATTCTTCTTTATGACTGAGTAATATTCCATTGTGTAGCATTTTCTTCATCTATTCATCTGTTGAAGGCACCTAGGTTGTTTCCATAGTTTGGCTATTGTGAATTGAAGTGCTGTAAACATTGATGGGGCTGTGTCACTGTAGTATGCTGACAAATCTGCATTTTAAACAGAAAACTTGTCCCCAGGCCTCACTTGCTGAGAAAGGTTTAGATCTGGTGTGGGCTGGACCACACACACTGAGAGGAGAGTGGGCAGGTCACCCCACCTTCAGTCAGCTCCGTGGATGGTCGTGCCCAGGCTGTGGTGGTTCAGGACACCGAGGTAGTCTGGAAGGAAGCCCAGATGCTTGCTGAAGGTGCCCAGTTGACAAAAGGCCAAAGTGAGCTTTGCCTGCCAGCCTCCCCCGCTGAACACTCGGGGACCCCCGAGCACCAAGGTCTCGCAGGCCAAAAGAAATGTCTAGTAAGCAGAGAAGCCCCAGCAAGGCCATTCTCCACTGCAGCCTATAACCATGACCGTGGTGCATGCCTCGCCTTCCCATGTGGGCTGGGAGATGTGGGGGAGCCCCCGGGGCAGCCCTGGCAGCCCTCACCAGCCCTTGGCACCTTCTCCAACCTCCTGTAAGTGACGAAACTCCCGCTTACAAGTTAATCAGAATCCTGACCGTGAATGAGAACGGAAAAAAAAATCTCTGTTAATTAAAATCTCCAAAGATGCCAAGGGTAACAGCATGCAGATGCTGGCTTCCTGGGCTGATCCTCCGGGAAGACCAGGCATCAGCGAGCAGCGCTAGCATCGCGGGTGCTGTGATTAGGCCTGGGAGCTCGTAGCTGCAATGAGCGGTTAAGGGAGATTTTTCACCTTCCTGAAATCCTGAGCTTTGAAGAGAATTCAGTGATTAATGAGGAGCAGGACTTCTCCTTCCTTCCCAGTGTCTTTCCCAGGCAACACTGTCTCTCGCATGTTTGAACAACTAGGAAATGAGCTTCTGTAGTCGTTCCATATTTGTTGAGCACCTACTATGAGCTGGGTACTCTGCAAGGTGCCGGGGACACAGCAGGGAGGGAGACTCCCTGTGTTCACTTACTGCAGTGAAGGACAGCAGTGGACCATTCCAGAGGCAGTGTAGGGGTATTGGGAAGGGAGGTGAGGACTTCTTCAGATCTGTGGCCAGAGACAGCCCTCCAGTGTCATCATGATTGAGGAAGAAGTCACCCTGTTTTCAGTTGCTGTAACTGAATAGCACAAACTGAGTAATTTCTAAAGAATAAAGGTTTATGAGGCTCATGATTGTGAAAGCTAGGAAGTTCAGGATTGGGTGGCCGCACCTGGCAAGGTCCTCCTCTTGGCGGGACCCTCTGCAGGGTTCCAAGGCAGCCCAGGGCATCACATGGGAAAGCAGAACATCTCTGCCCAGGTCTCTCCTCCTCCTCTTCTCCTAAAGCCACAATCCACTTGGATTAGGGGGCCACCCTTATGTCCTCCTTTAATCTTAATGGCCTCCCAGAGGCCTCACCTCCAAGTACCATAGTCAGATTCATTGCCCACCCACTCAGTGCATCACAGTGGGGATCATTTTTGGGATGTGTTTTGAACCACAGCAGAAGTACCACCTCAACAAGCAAAGCCCGGCCAAGAACCCAGAGCACCTCCTGGAGAGGGAGCCACAGTGCAAAGGCCCAGAGGCCAGTCCAGACTTGATGGTTTCAAGGCCCAGCAGGAAACTTGTGTGGTGGGAGAGCAGATGGAGTTGAGGTGGAGAGGGAGGCTGGGACAAATCACCTAGAACCTCTGGGACATAGTAAGACTCTGAACATGATTCAGAGTGATGGAGAAGCCTTTAGGGTATTTGAGCAAAGGGTCATGTGATCTGATTTCCATTCCTTTACATGCACCCTGGCTGCAACATGGAGAATGACCATGGGGTGGGTGGCAGAGAAAAGAAGGCACAAAAATATTGCAGGACAACCAGCAGTCCATGCGAGATGACATTGCATTTGAGATAACCCTAGGGCCATTTTTGATTGACCTTAAATACACAAGTAGTTGATATTTTCAGAATGGATTTCCTCTAGTGCTTGGCAAAATTCCACCATGACAGACTTCCCAGGGTCTTGAGGCAGTATTTTTAGCAAGTTGATATACCATTTTAGCCTCCTAGGGGCTGAGGGAGGAGCCTTGGAGAATTGGCTGTAAAGACTTAAGAATGTTGGCTGAGCAGACTGAGCAGACAAACATTTTCCTAACCCCAAAGATGCATGGGAGCTGCTTAACTGCCATTTAAATACGGAAGACACACTTGTTCTGTGATGTCCGAGCACAGACCACAGTTCACAAATGATGTCCTTCAGGACTGGTGTGGGTAGGGGCTGGGTGTGACCCTTGAGTATGGAAGCCACAGGGGAGAGTGGGGAAAAAAATACCAAAACCCTATGCTTACAATTTTTGTACAGACTGTTCCAATTTACGTTGCAGAACTGAAGTTATTTCTCCAACTTTCTGCCCAATGCCCGAACGTTCACAAAAGGAAAGGGGGGAAGAGGTTGTTTAATGTAAAACATGTTGAGATTGTATTTGCCATCTCCTTGGATATGAAGCTTCCACTTATCTTAGTATTGCCTTCTTTGCAGAGAGTGGCCTTGTGTGCACAGATTGATATTCTCAGGATGAAAACGGAATCTTCTAAAACTGCGATCTCACCAAGCAGGGAGACGGTGCTTGTTCCTAATGGCAAGTAAATCTAGATTCACTTCTCGCTGGGAGGAAGGAGGCCTGAAATTCAGAGTGGTTAGGCCCTGGCCTGAGTGGATGTGCTACATGAACCATAAGCCTCCATCACTTATCTTGGCAGAGAGAAAATTGGAATTTTGGAGGAAAGTTCTGCATTGGGCACTCAGATCCAATAAACGCTCCCATTCCTTGTGGAGCTCCCGAGCCCTGTGCACTCTGGTTAGCAGCTGCCAGAGGATGCTCAGTGCTGAGGCTCTGTGTTCACTGCAGCCCCGGAAGCAACGGCTGAGAACTCCATGCTCCCATGGGCTCTCGGTACTGTATTCTTTGTTCTTCTTCCAGTGACACTTCAGTGAGCCAGCGCAGAGTGACTGGTGCACTTGCGCCTTCGTGCCTGCTACGGTGTCAATGTTTGCGTGTATCCCCATCTCCCCCAGTTTTTGGAAGCCTTAATCCCCAATGTGATTGTACTGGGAGGTGGCCCTTTAGGAGGTAACCAGGTCATGTGGGTGGTGCCCTCAGGCCTGGATTAGTGCCCTTAAAAAAGGATCAGGAAAGGGCTCTTTCACTCTCTCTGCCTGGTGAAGCTACCAAGAGAGAATGGCCATCTACAAACCAGGAAGGGAACACTTGGCCAGGCATGGGATCTGTCAGCACCTTGACCTTGGACTTCCAGCCTCCAGAATGGTGAGCAATAAATCTCAAGCCACCCATCTATGGTGATTTGGTGGTACAGCCCAAACTGGGACCGTGCCACGATTGTGAGACAGCGGAAGAGTGAGAATAAGAATGCAGGGTCCTGATCCTGACTCATGAACTTTGTGGATTTGGGCAAGGCTGACTCACTGTGCCTCAGTTTCCCGATCTGTAAAACAGCGCTAATGTCTGCCCTTCAGGGTGGAGATTAGAAGCCATCATGGGTGACATGAGATGAAGTCACCTTGCTGAGCGGAGAGACTTCATGAATGTTTGTTGTTTCAGTAGTTATTACATTGAAAGCGTTGGATTAAATAAAATGCAGTGTCTCATCTGGGGCTTAGAATCTTGTGAGACAGACACTTAAATAACTGCCGTACAAGGCAAAGGGTGACAGTCACTGTGATTGGGATAATGGAAAAAGCACCAGGAACGCGTGGTAGAGTGAGGACAGCTGCAGATTCACGGTCACTGCTCACACTGAGAGGTGGCATCTCCCTCCCCTCCCCTTTGAAACTGGTCTGGTCCCTCCAGGACCAGTGGTGGTGACTGTGGTGACTCTCAAGGCTAGGCCATCAGGCTCCTCGTTCTCTGGGGTGCTCCCTCTTGGAAACCATCTGTCACCCTGAGAGATGTGACCTATGCGTGACGCAGTTGACACTTCACATGAGCATCAACCATCAGTTGTAGGAGTGAGCTGAGTTGACCAGGCCAGCCCAGCCATGCCCCCAGAGGACTTCAGCTGTCCCAGCACCCAGCTGCACTTCGTGTTCTGTGAGCATGTCCAGTCAAGCCAACAGAAACGTAAGAGACTATAAATTATTGTCATTATTTTTTACCAGAGATTTAATCTAGGGGCACTTTACCACTAAGCCACATCCCCAGCCCTTTTAATTTTTATTTTCATGAAACAAGGTCTTGCTGAATTGCTTAGGGCTTCAGACTTGTGATCCTCCTGCCTCAGCCTCCCGAGTGGCTGGGATGACAGGCGTGCCCTACTGCGTCCAGCTGAATTGTCATCATTTGTAAGCAGTAAGTTTGGGGTGGTTATTATGTAGCCACAGATGATCCAAACAGGAGTTTAGGGAAGAAGAGTTAATTTCACATCAGGTGATAATGAGACGGCTCCTAGCAGAAGTGGGGTTTGAGAATGTCCTTGGACAGGAAGGAGACAGGGGGCTCTCGGGAGAAAGTTATCCCAAGGCGTGGGAAGAGTGAGTGTGGAAACCCAGAGGCTGGCCTCAAACAGAGGCTGCTGGGGTGGACCATGTTGCTGAGAGGAAGGAAGGAAAGTTGGCAGGTGGTCAGGCCAAATCAGGGTGGTCATCAGAACAAGCTCTTTTGTTATCAGTAAGCAAAACTTATTCTGGGTGAAGGGGTCTTGCAGGAAAAATGGGACATTATGGGCTGGGGGGCAGCAAGCTGTGGAAAGAACAAAACCACAAAGCACCCAGAAGGACACCAAGCCAGAAGGTGGCTCGAGTTGCCCCGTGGCTCCCAACTCAGGGACAGTGAAACCCCAAGTCCTTCCCATGGTTTGTGAGCCCCTTGGCAATGGGTCTCCTGCCCTGACCAACCTCGGGTCCTGTTGTGTGCCCTTCGCTCACTCCTCTGCAGGCACAGTGAACTCCTTGGCCAGCTCTGAAGAGCAGGCCTGACTTCTCACTGGTCTTGCATTCAGAGTTCTCTCCAGTTGTTTTCCAAAGAGTCACAGGGCTCCCTCCTCTTCATGCGCTGCTCTGGCATCTCCTAAGAGCTAGTTGCCCCACCAGTTCCCCCGACTGCTCTACGTTCTTCCCAGAACTTAGGACTCCCTGCACTGACCTTTAAAAGCATCTGTCACTCACTCCCCAGATGCACTGTGCACTCCATGATGGCCACGCCTCTGTCTAAAGCGTGGAGAAATTCTTGGCATGCAGTGGCGCTCCACACAAATGATGGAAAACGATGAATGAACACATGAATCACAGGCAGCCGGGGCTTAAGGTATCGTGTTACTCTTCAGCAGGAGGAATCTGTGGCTCTTCATTTTAATTCTCCTCCACTGTTCTCTGCTTCCTGCTATTTCCAGACAATTCTGCGCCATCATCTCACAAGGAGCTTCTCCCTCCCAGCTCCTGCTGACTCATAACCATGGCTCTCACAGCTCCCCAAATGCTGCTCCTGTCTCTCCCAGCATCTGTCTGACTCCTGCTCCCTCGGCCACCTCCCCGTTCTCCCTGACTTTCCAGGTGAGATTCCAAGATGGAGGCTCTGATTGGGTGGGCCCATTCTCCATGGAGCCCAAGGCGTTGACCTTGGACAGTGTTCTGGCCAGAAACTCCTGCTGATTCATCAGCTGTGGCCATAGGCACACGTAGGATGGCAACCTAGATGGGGAGAACTACCATTTCACCCAGCAGCGGGGCAGGGAGGCAGCAGGTGTCTTCATGACCTGCTGGTGTCGCCGGGTGGTCATGCTGAGGAATCCTACTTCAGGGAGATGCTTAAGTCTTCTGAGCAGAGCAGCCATGGAACGGGCCTGTGTTTTCAAAAGATAACTTTACCTACTGCTGTGGTTTGGATATGGTTTGAGTGTGTCTCCCAAAGAGTCAAACAGAAGCGTGGTCCTCAATATGGTGATGTTAGGTGGTGGTAAAACTTAAGAGGTGAAGCCTAGAGGAAGGTGAAGGGTCATTGGGGGCATCACCCTTGGAAGGACTTGATAATGTGACTCTTGAAAAGTGAGTTAGTTAAATATGGGTTGTTATAAAAGAGTGAGACTTGGCCTCTCCCTACTTTCTGGCTTCCTGTTTCAATATGTGGTGATTCTTAACAAGTTCTCTCACCATTGTGGCCCTCGCTGGAGCTTTGACCTAACTTTCAGTTTCTAAACTATGAGCTAAATTAACCTCCTTTCTTTATAAAGTCCCCAATCTCAGGTATTTTGTTATAGCAACAGAACACAGACTAACACAGCTACCCTATGAATGAGATGGTTTAGTGATAGAAGAAGACGGCATGTACAAGAATAGTCAGGAAGCCATGGCCAGGGAGAGCAGATGAGGCCACACACCATGCTAGGGTCAGTGATGGGGAAGAGGGAGCAGGAGGAAGTGGTCTTGAACCTGAAACTGGTCACCAGACATGTGAGTTCAGCAGAAGGGCTGGATCTGCATTCTCTGGAATCACAAAGACATGAGTTAAAGCTAGGGGGTGCAGAGAATGGTAAGAGATAAGTCAAGACGGACTCCTGGGGAGATCTCTTACATGGAAAGGGCAGGCAGAAGAAGGAAAACTAGACAAATGATCTAAACCGGAAATACTTTCACAGACAGAGACTCAGAACCACAGCACCCCATAAAAACAGGTAAGCAGCCCCCCAACTTGTGATTCTCCATAGCACTGGCCCAGAGGATCCTGCATGAGACCTCACTGTTCCGCATCCTAAGTGGCCATTCTGTTTTCCCATAGCCAGTAAGGATTCTTCTTGGGAATCCACAATATTCTAAAAATACATCTGCAGTGCCACAATTAGTGCAGCTGCTGTCCCAGGAAACCCTCGTCACCACTTTGCTTAGATCAGAGAGCGGATTAACTTTGATGTCTGTCTGCACCCTGTGTAAGACACCACCGGCGGTCTGCTCCCTGCAAGCATTCAATCTTCACATCCAAGGGAAGAAGGAGAAAGTGCCGGAGAGGAGCCCAAACCAATCTTTTTCTTAGTGATTGAGATGAAAATATGCACCCTAGGGTTCCTGACATATTTGACTTGCATCTGTCTCAAGCTCTCCCCCTCGGCACAAACACCTACCCCCAGACCCACACTTCCTTTGGCTTTACCAAACGTTAGCACAGCTCTGAAGCCCCAGGCCTGCGTCTGCGCCACGTGTCGGAAGTGATTGTGTTGATTTCTGTATCTGTTAAGGCTCCCGGCGGCACAAACTGAAACTGGCTGTGACCAACTTAAGTTCAAACAGAGTTTACCGCAAGCGCATGGGAGGCCTGCAGAACATCATGGTCACTGGAGAATCAGCCTGCAAGGCGGAGCGACCAGGGCAGCTCCCAGAGTACGGGCAAGCAGGAGAGGTCCGACAAGCTCGTCAGAACATCAGCAAAGGGATTAATTCACTGCAATGATGCCATCTATATTCGTGTCCCTGTCCTTATGATTCAATTTTGGGTGAAAGAGATAAACAGGACTCAGGAGGACCATGCCCATACCCCGCAACACAGGCTCACTGACTTTGCAAGGTAAGTTTAGATGGGTGCTTAAGAGCTGGTCTCTGCAACCGGCCATGTGGGTTTGAATCCTTACCCTGCCACCTAAAAGCCATGTGACCTTGAGCAAGTCATTTTCGCCATGCTCCAGCCTCTAGCTAAGTCCCAGCCTCCCGCTCTGAACATGGGGACGCCCATTCAGAGACATGGGAGCACTGAATGAGGCAATTGTGACAGTGATGGCACAGGGCAAGCGTCCTGCAGGCCCTGACACCAGGGTGGTACTGCATCAGAAGTGCCCATGGCTGCTGGATTGTCAGGCCAACCAGGAATGCCAACCTGAAGAGTCCTCTCCAAAAGACACCAGGAGATGTTAGCAGGCGAGGCAGAGGGCCAAGAAGCAGTCGCTATGCTCTGCCACATCTTCTCCCTCCTCCAGGCGGTGACGCCACGTGGACAGCAGACACTGCTGCTTCCTCTGCTGCCTCCGTCAACACTGAGCATCTGGCACCCTGGATGGGGCTCAGCGAGCCACTGGAGAATTCAGGAATGTTGACTGCACTCTCTTTGTGAGAGATCAGCTCCTACAATGCTCCGCCCTGAGGAGGCACACAAGAAGTACTTGCTGATCAAATTTATAGGATGGTGGGTAATGGAAAACCAGGAGAGTGTGATGTTCTTAAAGAAACCTGCAAACAATGGAATCAAAGAAAGGAGCCTGCATTTAGGGAATCTGCGGGCAGGCAAGTGATAAGTAACTGTTTTCTTGTGTGATAAGGCTAATAATAGACACTCATGGCATAGATGGGCTGCTCATTTCTGCTGGACAGTCAATGCTTTCAGGTCATTTTGATGAGGACAGAGAAGCCACAAGTCACTTGCCACATTACCTTGAGAGGGGGTGGCTCATCTGCCACAGAGGTCCTGTCTCAGCCTTGGAGGCAGTCCTGGTATCTCATCAGGATGCCCCATTCCCCTGGCATCTTCCATTCTGGCTGGCAGAGGTTGGTGGGTGGCACTTGGCTGGTTATTCTGACAAGCTTGCTCACAGGGATCAGGGATTCCTGGTCCCTGAACTCTGAAAGAGTTCCACTCTCTGGGTTTCAGTGACTAGGTCTATAAAATAGAGCAACCTTTGCCTTGAATTCTCCTGGAAATGTGAAGCAAGTGGAATCATATCCATAGATATTTCATCTTCTGTTTGGAAAGAGACGTCCCAACTCAAACTGGCCTCTATAAAAGGGGGATGTGAGAGCTCCTCCTGAGCAGTCTAGGGGTAGATCTGTTTCAGGTACCTCTGCATCAAGTACAAAACAAGCATCTGGTTTCTTTCCATCTCTCAGCTCTCTGTTGTATTGACTTCATCCTTAGTCCCTAAATTGTGCCCCCATCCCCTTGTAGCTGCCATGTCTCATATCCTCAAGTTCAAGTCCAGTTGGGACAGAGTATGGTTGGCTCAACGTGGGTCAAATGGCCAGGAGGATGCACCTGCATTGTTCTCCATCCTGTGCCAAACAATCCACATGTTAGGGAGTTGGAGCCTACTGAGAATCTGAGGCAGCATGATGATGCCCTCTTCAAACCCCGATTCTGGCAATCAAGTCAGAAAGATTTCAGACATGTCACTCAGAGTAATAGGAATGAGTTTATTGAAGAGATAGGGAAAAGGGACAGGGGACACTCTGAGGGAGAGAATGGGTCCTCTCAGAGAGGAGAGGGACCACCTGCCTCTCCTGCACTCCAGTTTCATTGGGCATCCCAGAGAGGTTTCCAGAGAATCCTGCCCCAGTCCATCTCCTGACTTTTGGCTGACAGCAGGGTGACATGAGACTTTCAAGCCCCCATTGTCATGGCAACTCTAGGTCACCTGGGCCCATGCTGACTGGTTCTAAGCCGTTCGTTCTTAGCCATACATTCTTATAGACTTTATGGTTAGGATGACCTATCCTTAACTCCCAGAGTTTCAGGATCTGGTCACAAAGTCTCCTCTCTCCAGGTAACTTGGGTTCCTCTTATCAACATTATTTTGTGCTTGCATTTCTCCTGCAGCAAACAGGTAGCTTGCTGAGGAATGTCACATATCCTGTCCACTGAGGCCAGGCAGGGCTGCAGGTAAATTGCTTCTTGGAAAAGATAGCATGTGAGGTCAGCACAGTGGGCCCATTTTACGACATTATTCTCTGAACCTTGTGTTTCCACCATCCTCATCCGTCTGCTCCTTAACACAGGGACAAGGAAGCAGGGTTGGGCTTGGCAAGTGCTTAACTTTCTGAGCCTGAAGAAGTAGGATGGTGGCAGTGGGGGTGGAGGGAGCAGACCAAGAGTGTGAGAGGAGTGGTTTCCCAAAAGATATTGGGACACTACTATCAGGAAAGCGGGAAGTGGATCACGGCTGCTAAGATGACAAATGTGCACCACACCCGGGTACTTTCTGTCCTGTGATGTGAAGCATGTATCACAGCTGCCCGCTTTGCTGTGAAGTCCTTTCTCCTTCTCCAACACCCTCCCGCAGGTGCCTGAGGAGCAGCACCTCACTGCACAGTCATCTGTCTTCCTCCTCCGCACTCAGTAGCCTGCAGGACTGTATCACTCATCGGCAATGGGCTGTGCTGATCATTAGTTATCTTTTCATGTATACGTTCTATGGCAGGATCCTGGAAAGCAGGGGTCACATCTTATTCATCTTCTGTCCCCCATAGCACTTTACCTGGTGTTTGGAGCATGGCAAATAGTCCATAAATCTGCCAACCGATCAAATAACTGATTTATATGCTTCTAGAGCTACAAAGGTAGATGGTAGCTTGATTCAACCACCAAACTACAAAGAAAGAGGAAACTGTAGATCTTCGCACCATTTTGCAAAGATGGTAGATCTTTTCTTGACTAAACAATGCCACTGGGGTCAAGTTAAGTATCCTTTTCGCTTTCTAGCCCCAGTGGTTAGCATCATTTCTATCCATGAAAGATTGGGTGAAGGCCCAAGGAATCTTGGTCTCAGCTGCCCAGTTCCCCTGCAGGGCAAGTTCAGGCACAGCCCATCTGTAAGGGGCATAAGTGCAGAGGATGGCAATCATAGAGGAGGAAGCAGATGTCTGTCCTCAGTGACCCTCACTTCAAGCAGTAAGCCAGAGCCCCAGGGTCTCATCTGTAAGACTGGCTGCTGGCTCTCTGCCCTTTTCCAATCATCAGGGATCCTGATAACCCAGTACAGGGAACAGGGAGAGAAGTGGAGGCCATTCCGAACTGGGCGATTGGTTCCTTTGTCTCATTACTATTAACAGCCCTCAGGGAAGTCCAGTGGCTTGTCTGAAGCTGCGCATCCAGCCGTGGTCCCCTCACCCGTAAACTGAGCCTACTGATCTGAGGATTAAACCATTGAGCCATAGAGAGCGTCCAGCTCGCGACAAACGTTCACTAAATGCCAAATGAATGGGGGAAGGACAAGAAAGCGTGGCTGGTAACGCGGGGTTGGAGGGGGTGGGTGGGTCGGCGGAGTGAGGACGCCTGTCCACCGCAGGGAAGGGGGTTGATAAGAATCCGCGGCGGCGTGAAGCTCAACAAAAGCCCCAGCAGCAACCGGGCCCTCGTGCCAGCCCGCGCCGCGCGCAGCTGGGTGAGCGCAGACGGGTCGACTCGCAGGCCGAGGCCCCGCCCCGCCCCGCCCCGCCCCGCCCCGCCCCGCCCCGCCCGGCTCGGCTCCGAGGCCCCGCCCAGGCTCCACCCCGTTTCTAGGCCCCGCCCCGGCAGGGCTCCGCCTCCATCCCTCGCCCCGCCCCAAGGCCCGGAAGCGAAAGCCGCTCCGCCTCTTCCGAGCCGGGTCGCGGCCTGGGCGGCGGGAGGAAGGTTTCCGAGAGTGCTGTCCCTGCGCGGGTCAGGGCAGCCCCAGCCTGCGCCATGTCCCGCAACCTGCGCACCGCGCTCATTTTCGGCGGTTTCGTCTCCCTGGTCGGCGCCGCTTTCTATCCCATCTACTTCCGGCCCCTAATGAGGCTGGAGGAGTACCGTGAGTGACCTCTGTCCCCGCGCGGTGGCCTGGCCCAGGTCATTTACCCGCTTCACTCCCTGACCCAGTCGGTTCCACGTGGTGTGCTGGAAAGAGCTGGGCTGAGCTGGGCTGAGTTAGGCAGAGCCAGGTTCGAACCCTGCGGCGTGCAGCCCAAGTGGCTCAGCCTCTCGGACCCTCAGCGTTCTCTTCTGTAGTAGCTCTCTCAGCACCCTCAGTAGTAAACTTGTGGAGCCTCCGTGGCACTTCAGAGGTGGTGATATATATGAAATAAGTCTGCACGTAGTAGGTCAATATTAATTCACACTCATAGTTAACATAACACAACGTTTAATATGCACTGTCAGATTAGGCGTGGGTTGGGTCGTTTAATTTGCACAACCTCCACCGAGGTTATCGCCCATTTTACAGATGGGGAAACCGAGGCTCAGAGAGGTTGTATAACTTATCCAAGGTCACACAGCCAGTAAGTGGCAGGGCAGATACTCCAACCCAGGCTTCTGTCTCATCCTCCTCCATACAATCAAGCAGGGAACCGTGATATAGCAGGGAAGCAGATGGAACCCTGATCATCCTGTGCTGAAAGGTGTTTTTATTGCACTTCATTTCCATTTCCAGAGATGCTCTTGAGTGGAAATATTTCAAACCTAAGCTGTTAACCTGGTTTTTTAGTTTTTTTCTCTTTTTCCTCAAATCGTTTTTCAGATTGTGCTCGTTTCCTTCATTTTGAGGTGGTTGCCCACATGACAATGGTGAATGTCCTGGGAGTAATTTTCTTCCTTAATCATTCAAGTCCTATCATTCTAAAAGCCAAACTCTCCTTCCTTGAGACCTATACCTCAGCAAGGATTAGCACTTTGATACATCTGAAACCATCTGTCAGAGAGAAAATATTAGACATTAGAGGCTCATTTTGTTCTGCAGGAAACCTGAATCATTTTGAAGATGGAAGAGGGCCAGCCCTGCCCCTGGAGAATATTAGCCGAAGCTGAAAGCTTGGCGATGTGAAGGCGAAAGCGCCATGTAAATGTTCTGCCCATCACAAATGCTACAGCGTTCTGGAGGCAGGACGTTTCAGCACACGCTCGGAGTTCCTTGTAGCTTCTCACATGGCCAGGTCTGAAATGGCCTCTGCACATTCTGCTCTCCAGCCTGTCCACATGCCCTGGCAGAGGGTAAATGTGGGGCTGCATGAAGTCTGCATAATCTTCCATTTTTCCATAGCTTCTAGAATTGAACTTGAGACTAAGGGTCAGCTTGGGTCCCATTAGAAAAGTTTCAGCCGGGTGCGGTGGCGCACACCTGTAATCCCAGCACTTGGGAGGCTGAGGCAGGAGGATTGCAAGTTCAAAGCCAGCCTCAGCAATTTAGTGAGTCCCTAAACAACTCAGTGAGACCCTGTCTCTAAATAAAATACAAAACAGGGCTGGGGATGTGGCTCAGTGGTGGAGTGCCCCTGGGTTCAATCCCCAGTACCAAAAAAAATAGAAGTTTCAAAGCTGCATGTGGGTGGTGCACACCTGTAATCCCAGCAGCTCAGGAAGCTGAGGCAGGAGGATCACGAGCTCAAAGCCAGTCTCAGCAACTTAGCGAGGCCCTAAGCTACTCAGTGAGACCCTGTCTCTAAATAAAATAGAGAAAGGGGCTGGGGATGTGGCTCAGTGGTTAGGCACTCCTGGGTTCAATCCCCAGTACCAAAAAAAACCCCCCCAAACAAAAAAGACATTGTGAAGACTAGAGCAGTGATTTCCAACTGGGGATGGTTTTGCCCCCAGGGAATGTTTGACCCTGTAGAGAAATTTTTGGTTGACACACTAGGGGAGAGAAGGGGAGGCAAGTATACGACTGGTACCTACTAGAGAGAAGCCAGAATACCCTTCTTACAGTGCACAGGAGAGTCCTGCATGGCAAAGGATTACCCAGCCCCAAATGTGAAAGGTGCCTTGATGTAGGGAGAGTGGTTTTACTTCCACTGTTGTGGGGAGGGATGGGGAACAGGAGAGTCTGGACAAGGGAAGGTACTGCAAGGAGAGACAGTCCTCGAGGGGAGTTGGTATAAACTCATCTCAGGCACAGAACTGTCTCGGCCACCTCTTCTACCAGCTTCCTCTGTTTCTTGGGGTTGGGGCATACTGAGGAGAACAGGTCAGGGCAGTTCTTAGAAGTCAGGACAGAAGCCCAGTCCCTGAGAAATGAATTACTAGTAAAAATCAGGATTTGAAACCAGAAGCTGGCAGAGAAGGAGCCCCAGCCATGTAGAGCAGGAACATCAGGTCACTTTGGATCCTTTGGCTGGGCCAGCTGGGGTATGGGACAGGAAAGTTCCAAGGTCTCTGCTGGAATAAGCAGAAAAGAGGCGAAAAACTACTTAGGTAAAGCACAGCCAAGGAGCCATTCCATGTTTGCTAAGTCCAGGCGTGCCTTATAGGACTTGATGTGGACAGTCAGTGTCATCTGCAGCTCTTTCATTAACTCAGCAAGACTCTGCCAGGTGTTGCATGAAGAACAAGGTCAGTCTATGTGATACTCAAGTGCTGCAGTGAGCACTGGGGAGGTGGCAGTGGCCTTGGGGTCACTGATCCCAAACCAGAAGTTTGATTACAGTTTTGCGATTCTCCTGCAGAAGCCCTGGACGTTGCTTTTAGCTTTCCTCCTGTCGCATAGCACGGTTACTCTAAAGGGCACTTTTAGGGAAGGGTACAGATGACTGGAATTAGCAGCCTAATCTGTTTGTATTCTAGAACCAGGCAGTGATCCTGAACATGGCCTTTCAGAAAGAACATGCATTTTAGGCATTGAGACCAGCTGGTAAACTGAGAGTGAAAGATCATTTTCATGATCATGTTCATTTTTAATTTTAATTAGATGTGCATAAGCATAAAATTGGGGTTTTGTTTTTGTTTTGCCAGAAGAGGCTTTAATTCATCCATTCCCTTCATTTAGGTGACTTGTCCAAGGTCACCCAGCATAACTGCTGAGTGGACACCAGACCCAGACTCCCCTCCCTTGTCTCTTAATGCTTTGTCTTTAATGCATTGTCTTTAAGACAATGAAAAATGTTCCAGAGTCAGCCAAAGTGAAAAGGTTGCCCGAAAGGGCTGGGAGGAGACCCTGGTCCTCCTGCTCAGTCCCTTCTCGGGGTTGCACTTTGCTGCCCACCTCCGCTGAAAGCCTGCATTCGGAACAGGGTCACAGGAAACGACCTGATGTGGAAATCATTGTTGCCTGCAGGGGCATTTCCCATTACACGCCGGGGCGTAGAAAATGCTTTTCAGTCCTCTCACCGTGTACTCAGGTGAAAGGCGCAGACTCCTCTTGTTTTCTAGCTGGATTGCAAAGCTTCCCGGATTCAGCCATCCTCTGGTGAGGACACACAAGTGTTCTCAGTGTTAGAAGGAGCCAGTGATTCAGGTGGCCATTTGGTCCCCTTCACCCAGCTAGTCACACCCAGCTGTCATGGTGGGGGGTTTCTCTTCAGCCTCTGGTTCACACATGCTCTTAGGACCATCTGGTCTCTCGGCCTCTGGTTCACGCTTGGTAGTACCGTCATTGGGTGTTAGCCTCTGTTCTCACTTGCTGCTGCTGTGGTGTGTTGTGTCCCCAGCCTCTTGTTCACACCTGCTGGTAGGGCCACTTGGTTCCCCCAAGTTCACACTTGCTAAGAACACCAGGGGAGTTCTGGACTCCTCCGTAGGCAGGGTATGTGCCAGGCCACAGCAGCAGAATGGGCGCACAAAGAAGGTATCGTTTCTAAAAATCTGTATTTTTAAAGGATTCCCTTGAATTAATCAATGTGGGACAGTCACGTTGTTGTTGGACTTTGTTATATGTGTTTTACTATTGTTGTTTTTTTTTAATTATTAAGAAAAACCCAACTGACAGAGAAGATCCAAGAGTAGTACAGTAAGTTCCTCCATCCTTCACCCAGATTTGCCAGTGGTTAGCACTGCCACGTTTGCTTTCTCCCCTGTGGGTAATATACACACATACATATCCATGTTTTCATACACAGTTATATTTTCATGTGTGTTCTAATTACTGCTACTGTGTGCTGAACTGTGTGAGACAAAATTGAAGACATTATGAGCTTTTGTTCCTGAGCACTGTAGCCTAAGAATAGGGATGTTCTCTTACCTAATGACAGTAGGCATCCAATTCAGGAAATTTAATAGTGATAACAATATTATTATCTAATGTATATAGTCCATATTAAAATTTAGCATTTTTTTTCCAAAGTGATGTCACATTGTGAGTTGCTTTATTTCAACTGTTTATTGGCAGAAAAAGGTGGGGGAGGGAGATTGCCAAGGTCCTATTTGGCACCTGTTTCTTTCTGCTTTTAATTTTAATCTCTTCCCTTAGATCACCCCCAGCTAGTAGCTCCCAGGTTGCTGAGGGAGCTGGCCCTTAAGTATATTGCATTTGTTTGTGGGGCTGTCAATGTTAAATACAGTAACAAGTCACATACTAGATTCATTTTCTAATATGGACATTTAATATAAGGATATGTTTTCATTTTCAAAGACTTAAAAATTATTAGGTGGATTCTTTTACTACCATATGAAATCAGTCAGCCCACCTGCATGTGTAAGCAGCTTTAATAATAGGCTGTGGCCTTTTGACTGGAGATAAGGATTCTCAATTAAAACTACAAATCAAACCACTGCCTTAGCACCAGGGGGCAGAGTCGGGCTTGCTGAGACACCAGAGTGGGGAATTTTCCAACCCTGTGTCCCATAGTTGGCTTTTAATCATTTCACTTAGGATAGAAGCTTGCTCATGACTGCAGTCAGTAATTAGCTTATTGTCATTAAATCCCTAGCTTTCACCACCACCCTTTTCCTGTGCTTACTATAAATTTGCAATTTCTCCAGTGACAGTGAAATAGAAGTCTGTCCACTTCATCAAGTTGTACTGGCTAAATCCTGAGACTAGTTTCTGTTTTCCTTTTAGCATATTCTGCATTCACAAATAAGGTGTCTTTGTGTGGTATCATGAATTTACATAAGACTGCTTTGGCCTCAGGTATTTATAAAACATTAATGGATTAAAGAACCAGTGGATGTAGATAGGATGCTAATACCTTGGTATCGCCTCATAGGGACTAGTTGAAATGCCTGTCCAGGCCAAACTACAGAGGTGTCTGCATTAGGACAAGGATTAGAAAGAGATTATGGTCTATTTAAAACAAATCCTCAGCCTCTTTCCAGTCTCATTAGCAGTTAGCAAGAAAGTGTGGAGACAGGGATTCCTTTCTCTGCTTGACTCTCCATTGCATCGTAAGAGGTTAGAACACAATTAGGCATTCTGTCCCTGCCACCCGGAGTCGGCTTCCTGTCATGCTTGGCAGCCTGCCAGCATCTTTGGTATTGCAATACCTGCTAAAGAATGTGTTCGGTGTACCGGGGTGACTAATTTCCTTAAATCTGTGCATCTCGAATGCCTTCTGACAATCAATTATTTTTCAAAAGGCATCTCTCCCCTCTTTCATTATATCAGGGAACAGGCCTTTTAGGTCTGGAAGATTACATCTGTTTTTGTTCCTGGCAAGACTGATGACAGTGTGTGTGATCTTTTCTGAGGTGGCATTTTCTCAAGCATGTTTGAGCCGTCCATACTTTGAGACTTACATGTTGACAGCATGGTAGGGCTCAGTCCTACAAGACTTAATGTCTTAGGAAATGAGAACACCTTTTGTTTTATTTCAGAAAGTCTAACACCTTAGAGGCTCCTTATCACCCACTTGTGTTGGGAAACGTCTCTTGGCATATCTAGGTTCAGAGGGTCTTGGTTACCTACCTGCTGCTTTCAGAGAGTGTGAAGCCAACAGGCCATCGTCTCTAATTGGCCTCATTGTGCTCGTGCCTCTTAGAACTGGATATCAAGCTCCCCATAGTCACCGTTGCCCAGTGTTTTATTTGCCAAAGCAGTACTTGGCATTGATAAAACTAGCTGGTCATTTAGATTGACTTTCTGTCACATCACTTGAGAAGCAAGTTCAAAGAATCTTAGACTTGGCAAAACCCTGCTTCTTGTATCTTTGTACTTGTGTAACTTTGAGAATCCAGAGGCCAAAATAAAGAAAACAGCATAATATTAAATAAGAGCTAAATGTGGACTAAAGAAACACTGTCTGTCTGATTAAAACAGAGGTCTGATTACAACATTTAATTACTATAATTTACTAGTAAACATTCTTTGGCTCCGAGTCTTTCTTCTAAAAATCTGCCATTTGTTTGTCAAGATACTTAAAATAATAAGTCTTTTGTTGTCACAGTCCTCGGGCTTATTCTCAACACTTGAGAAGGATGTTTCAGAGCTCTTGAAGCCCACAGTCATAAAATGCCCAATTTCTTTTGGCCCTGGCCTGTTGGACATCTCCAAAGAGACTGGCTTTGCCGCCTAGCTACAACGCGCTTGCTAATTGGCACAGCACCTGCGATCAATTAGGGAAGCTTCAATTACCCAAACCAAAGCCACCCACCCAAAGATTAATTTTCTGCTCTATTTCCTATCAAAAACATAGCATATTTAGCTCTGCGTCTAGTCCTTCAGTGGAGTGCGTTTTAGACATACAAACGACATCGTTTTCTTGTTAATTGTACTTGTTCCTTCATTTCAGCAGCCTTCCGCTTGTAATATCACGCCCACCAGTTCTTTCAAAATTGTTCTTTTTCTGTTGTTTTGTTGCCTTTCCAAAATGCTGAGATCACAGGAAAAAGATGTTAGTTGGGAGCTTTTCTTTTGAAGTCGGGAGCTTGCTTTATTTTACTGAAAATACCCAATCTTTTTGCATTACAGGATCCTACTTCCACCACCTGAAAGCCTTGAGTAATGGCATCTAAGAATTTAATAACACTCATAAATATTGTTTCTAATTGTCCGGTGTCATGGGCAGGTGTAAATACAAAGATTTCGCCCTCTCCTCCTTCTGACGAGTAATTGTTGTGTTGTGTTTCTCAGAGAAGGAACAGGCCATCAACCGGGCTGGTATTGTTCAAGAAGATGTGCAGCCACCAGGTAAACTACAGAGAAACTAATCCAGACAGAGTCCCATTGGTGCCCTTGTGCTGTGTGGTTTGTGTTGACTGCTGTGGAGAGGGCGGGAACCTTGACTTTCTAGCTTAGAAACTAGATTGTGATTTTGCTACTTATTTCATAACAGTTGCCATTTTATAGCTGTTTTCAAAGAGTTCCTTTTCAGATTTCACGGCAGAATACTTGCAAGTTTGATGGATTCCTCTCTTGCCTTTGATAAATAGGCCTAAGAATGTAACACGTGTACGATTAAATATGTAGTGTGAGTTGCTGTTTTGCAGACTTATTTATCAAGTACCTATTTAAACCCTGCCCTCATGGGAAAATCACATTTCCTTGTGAGCTGATTTAATTGATGTAGGATTCGGCTTTATCCGAAAGCCCAAAAAAGCTCCCTTTATGGCTGAATGGGTCATTCCTTTAAGATGATCCAAGTTGGCTGAGAATGAGAGGTTTCCAGCCTGTTAGCCAAAACTTGTAATCTGTGGCAGCATTCTTTTTTTTTTTATTTATTTTTAACTAGGCCAGATCCCTATCTTTCTGAGATATTTAAACGCCCCGTGTGGCCGGCATGTAGCTACATGGCTCCCCATGTAGCTACATTTTGTAGCTACATTCATTTTGTAGCTACATTGTAATGTCCTCTACATTTCACTCCTGGGTTGCAGCAGCAGGTCTCACTCTCTCATACCCCATGGAAATTGCACAACTCCGTGCCATGGACGCCAATTTGTTTGTGTGGATATGAGCGGGGTGCTGCGACATTTACAGATGGAGCCTGAGGTATTCATGTTTCTTCCTGTAGGGTTGAAGGTGTGGTCTGATCCCTTCGGCAGGAAATGAGAAGGCCTCCGCCAGCTCTGGTTGTGGGAGGAGACGTGCGTGGTTTTGACTCTGCATCGATATCATAAAGCACCTCACTGTAGAGAGATGGCTGGAGGAGAAAGCCAATGCTGTCGGTAAGAGGCCTATGATAAAGGACTGTGCACAAGGACTGACGTTCCCTCCAGAATCAAAAGAATCCTGGAACAAATCACACTGTTAGGAAGGTTGTCATGATTTGGTTGACTTTGTCGTGCTCTTGCAAGGCCGTTTGCAGGAGATCTGCTCATTATTCAGTCTTCATCACTAACTGAGCTATGCTCTGAATGCAAACATCTGGTGGGCTTCAAGAAATCCATGGCTGTTTTGCCCATCCAAATGAGAGATTTTAGTAAAAATACCATGTTGAACTACCTCCCGTGGCTCTTTGAAAATGGTCAGGTTGATAGAGCTCTTTGAGGACAAGGTACTTTGTGCACTTTAAGAACACCCTGTTCAGCTCAACCATCTCTTGTTGACGATTACTCCATGTTGGAAAAGAAAGAAATACAAAGCGAGTCAAACTGGATAATGCACGTGTATCGAAGAAATTAGTGTCAATTAACAAGTGAAAATGTGTATATTAAAATGATTTATTTTTACTTTGCAATGGTGTATTTTTTTTCATAAATCTCTTTTTGTAAGCTAACTACATTTTAGTACCAAGGAGTGCTGTTTGAGTAGACATTTGTGTAGTGTTCATCTGTTTGTTTGCATATAAGTGAACATTTTAAAGGTAAATAGCACATTTGTTGAGACAGATATTGAATGCCAATTCTCCACCAGGTACCTTCCCAGGAGCTGCAGGAATGAAAGTGAGAATTGATTCTTTTTCCTTCTTCTTTCTTCACTTTACCCCTCCCCTCTCTTTCTTTCCTTTTACTTTTCTTGCCCTGTCGTCCTTGTGCCTCATAGCCCTTCATGAGGATGCGTGCTTCTGAGATGTCTTTTTTTTTTTTAAATCTTTCATCAGAGTGCCTTGCATATTATTGTAGGCTCTCTTTAGAGGAGATGCTTGATGATGTTAATTTTATGATTGTGAGCTTAGCATTTTCTTAACAGACAGTTGGCCCAATTATATAATTACTGTCAAGAAGAAATAAGATTGATAGTTCCAGAACCAGTCATCATTTTTGGTAAGCATTTGCCAATATTTAATTGACTTACAGTTAACATCTCAATAGAGGAAGTTAACTAATTAGAGGTACGTTTGCTCTGTTTTCCTTGGAGGGGTCACCAAGAAGTTACAGAACTTAAAGCCAAACTTCTACAGATGCTTAATTGAGATTTCGTTGTGACTGAGGCAAGTGCATGGTACCATCTGCTTTGAAAGATGTCAAGGCAAAAATGACTGTGACTTCTGCAAAGAAGAATCATGGGGCCTTGATTAGTGCCTTTGAGGAAACAAACCTAGATTGGTTTCTGGAATGGGATCTTTGTCCTGGGCCTGCTCCTGCTCTCCATTCACCTCTTTGCAGAAATAAAGGAACTGTGTGTCCTGCCCAGTCGTTTTGATGTTGGTGACATAATCACTCTTCCTGCTGTCAGACATGTAACTTCAGACTGCTGTCCACACTTGACAGAAGCCGAGTTGTAAGAGATGCTATTCACGAGGATTGACTGAGGGCCTTGCTAGTCATCCATGAGTTCCCAGGTGTGCCCTGAGGATAATAGTAGATGTACTTGAAAGTTGTCTGAGTCAAGAACCTTCAGGAAACAGAATTATAACATCAGTTGGGTGTATTGGCTTCTAACTTGATTTCTAGGAGAGGTGTAGCATTTCCCAAATATATTGGATCACAGACCATCTTCCACTTTACCTTCTGGGACTTTTGATTAGCAGTGTTCTTTTGGGGAAATCTTATATCAGACCAGTGATTCTTCATTGTTTTAGCCTTGAGACACCTTTATATTCTTAAAATTTTTCAGGAACTCTAAAGTGATTGTTTATGTGGATTGTTTAGTCCATAGATATTTACTATATTTGAAATTAATTTTAAAAATTTATCATTTAAAAAATATCGGTATGTTTTTGCTTGAAAATTTCCTTAAGACAGAATTTGCAAACCCCTTTAACATCTGGCTAACAAAACAGCAGAGTTCCCACATCTGCTTCTGCCCTGATCTGTTGCAGTCACCTCTAGAAAACTGCTCTCCTAAGGGGATGGGAATGAAAAAGACTAAAACCCCTTTTCAGTATCATAAAGATGGTCTTGGCCATGCAGATGCTCTGAAAAGGTTTCAGAGACTCCCAGAGGTCCCTAGACCATATTTTGGAGTCCAGATTTCCCCAACATCTTGAATTTCATAAGATATTTTTCTATCTTAGGGTTTTAGTGTGTCCACATGGAGGGAGGTTATAAGAGGAGGGGAGAAACTGACATTTCTTACTGTTACTTTTGAAATAAAGATCGGACCTTTCATTTACAGAGCCTGGAAGACTTGGATTGACATTTTTAAATCCCAGAATCAAATAGACAACAGTGCTGAACTGTTGGTACTTGAATCCTAAGAACATTGAATTATGTAACTCGATTCCCTCTTTGCACTGGCCGATAGGAAGCACATTTGTAGTCCAGCTTTTTAAAAAGTACAGCTTTGTGAAATGTCTCCGGGCCATTGTGTTCAATTCATTATTTTCTTTCCCCTGTCAGTTTCCTTCCTCTTTTCTCACTTCAGTTTTCTGTCTTGTATTTCAGATCCCTCATTTTAAACTGAGGCAGAGTGTAAGTAATATGTATTTGATCAAAAAGCCATTTATAGTTTAGTAGAGGAAATGAAGTAAATTCACAAACAAGATTAAAATAAAATGGAATATTAGCAGTACCTATAAAGAAGTCAGTATCTTCTGACCTTGGACATAATGCAAACCCTGTGTTGCATTGGTTCCTGCTGCCAGGTATTTATGCAGCAGAAATGCATCCCCAAGTTCACCAGCAGACATACAATAGAATGTTTATAGCGGCACTGGAGACCACCCAAACACCCACCAACAGGACAGTGAATAATGATACACTCACAGACTGGAGTAGGACTGAGAATGAGCAATGAATGAATCCCATGGACAAAGCTGAATGAACAAAGCCAGTGACAAGACTGTGCTAGCTGCACAGTTGGAAGTCAGTGTAGTGGTCGCTCTTAGGGGAGGGGAGTGACAGGCAGGGTAGGAGGAGGTGTTCAGGGTGTTAGGTTCTCTTGTGATCTAGGAACAGGTGCATGGTAGTGTTGAGTTTCTGGGTATTAGCAGAGTTGTGCAAATAGTATACTTTTCTAAATACATGTCACATTTCAACAAAAAGGTTTTTAAAAGAGGTGCAAATATTGACTTTAGAAGTAAAAAGGTTGTGTCTAATTGTGGAATCAGAAAACTTTGTAGAGAATCAGGTTGTTCAGTGGCAGAGGGGATGGTCAAGTCCCTCATGGAGTTGCTGGGAAATTGGGGACACTGATAAGGTGCCGTCACAATACTTAGAACTTGGCAGGGGACAGATTAATGATAGCTACTATCAGAGGGACTAGCTGACATTTGAACAGAGCCATTGCTATGATTTGAGTGTGTCCCCCAAGGTTCACGTGTTGGAGGCTTGGTACTCCATGGGGTGACGTGGGAGGCGATGGAACCTTTAAGAAGTGGGCCTAGTGGGAGTTCCACAAGTCATTGGGGGCACCACCTTCAGAAGGGATCAAGGTACCTCTTTGGGACCCTGAGCTCAAAGGGAACAAGAGGAGTGAGGCTGACCTTGACTCTCAGGTTTCCTGTTTTTGGTGATATGACTTCTCACTCCCAAATGTGCTCCAGCCATGATGCTGCTAGGCCCTTGGCTGAGCTAATAAACCTCTTTGCAGAGTTACCCTGCCTCAGATACCGGGATACAGTGTGGAAAAACAGACTCGAGGAGCCATGAAAACGTCTGGGATTCAGACATGCAGGGAGTGAGAAGGCCGCGGGGCCCAAGTTACGCACATGTTTGAACAATGGTTTGGTTTAGGTGGAGATTTTTACGAGGGAGCACTACACGGTGGCCTCAGCTGTTACCTGCCGCCTGGTGGGTCTTGTCATATAGAAGGCACTCACTAGTGGTGGCTTGTCTGATCAACGGGAAGAATGAGTGAGCAAATGAAGGGACTGGCAGGTAGGACCACATGGTGGACACCTTTATACGTCAAAATAATGGGTTTTATTTTAGGAGAAAGGAAGTATTTTAAGTAAGGAAATTTTTTAAAAACTTCAAAACAGCCCTTCAAAACTCTCCCCACAGCTGTTTTAATGATCATGTGGCCAGAGCAGTTGGAGCAGTTTGTGCTTCCAGTCCACAATGAGGTAATTACAGAAATTAAAAACTTGTGAATCTAGTAAAAAAAAGTACTTAAAAACTTGTGAATCTAGTAAAAACTTGGGCTTGCATTTTGGGTTTTTCTGTTTTCAAATTTCCAATACAATTAGATTTTGTTACATTTTATAGTGGTCCATGGTAGACTGTAATCAGAAACAAGCAAGACTGGACTTTGACCCAGGTAGTTTGAGAAGCACTGACCTCAAGGCTGGATCTGTGAGGTGTTCCTGGGCATCCGCCATTTGGACTTGGACGTCCTGAGAGCTCCACACTCTGGAAGAGCTTCCTGTGCCCTGAGGTGGCCACGTTCTGAAGCATCAGCAGATAAAAACATTTCTCAAGTCTCAACAGGACTCCACCATGGATGGACAATTTAGGTTCCCTGAACTTGGCTCACGCTGCAGAGGGTAGCAATTCTGCCTGTTGGTGGCTGCGTGCAGCTCACTGGCAGTGAAGACAGTAGGCAGAGCACCTGGGTGAGCTGTGTGCTCATCTGCCCTCTGGGCAACTGCAGGCAGGCGTGAACCCTGCACCTCTCAGGAGCAGGGATCTCAGCCAAGAGAGGGCAGCTGGTTCACCTTTCCCAGGATCTCCCAACTGACCCACAGCAGCAGCCCCTCCCTCTTCTGCTTAGACTCACCTGTGTGGTCTTCCCTGCACTATGATGGTCTGAGCACATTAAGGAGAAATGAGGACTCACTGCTTCCCACCAAACTTGGGGATCCCTGATACAGAAACTCCAAAGTAGTGTCTTCCTGGGGTCTGTCTGTCACCACACATGACCAACATAAGATTTTTTTTTCTAAGGAACACATTTCTCAGACTCTTTCAGTTACAAGTGACAGGAAGCCAAACCCCAAATAGTGCTAATAGGAAATTTACCTGTGTTACTGAAAACTCCCATCCCCACCAATTTTTTTATTGTCATAATCATTTGTGAATGTAAAGAGTAATTATAATGATATCGATAGTTTGTAAATATTTACATTTTAAAACTTCCTCTTTTAGGACTTTCAAAAATTGATGACCTAAGTACATTTTATAAAACCTCTATGTACAAAGTTGTTTATAGGATAACAAAAATTTGGAAATAAAGTACAGAAGAACTATGTAAATTTGATGGTCTATGAGAGAGTTCTTTTAAATCATGTTTAAATTTTAGTTATATGTTCTGTTTCTTTACATTTTTAGGTATGTATTTTTATAAATATATATTATAGCTATTCTTATATGCATACATGTGCATATGTGTTTTGAGGGATCTCAAAACATCACCAATTACCAATGAATTACCAAAACCCCCTCTGTTCATCGTGTACCTAAAAACAAAACAAAGCAATAAAAATAATTACACCCAGAGACCTCAAGAAAGAGTCATGCTGTATATGCTGGAAGCTTACCAGTTTTCCTGGTCCTGGTAGCCATCGGCAACCCTTTGCCCAACATCTCATTCCCTCTGTCATGATGTCATCTACTCCCATCCTCGTCCCCACTATGCCACCGTCTCATTCTGTCTCTGCTCTGAGTGCTACTGACTTCATTCCCTATACCAGGAGTAGGCATGTGTCCAAGGTTTGCCAATCAGAACACCAGGCAACTGCCAACCATGGGGATTGGATCCAGGATGCATATGTGTTAAATTTGTCCATTTGTGTCAGACTAGAAGAGGGCCTCTTATTCGTCAGCTTGGGAGCTATTGGCAGCCATTTTGACATCATGAGGGCAGAGTCAGTCTGAGAGTAAATCAAAGTAGAAGGGATCAACAGGAGCAGAAGCCAGGTCCTCACAGTGTTATTCATACCTCCTGGATTCAGTTGTGTCTGAAGCAAGAATATCTCTGAATTAATAAAAAAAAAATTCCTTTTTATGCCAATTTATTTTATTTTATTTTTTACTTACAACTAGTACAGTCTTGACATGGCATCTTAATTTTGTATTTTAGTTTAATCATTTTTTGGAAATGTACATCACATATTTCCACTTGATATAAAAGGTGTTAAACATGATTTAGCCTTCTTATGACTGGGGCTTATTGTCACTGTACCTTTGTGCCTAAGGGGCTGCTGGGGTGGGTGAGTTACTAGTTCCTTCCCTGGTGGGGGACAGTGTGCTTGCAAGATTTCTGGGTTTCTGGTTTTTTATCTGTGCCCTGCCTCCCGACTGTAGGGAGCAGGTCCTAGCTCCCTCTCTGACTTGCGACTTCTGGTCCACAGGGAGGCTGGAAAGCAGCTGGCCAAGTGCTGGAACCTGGCATCAAATGAAATCGCGTGCCTTTCATGTGGGTTTAGGGGCTGTGGTGTGGATAAATTGCAATGGCTTTGTGACATTTTGCTGCCCCTGAGGTTTTGGGTATTTGCTTTCTGATTCTGCATTGTCATGGATAGATGAGGTTTCCTGAAGTTTCTGTTGGTTGATGTTTTTGGGGGCTGGATACTGTAACAAGATTTTCACACTAAAGGATTGTGCAGCATGAGCAAAAGAGCTGGAGTTGAAATGTTTTATAATTTAGCAGTTATTTAGTTTTCTTCAAAGAAGCAACAGTAACCCCCAGCAGGACTCTGAACCTCAGGTTGACCTTTAGTTTATTTTTCTTTTTTTCTAAAAAAGCCCCTTTATTTCTCAGCCTCTAATAGCATAGGCTGTGGTGCCCAGGGCCGCGGGGGTGTTGCCTGGACTAGCGGGAGCAGCTTACTTAAGGCAGATGTGGAATCAGTTTAGAGAAATGCTTCTGCACTTCCCTGCCCTGGAATACATCGAAGCCATTAGGCCTCAGGAAGGCGGTGCTGGAATAGCGGGTAAACACGCGGAAGGGGCACGCAGCTGGCCGCCTTTGCCGTGTTGAGGGAAAGCCCAAAGGGGCGCCCTCCCTCGGAAAAGCTCAAATGAAGACAATTGTGTTTAGGAAAAAAACTAACCACTGTCTGGTTCTGAAATTACTGGGAAAACAGCAGCTCTGGTAATGTATCATGTGGAATAAGCAAAAGCGACTTTCTGAAATGGCCATTTTTTAGTTTTTCCTCTCTCTCACGGTGGACTCACATGCCAAGACATAAAATGCCCAAGCACAAAACCATTCATTGTTTTTTTATAATCAAGAGAGTAGCACTTGGGTTTTGAAAGTGAGGTCTGTGGCTTTGGGGAGCACGTTAGGCAGGAGCCTGAGAATCCCCACGGGCTGGTTCCTGTTTGTTCTCCAGCTGAACGTGTACCTCCTGGTCGTTTCTGGATCTCCATTAATTCTGCACCAGCTCCTGCCAGCACAGTGGTTTTCTGTGACAATGTTAGTTAATTGCGGTGAGTGTCAGAGGTCTCGGTGTAGCGAGTCCCCAGGGACCTGGCCTCCTGGATGTGTTTCCAGTAAAGGAACAGGAAGACCAACTAGAGCAGGGCTTCTCTAGTGCCAGAATGCCCAGCATGACTGCAAAACATACTAGGTGTTCCGGGCTGCATTGTGTCCCTTTAGAATAAGCCTTTTGAGGTGGTAACCCCCAGAACTTTGGAATGTGCCTCTATGTACAGGTAGGGTCTTTAAGGAATTAATGAAAATAAAGCAAGGTTCTAGTCCAAGAGGACTGGTACCCTTACAAGAAGAGGAACTCAGGGCACAGACACACAGAGGGGTGACCTCATGAACCCCCTGGAGGAGACAGCCATCTACTCAAGGAAGACAGCCTCAGGAGAAACAGCCCACCAACTCCTTGATCCTGAACTTCTGGCTTCCAGAGTCAAGAGAAAATGCATTTCCATTGTTTAAATAAATATCTGTTGTTGTGGTCCTTTTTCACAGTGGCCCTAGCAACCGATCAGCAGGTGCACAATAAGTGTCAGCTGGTAACAAAGTCACAAACCAAGGTGGTCATGCCATCTTCTGGGAAATGAGCCAGAAAATTCTTTAAAAAAGCCAGAGGGAAGTGATCCTCTTACACTGGTAAGATCAAGGGAAGCCATTTGTGGAGGACAAATATAAAAGAGGTGTGGAAATAACTGCAGTCTAGAGAGGCGAAGAGAAGGGGTGTTGGGGATTCAGGTGGGCAGAGGGCTGGGGAGGGACAGGGTGGAAGGAATGGTACTTCAACAGCCGTGAGTGAATTGGCTAAAACACTCGTGCTATTTTAAGCTGCTAAATGCGCAGACATCCGACATGCAACGTGGATGCCCGATACAGCCCACCCAGTCTCCTCTGCACACAGTAGTCAGAGTGGTTATCTTGGGGCACAAGGTAAATCACGTCCCTTTTCTTCTCTGAAGCCTCGATGTCTCCCATTACTCTTGCAATAAAAGCCGAAGGTTCTGGACATCTGCGATCCTGGCCTGTGCTTTCTGCTCCAGACACAATGGCTTTCTGGCCATTCTGGGAGAATGTCAGGCAGGCTCCTGCTTCACCTGAAGGAGTTTGTTCTATCTGGAATTCTCTCCAGCTAGATTTCCTCATGGCTCATTTCACTGTCTTCTTCAAATCTTTTCTCAGTCCCCACATTTAAATGCAATGCCCTTGACCCTGAAGCAGCCACTTCTCATTCCTTTCCTTCTTCTGGCTCTGTGTAGTTTACATAGTTATTGCTAATATCATCCTGTAACACTGTGTAATGCACTTATTATTGTGTATGTTACATGTTTCTCCTGTTAGAATGTACACTTGACAAGTTCAAGGACTTCCTTCTCTTCTGTTCACTCATGTATCCAAGCACCTAGAGGAGCACCTAGCAACCAACACTTGCTAATGAATGGATGAATAGTCATTGTGACTTTGTATGGTGACATGTGCTCTGTTTAGTCTCTCTGGAATATGTGTTGATGTCCCACCCATCTCCCCTTTACCTATCTGGAGGTCATCTGTGGACAGTTCCCCATAAGCAATGCATCCTGGGTCTCTGATACACTCCTAGGGCAGGTCAGAAATAGAGGGGAGTCAGCCCAGGGGGCAGCCTTCAGCTGGCTGGGGTGGGAGGTGGAGAAGCACCCCAGCTTCCCTGCCCTGGCTGTCACAGCAGCAGGCCAAGTACCAACATTCCTGAGCTGGCTCTTTCTGCTGTCTTTACTTATATCACCTTCCAAGTAAAAGACAAATATTAAATCCTTGTTTTGGGGTCTGCTTCAGCCCTTGACTAATCTAGATTCCCATCTGAAAGATGCAAATCACATTCTTAAAAATAGGCTTTCAGGTTCAATAAGTGGATGAAACCTCAACTATTTACTTCTGAGGAAGCTTATGGAGTTCTCCCTGCATTAGGGTTCTCTAGGGCACAGAATCAACAGGAAGTATGATTATAAAAAGGGGATTTATTAGATTGGCTTACATGACCAGAAACTGGAAGGTACACAATAGCCATCTGCAGGCTGGAGAGCTGGAGGAACCAGTAGCTGCACAGGCCCAGATGCTGAGGTCTTAGAACAAGAGGGATCAACAGTGCTACCCCAGTCTGAGACCGAAGACTTCTGGAAACTCCCTGGAGAATCACTGACAGAGTCCGAGTTAGAAGAGTGAATGAGCAAGAGTGTGATGTCCTCAGGCAATCCTAGCAGCAACAAGAGGAATGGAGCTTGCATCTGTTGCTGCTTCCTTGTTCTTCCAACTTTCATTCCATCCAGGCCTCCAGCCTATTGGACAGTGCTGCCCACACTTAGGAAGGGTCTGCACTCCAGTTCACTGTCCCACGTGCCAATCATTCCTAGACACAAGGACTCAGTAACACACCCAGAAGTGTCTTAATTTCGATATCTCTTACTCCAATCAAGGTGACAATTCAAATGAACCATTACACACCCTCTTAAGAATTTTAGAACCAGAGGGAGTATAGAGACTTTTTTTTTTTTTTTTTTTTTTTTGGACTGTAGAGATCTTTTACCCCAGCAGATCCCACGACTTCACGACTTATTGGGGTGGGTTAGGGACAGTGCGCCCTCGAGGTAGTGATGGAGGGTTGAGGACAGTTCTCAACATTCTGATAGCTTGAGAGAATTCATCCACTTATCTATGGCAAAACCAAGTGGGCTGAACATTAGAGTGCTCTGTTGGGGCTAGAGCCCCATCCCCCTTTGGTTTGCTACTCTGATGAAAAGTTAGTACAGTTTTGGATGTGTGATTAAGAAGGGAGACAATGAATCAAAAGTGTTAATGTTTGCAGGATCTTTCTGGACAGAGTTTTTGGGTGTGAGCATATTTTAGAAATCACCCACCTAATCCAGCCCCTTCCCTCTGCCCAGGAGCCCTCTGAGGCTGGGACAGACTGAGGGGCTTGGCCAGAGGTGCTCAGCTGGGGTGCAGAGCCAGGACCAGCACTCGGGCCTCTAGAGCCCGGGACCACGCTCTTCTTGCTTACACTGGAAGGGAATGACATGCTTGGAGGAATCTGGAGCTGCTGTTTCATCTGGAGAATATTCTGATGGAGCCAAATTTTTCCTTAGAAAGCATAGAGAGGGGAATTTTACCCATTAGGAGATAAATTAGCTGCAGTGCAAAATATGCTGAGTATTTCCAACATCAGATGAGCTTCTCTGTGGGAACGGCTGCATGGCCTATGAACAGCATAAGGACACTGTCGACCCGGAAGCAGCGTGGTGCGATCACACGCCTAGCACGGTGCCTGGCATGTGGTGGGCCCTCGGGGCCCAGCTCTCCTACCCAGGACAAGTCACATGGCTCCCTGGCCCTCTTCCTCCTGGTGCCTGACGTGTGAGGGTGTGCAGCTCTCATTCTGCGGGGAGGCTCCAAGTCTGGCTTCCAGGCTCCACTTTGCAGTGGGATCCTGGGTGAGTCACTCCTTTACGCAGCCTTAGCCTCCACGTTTGTAAATGCAGTATTGCTTGAAAGTCTGTAAAGTCCCTTCTAACTCAAAAATCCCAAGTCTCACATCCCTTCCAAACTTACAACCTCTTATTTTGCTGAATTTGGGTTGATCTATTTCTGAGATTGATTTTTTTTTTAACCTAAGGAAAACTAAAATGGCACCTCCTGCCACCTGGGCTAATCCCAAGCAAACAGCTCAGAGAAGAGCAAAGAAGTATCCAAAAGACAAAAGGAGGTGAGGACCACCACAGCAGAGAACATTGAGTCCTGTTTCCTTTCCACCAAAGGTGACCCCTGAGCAATGACTTACTTGGTGCCTTTGCAGGTCAAGGAGACCAAGTGGGACCCTGCTGTACAGATGCAGGAGAAATTGGGAGGGAGGGTGTTGCTAAAGCCTGTTCCCTCAGAGCCAGGTGCTAAGCTTCTTTTCTGAAGGGCGGAAGCTGCCTTAGGAGCCTGGTGTGGCCCATTCTAGAAGTTTCAGCAGGTCCTCATGTTACCATGCCGTCCTGGTTTTCTCAAGGGGGTGCACCAGGAGCACTTGCTGCAGAATGAAAGCTGCTGTGAATCCTGCACGAAACGCAGATTTGATTCTTGATTGTGTCGTGTGTGTGTGTGTGTGTGTGTGTGTTAGTAAAATAATCCAATCAATTGTTCTCAGCAGAAATTTTGGAAGATTTATGTCCAAATGATCAGGCACCTAGGTTAATCAGGGACACACCTGGGCAAAGGTCACGTGACCCCAGTGCAGTCACTTTCAGAAATTTCCATCGTACTTGCTTTTAGAGTCAAAGGCAGCTTGGGGAATTTCCTCCATGGTACTCAGGTCTTTTGGTGTTGAAGTAGAGCCTGGGAAGTTGTTTTGAGTCATTCAGAGCAAAGATGAATGGGTAAGGTGAGCTCTCTGGCTGCTTAAAAGCAGGTGCAATTCCTCTGCCTGGGGTTTGTGGAAGGAATTGGAGAATGAGAACATCACCATTTTGCAACTCCTAGAAATAATGGATTCAGACAGTGATCATCAGTGAAGAACGTGTTAGGCGAGAGCAGCTTGACCACAGAGGGATCAGGCTGTCACTCTTCAAACCATCGATCAATCTTAGTGTCAAGGAAAGCAGGCCGCGTGCTTCTCGTGATGCCATGCAATAAGTAGCACAGCTCACCAGGAAGTGTTCCTGCCTCAAATGCCAATCATGCGCCTGCGACTGACTTCCATTTACAGGGAATATGGAGGGACTGGGCACAGGAAAATGACATGTGATGCCACAAAGAGGTGAACTGACAAATCCAGAGCATAGGTAAGTCACAGGATGCCTGCAAGTCTATACGAGTCAGTACTGTGAAAAGAGTGGGGTCTTAAGATTAAAAAAGAATGAAGAGACTTAGCAGCCAAATGTAATGCAAACCAACTGTGGAAAACAAGCACTTTTGAGACCATTGGAGAAATTTGCTTATGAATTGAATATAAGACAATATCAAAGAATCACCAGCTTCATTAGATGCAATCATGACTGTTATTTTGTGTAAATAATGTTGACACGTAGGGGTAGCATGACCTGGTGTCTGGGATTTGCCTTAAAACAGATCAGCCAGAGGATCCAAGGTGCCCGACTAGAGGGAGGCTGCGTTCCTTGTCACTCTGTGACTTGGGATTCAAGCAGAGGAAATACTGTTTCTCAGTGAGGTAGCCATTGTTGCCTGCCAATCCCCTGCTGTACACCTCCCATTCACTTGCTGCAATAGCCTGCCTTTGACAGCAGACTGCTCACCATTTGCCAGAAGAATGCTCACTGATCACCACCTATTGCCAGCCATTTGCCCATTTGCCTACATTTTGCCTGTCTATCACATCACCTGAGGTTCCCCCCCAATCGCCCGCCATATACCTGCAGACCATCCACTATGCTCCCTGGATAGCACACTGCCCCTGCTGCCTGGAAGTCCTTTGTCAGGGTGAGGTATAGGAAGCCTTCAGGGACACTATAAGACTACAGGGTAGGGACTGTACTGCCTCAGGCCCATACCATTAGGTGGGAAGACACCCAAACAACATGAAAAAACAAGGAAACAAAGCACCTCAAACAAACCAAGATTTTCCAACAATAGAATCTATAGACAACACAGTAGAAGAAATGTCAGAGAAGGAGTGTAGAAGGTACATAATTCAACTGATCTTCAAAATAAAGGATGGTATCAGAGAGAAAACACAGGAAGCGAAAGATCAATAAAGAGGCAGAGATTATAAAAAGGAATCAAGCAGAAATTCTTGAAACGAAGGAAACAGTAAACCAAATAAAATGGAAAGTTTCACCAACAGACTAGACCACGTAAAAGACAGAACCTCAGGCAGTGAAGACAAAATATATACTCTTGAAAATAAAGTCAACTGTACAGAGAAGATGGTAAGAAACCATAAACATAAACAGAACTTCCAAGAATTATGGGATAATATGAAAAGGCCAAATTTAAGATTTACCGGGATAGAGAAAAGCATGGAGTACAAACCAAAAGAACGCACAATCTTTTCATTGACATAATATCAGAAAATTTCCCAGATCTAAAGACTAAAATGGAGAATAAATTACAAGAGGTTTTTACAGGACCCCAAATGTACAAAATTATAGCAGACCCTCACCAAGGCACATTATAATGAGAATGACTAACATACAGAATAAGGATAGAATTTTAAAAAGAAAAAAAAATCAAATTACATATAGGGGGAAGCCAATTTCAATCTCAGCTAATTTCTCAACTCAAGTCCTCAATGCCAGGAGGCCCTGGAATAACATATATCAAGTTCTGAAAGAAAATGGATGACAACCAAGAATTTATGCCCAGCAAAACTAAGCTTCAGGTTTGAAGATGAAAAAAACAAAAAAACAAACAAACAAACAAAAAACTGTCCATGATAAGTTAAAAGAATTCACAGCTAGAAAGCCTGCACTACAAACATTCTAAGCAAAATATTACATGAGGAGAAAATGAAAAAAAAAAACACAATAAAAACCAGCAAAGAGAGGAAATGCACTAAAGGAAAAGTCAATCAAAGGAGAAACTAAGTCAAGTTAAAAAACAAAATTAACCAAAATGACCAGGAATACAAATGATATCTCAATAATAACCCTGAATGTTAATGGCCTAAACTCATCAACCAAAAGACATAGACTGGCAGATTAGATTTTTAAAAAGATTCAACAATATGCTATCTTCAAGAGATTCACCTAGGAAAAGACATCCACAAACTGAAGGTAAAAGGTTGGGGAAAAAATACATATCACTTACATAGACTGTGTAAACAAGCAGGGATTTCTATTCTCATGTCTGATAAAGTGGACTTCAAGCCAAAGTTAGTCAGAAGAGACAAAAGGGCATTTCATACTGCTTTAGGGAATCACATCAACAAGACATAGCAATGGTAAATATTTATGCCCCAAACAATGGAGTATCTACATACATCAAACAAACCCTTCTCAATTTCAAGAATCAAAAAGACCACAGCATAATAATACCGGGTGACTTTACCACATCTCTCTCACCACTGGAGAGATCTTCCAAACAAAAACTAAACAAAAAGCTAAATAATACAATCAATAATTCAGACTATTTCATCCATCAATGAGCAAATACACTTTCTTCTCAGAAGCACATGGATCCTTCTCTGAAATAGACCATCTGTTATGCCACAAAGCAACTTTTAGCAAATACAAAAAAATAGAAATATGACCCTGAATTCTATCAGATCATAATGGAATGAACTAGAAATCAATAATAAAATTAAAAATAGAAGCTACTCCAACACCTGAAGACTAAATATGATACTACTGAATGACAAATGGATGGCAGAAGAACTCAGGGAGAAAATAAAAAATACTTAGAGGTAAACGAAAACAGTGATACAACAAATCAAAATCTCTGGGACGCTATGAAGACAGTGCTAAGAGGAACATTCATGGCATTGAGCTCACACATTAAAAGAATAAAAAGTCAACAAATAAATGACCTAACATTACATCTCAATGTCCTAGAAAAAGAAAAGCAAAACAACACCAAAAGCAGAAGACAGGAAATAATTAAAATCAGATCTAAGATTAATGAAATCAAAACAAAAGAAACAATTAAAAAATTGACAAAATGAAGAGTTGGTTTCTTGAAAAAAATAAATAAAATAGATAAACTCTTAGCCATGCTAACAAAGAGAAAGACAGAGAAAACTCAAATTATAAAAATTCATGATGAAAAAGGAAATATGACAGAAAATGGCAGAAGATAATTAGAAACTATTTTGAAAATTCATACTTCAATGAAATAGAAAATCTCAAAGACATCAATACATTTCTAGAGATATATGATCTACCCAAACTGAATCAGGAGGACACACACAATTTAAACAGATCAGTTTGAAGCAATGAAATAGAAGACACCATCAAAAGCCTACCAAACAAGAAAAGCCCAGGACCAGACAGATTCTCAGCCAATTAGTACAAGACCTTCAAGGAAGAACTAACACCAATACTCCAAATTATTTCATGAACTAGAAAAGGAGGGAACCCTTTCAAACTCATTCTATGAGGCTGGTATCACCCTGATACCAAAACCTGACAAAGACACATGAAGGAAAGAAAATTTCAGACCAATACCCCTGATGAACATAGGCACAAAAATTCTCAGTAAAATTTTGGCAAATCTCATACAAAAACATATTTAAAAGTGCACCACAATCAAGTGGGGTTCATCCCAGGATTACAAGATTGGTTCAACATATGGAAATCAATAAATGTAATTCATCACATCAATAGACTTAAAGACAAGAATCATATGATCATATCAATAGATGCAGAAAAAGCATTTGACAAAATACATCACCTCTTCATGTTCAAAACACTGGAAAAACTAGGGATAGTGAGAATAAACCTCAACATTGTAAAAGCTATCTATGCTAAGGCCAAGGCCAACGTCACTCTAAATGGAGAAAAATTGAAAGCATTCCCTCTAAAAGCTGGAAGAAGATAGGGATGCCCTCTTTCACCACTTCTATTCAATGTCATCCCTGAAACTCTATCCAGAGCAATTAGATCGACAAAATTAAAGGGATACAAATAGGCAAAGAAGACCTCAAATGATCACTATTTGCTGATGACATACTTCTATCTTTAGAAAATTCAAAAATTTCCACCAGAAAACTTCTAGAACTAATAAATGAATTCAGCAAAGTAGCAAGATATAAAATTAATACCCATCAATCAAATGCATTTCTATACATCAGTGATTAATCCACTGCAAGAGAAATTAGGAAAACTACCCCATTTACAATAGCCCCCACAAAAAATAAAATAAAATACTTGGGAATCAATCTTACAAAAGAGATAAAAGACCTCTACAATGAAAACCACAGAACACTAAAGAAAGAAATTGAAGAAGATGTTAGAAGATGGAAAGATCTCCTATGCACTTAAATAAGCAGAATTAATATTATCAAAATGGCCATACTACCAAGAGTGTTAAATAGATTTAAAGTAATTTCTATTAAAATCCCAATAATATTCTTCATAGAACTAGAAAAAGCAATCATGAAATTCATTTGGAAAAATAAGAGACCCTGAAGAGTCAAAACAATCCTTAGCAAGAAGAGTGAAGCAGGAGGCATCACAATACCAGTTGTTAAACTATACTACGGAGCTATAATAATAAAACAGCATGGTATTGGCACCAAAACAGACACATAGACCAACGGTACAGAATAGAAGACAGACAAACCCACATAAATATAATCATCTCATACTAGATAAAGGTGCCAAAAACATTCACTGGAGAAAAGATAGCCTCTTCAAAAAATGGTGCTGGGTAAAATGGAAAGCAACATGTAACAAAATGAAATTAATACCATATCTCTCACCCTGCACTAAACTTAAAGTGGATCAAAGACTTATGTACTAGAACAGAGATCCTCCACCCAGTAGAAGAAAAAGTTAGCCAAAATCTTTACCATGTCAGCTTAGGACCTGACTTCATTAAAAAGACTCCTAAAGCACAAGAAGTAAAATCAAGAATAAACAAATGGGATGGAATCAAACTAAAAAGCTTCTTCACAACAAAAAATCAATCATGTAAAGACAGAGCCTACAGAATGGGAGAAAATATTTACCAGATGCACCTCAGATAGAGCATTAATATCCAGGATATAAAAAAGAATACAAAAAATTTATCACCAAAAAACACAAATAACCAAATGAATAAATGGATTAAGAAACTGAACAGACACTTCACAGAAGAAATAATAAATCAACAAACTATGAAAAAATATTCATCATCTCTAGTGATTAGAGAAATACACATCAAAATTATGCTAAGATTTCAATTCACTCCAGATGGAATGGCAATTACCTAGAACACAAACAACAATAAATGTTGGCAAGGATGTGGGGAAAAAGGTACCCTCATACATTGCTGGCAGGACAGTAAATCAATGAAACCATTACGGAAAGCAGTATGCAGATTCCTCAGAAAACTAGGAATGTAATCACCATTTGACCCAGCAATCCCACCACTTCATTTATACCCAAAGCACTTGAGATAAGCATAGTAAAGTGAGGCAGCCACAAATGGTTGTAGCAGTTCAATTCACAACAGCTCAACTACGGAACAAACTTAGGTGCCTTTCAACAGATGAATGGATAAAGAATGTGGTATATATACCCAAAGGAATATAATTCAGCCTTAAACAAGAATAAAATTAAGGCATTTGCAGGTTAATAGACGGAACTAGAGAATATCATGCTAAGCAAAATAAGCCAAACCCAAAAAAACCAAAGGAAGGTCAATGTATTCTCTGATAAGCAGAGGGTGAACCAAAATTGGAGAGGAGCTAGGGAAGAATAAAGGAACCTTGGAATGGGCAGAGGGGAATGAGGGTAGGAGAGGAGATATAGGGGACACAAGGACGCTAGAGTGAGATAAACATTAACGCCCTATATAAATGTTGGTTTAGGCTACAACTGTGACTATGTGCCATATTCAGTCAGAGAATTGAGAAGTTGTGCTCCATTTGTGTAGGATGCATCAAAATGCATTCAACTGTTGTACATAACTAATTACAATATTTATTTGAAAAGTCAGAAAAAAGCTTTCAGGATCCTTTCTTATACTTATTACGAAAGGGGCAAAGATGCTGGCGGCCCCAAAGCCAGAAGACAACTGGGGGCTGTGCCCAGGCGTGACTGGGTCATCTCTGACCTCACAAGCGGCCACTGTGATGCGCTCTCCAAGCCCGGCCATATAAGCGGGCTGCTGGGCTGGGCTCCTCGTCCATAAATACAGGAAGCTCTTGGTGGTGACCTGTCGGACTCCCAGATAGTTAGTGCATTTGGTGGTTGGTGGCTGGTGGCTGGTGTTTGGGGTGTTTTGCTGTTGTTTTTTTTTGATTTGGGCTTTGGTTTGTTTGTTTGTCTTTTGTTTGTTGGTTTGGGTGTTTGGTTTGGTTTGTTATTTTTTCTGAGCTAGCGTCTGAGGTTGGGGTTCGGGCTTTAGGATGCTCGGCAGTCAGAGTAGACAGAGCAGAGTAGAGGCGCAGAGGCCCAGCTCCTGCCACGAGGCGGCCCTCACCGACCACTACCAGGTGGTGAGGGAGCTCGGGCAGGGGGGCTTCAGCCAGGTGGTCCTGGCCCCCACCTCCTGACCGGGGCAGAGGTGGCGGTGAAAGTGGTGACCAAGACAGAGGGGAACGAGCAGGCGCTGTGCGAACCGCAGAGGCTGATGGCGCTGGACCACCCCAACGTCATCGGGCTGCTGCAGGTGATCCAGACCCCGCGCCACGTCTACCTGGTGATGGAGCGGGCGGAGGGGGGCGAGCTGCTGGACTGCGTGCCACGGGGTCGCGGACTGAGGGAGGCCCAGGCGCGCATGGCCTTCAGGCAGATGGTGTGGGCCGTGCGCCACTGCCACGACAGGGGAGTGGCCCACCTGGACCTGAAGCCCGACAACGTGGTGCTGGACGCCCAGGGCCGCCACGTCAAGCTCATCGACTTCGGGCTGAGCGCCAGCTTCACGCCCGGGCAGAAGCTCAGGAGCTTCGGGGGCACGGTCCCCTACCGCGCCCCGAGGTCGTGCGGCAGCAAGAGTTCGAGGGGCCCCCGGCCGACGTCTGGAGCCTGGGAGTCACGCTCTTCGTCCTGCTCACGGGCAGCTTCCCGTTCAGGGCCAGCAGCGACGGCCGCCTGCAGAGGCTCATCCTGCCGGGCAGCTTCGAGCTCCCCGCGCACCTCTCCCGGGACGCCCGCAGCCTCATCCGGCAGATGCTGACCGTGGAGCCCACGCGGAGGCCCACCCTGGAGCAGGTGCTGGGCCACCCGTGGCTGAGCCAGGGCCAGCAGCCTCCACCCAGTCCCCCCAGCCAGCCGCTCCCCAAGCGCCCCGACCCCGCCATCATGACCATCCTGTTCAACATGGGCTTCGACCCCTATGAGGCCTGGGTGTCCCTGGACCGGCGCAAATTCGATGAGGCCATGGCCACCTACCGAATCCTCCAGCTCCAGGGACCCCAGGGGGAGGGGGGCGGGCTCCAGGCCTGGCCCGTGCGCCCCCGCGCGGTCCCGCCCCGCCAGGACCCAGCCGATGCCCCCAGCGCCCACCCCAGCAGGTGTGCCAGCCAGCCTGCCCTGCCCGCGCCCTCTGAGCAGCAGCAGCAGCAGCCTGCAGAGGCCAGGTCGGCCAGCCTGCCCGCCATCCCTCTGCGCTTCCTCCCCCTGGACACGGCCCCTCCCGGCCCAGCCTCCTGACCAGACCCTGGGCTCCGCAGGCCCCAGCACTCCAGGCCCGGCCACTGGACCATCCTGAGCAGGTGGCTGCCACAAGGCACCAGCGCAGACTCCCAGGCCTCCCCCACAGGCCAGTCCTCTGACAGCCCCCCAGGGGCTGGAGGCGGGTCACTAGGAGGATGGCCACCTGCCTGGCCAAACTCTGCTGCTGTGTGCCCTGCCCCGGCCGGCCTGTCTCCACAAGGAGGGTGGCACCCATGCCAGCAGGCCCCAGATGCCCTGGGTCCCCACACACAGTGGCTCCAGGGAACGCCCCCTGATGGGACAGACAGACCCAGGGACAGCCAGAAGTCCCTCGCGCTGCCAGCGTCCTGACCTCACAGCTTCAGCCAGGAGGTGCGTCCACTGGACCCGGCTCCCCCTCTCCGGGCCCCTGTCTGCATCCACCACGACTCTCCTCTGTGCCCACCTGCCACTGACTTCAGAGACTCTGTTCCCTGGGACACATGCCCCTGCCCTGCTCCTCCCTGGCCTTCCTCGCAGCCTTCTGGGGTGGCAGGGACGGTGATTCATGAACTTCTCTTTCTCACCAATTGTATAATAAAATGGATGTTCCAAAGATTGTTTTGTTTTGCTTTGTTTAAAAAGGCAGGTTTAAAGTGGAGAGAAATTTTAAAAAGCAAAAAACCAAAACAGAGGCCTCAGGGCATAAGCAGGAGCCCAGTAGCCGTCCAGCCCAAGGCCAGGACCCTGGGGTCCCCCACCTCTGGTCAGTGCCCATAGAGACTCGGGTACCTGGGGCCAGTGTAGATGGAGCTCCTCCCTCCTTGGCCTGGTGTAGAGGGATTCTCTCCTTGAGCTGCTGTAGACTTGATCCCATTTGAGCAGATGGCTCTGGCCAGAAAGAATCCCTTTTCCGGTCTGGGGGTCCTCCCTGAGGTGTGGGGTGGGAGCAGGGGGGTGGCTCGTGTTAGAGAAGACACACCTGGAAGTGTATGGGAGATTCGGAGTGTGCTGTGGCATTGCCTCCGTAATCCCACGGGCAGGTTAACTCCAGGTGGGTCAGTGGGCAGGGGTGGGCCTGCCTGCAGCAGTGGCTGGGAGCTTCCCCACATGCCCCATAGCCTCAACCTGTCGGAGATCCAGAAGTCCCCAATCTGCGAGTGTCCTGACCTGTGGAGCTTCACCCATCCGGAGTGATTTCAGAGAGCTTCAGCCAAGAGGTGTGTCTACTGGACCCCGCTTCCCCTTGGCGGGCCTCTGTCTGCATTCACCATGACTCCCCTCTGCCCCCACATGCCACTGACTCAGAGACTCTGTTCCCTGGGACACTTGCCCCTGCCCTGCTCCTCCCTGGTTTTCCTCCTGGGCTTCTAGGATGGAAGGAATGGTTCCTAATAAATTTCTCTTCATCACCAATCGTAAATAACCTTGCTATTCCTAAGAGTATAAAAACAGGTCAGCCAAGAGCAAAAAGCAGGAGGTTCTAAGTAAATAAAATATTCTGCAGAATCTGCTGTTATCGTACATGAGCTGTGAGTTTATGGATACCCATTGTGCTCATGTCATACTTTTTGTTTACAGATTTTTAATTATACAAGGGGAATGTGTGTCAGTCTGCTGTGGGCTGCTATATGTGTCTGCCAGAGGCTTGGACATCTAAGGAACATAGATTTCTTCAGCTCACATTTCTGGGGACTGGGAAGCCCAAGGTACATGCTGGGCACTTGGTGAGGGCCTTCTTGTTGAGTGGCATCTCATGGTTAGAGACCTAGAGCCTGCCAGCTCAGGTCTCCCCCTCCTCTTACAAAGCCACTAAGCCATCGTGGGGCCCCATGACCTCATCAATTCCTGATCACCCAGTCATTGCCACCTCCTAAAGGTCTCACTTCCCAATAGCATCAGCACAGAGATTCACAGATTAAGTTTCCAGTATATGAACTTTGGGGACACCATTTCAGAGGGGATATAGTGACAACTTCAAAACTGGCCATTGGGAAGGTATTAGACCAAATCTCTTTATGTGTTCCCTCCTTGAGTTAATAAGGATATTTCTCTGCAAGGGCAGGAGAGGCAGAAGGAGGAGCAGGAGGTGGAGGAAGGAGGTGGAGGAGGGAGGAGGGCGGAGGGAGGAGGGAGGAGGAGTCGAGGCCATCTCTCTGCTGGTGTGTACTGAGCTCCAGGATTGCATCTTTAGAGGTAAAGCAAGAGCCAGGACAATGGGCGTGGACCATTTGGAGCACACTGAGTGCATGTGTGTGTAAATCCACCTTCCTCTAGAATAGAAAAGAAGCCAGAGCTGCCCGGGAGGAGAGCAACTGGTGGCTGGGACAAGTTAGAAGGAAACTTACACCATAAACCTTTTTGTGCCTTTTGAATTTTGGATTATACGCATGTATTGCCTATTCAAACGATGCAGGGCTAAAGGAAAAACAATAACTGACAAAAAGTCTTGCATTTATCCCTCCATTTAAACAGGGCATCTCTAGTCTGGGCCAGGTCTTAAGCTGTGAAGGGGCAGAGGCTTGGGAGGCAGGGGGCTCCTCCTTTAAACCTCTCTTCTTCTGGACCCACTGCCTCCAGACTGTGTGTAAGCGACAGTCCCAGGTGGCCCCACATGACAATGGTGCTGTGGTCACTGACCACACCAGCCCCATGGTGACCAGGTGCTTCCCAGATTTATATCGTATCTTAGTTCCTTCCATTTTTGTTTTTGTTTTTTTAGTATAAAATATAATTGTGGCAAATTATACATAACATGAAATTTGCCATCTGAACCATTGTTAAGTGTGCAGTTCTGAGGTGAAGTACATCCCCTGTATTGTACAACCCATCTCCAGAACTCTCTTCCTCTTGCACATCTAAAACTGTGCACCCATGAAACAACCTGAATCCTCTGCCCTGTGGAGTAAGCTCCCCTAGGGGACTCACATAAGTGGAATCATCCAGAATTTGTCTTCTTGTAAGTAGCTTATTTCATTTAGCGTAATGTCCTCAGGTGTCTTCCAGGTTCCAGCTGGTGTCAGGATTGCCTGCCTCACAAAGGGTCGTATAGTGTTCCATTTCTGCACAGTGTGTACCATGTTTTGGTTCTCCATTCATGCATCCATGGCTACTTGGATTACTTTTCACTATTAGGGATAATGCTACTTTGAATGTGGGTGCACAAATATCTGAGACCCTGCTTTCAATTATTTTTGGTATATGCCCAAGAGTGGGATTCCTGGATCACATGGTGGTTCTGGGTTCAAACTTCTGAGGAATCGCCACCGTGTTTTCCAGAGCATCGTCCCATGTTAGATTCCTACCCAAAGTGCACAATGGTTTCCATGTCTCCACATCCTCACTCCACGCTATTTTCTGTTGGTTTGTTTTAATTTTGAATAGCAGCACCCTAACGGCCTGAGCTGGTGTCTCACTGAGGCTTGATGCATTTCCCTAATGTCACCTTTCTTCTTTTTGACCTTGTCCCTTGTCTTCAGTCCCACTCCCCTGCCCCAGCCCTTAATGAGTCTGTCGGCTTCTTAAGGGTTTTGTGTTTTCCAGATGTATCCAGGTGTTCATGATTGGCTTCTCTTTACAGATTCTGAGGTCACGGGTGCTTCTGATAGACATATGGTAACGTTTCCAGTTTCAGACAGCTTCTGACGTTCAGCAGAGCTATAGGTCCTCTGAAAGAGTGAGGGTGACGAGGACAATCCAACCTAGCTGAAGGGGGACACACACTCCTGGGGGATGGGTTTGCAGCAGGTTTGCCTTTTTCTAGTATTTATTGAGATTTTAGGTATTGCTTTTCTATCAGACGAAATATGCTTATTTTCCAGAAGAAGAGAGTGTTGGGAGAGTGAATGTGCTCTTCAGCACTTCCCACCCACAGGAGCATCTCCATAAGGAAGGGTCCTGTGACCAGCAGGGGGAGGTCCCTGCAGGAAAAGGGCAGGTGAGCAGGAGGACCTTAAGGCAGGGACTGATGTGGGATCCAGGAAGGGGCCAATGGGCCAGCAGTGTTGGAGCACCTTGGAGTGGGGGGTCGAGGAGTGAGGAGAAAGGCAGTGTTGGTGGTGATGAAGGATGAGTCCCTTTCTTGGGACAGTCATGAAGGCGTCCCAAACTGGGAGGCTTGAAACCACTCACTTACACTCTGTGGTTCTGGAGGCCCTGTCCTGAGATCAACGCATCGCACGTCGCTCCCCTCTCAAGGCTTGAGGGACTCTGTCTCCTGCGCTCCCCTGGCTCTGGGCATGATCAGCAGTCCTTGGCTTCCTGTGTGTGGATGCACTGCTCCAAGGTTGCCCTCCTCTCCAGGTGACATGCTCCCTGCATGTGTGTGGGTCACTGGGTCTAAATCTCCCCCATACACCTTGGATTATGGCCTACCCTACTCCAGGGTGACCTCATCTTAACCAGTCATATCAGCAATTACCCTATTTCCAAACAAGTGTACATCCAATGCACTCTGGGAGAGGACTTTAACATATTTTGGGGGAAACATTTTAACCCACAATAAAGGGTGATACTTAGCTAAACCTGGGAGCTAAAAAAGTATTATCATTTAACCATAACATAGCATAGGCCCCATATTTGAAAAATGCCCAATACTCATATAGCAGCGCCTCTGTAAGCCCAGAAGTTTCAGAGTCTGAGAACCAGAACAACCTGAGTAAGCAGCAGACAAAGGCCCAAGCAGCACCTGGCTGGCACACTAAGTGGTTGGGGCTCATTGTTCCAGTGTGAATGAGTGTCAGTGGTTTGGCATGTGGCACAATAGGGTAGGTGGTAGGAGCAGGGGGTGTGGAGCAGGACTTCTGGGCTCAAGTCTAAGCTCTGTCATGTGTGGTTATATGATGTCATATAAATTACATGACATCTCTGTTCCTTGGTTTCTTTATGTGAAAATTGGGGGATATAACAGGATCTGCCTCAAAGGGTGATCCTGAGAATTGAATCAGTCACTAAGAAAAGCCTTAGAGTACACTGGCCTCTGGCCATTACCCCACACATGTTAGAATGGGGTAGGACTGGGAATAGCCGTTGGGACCATCCTTTCCAAGTAGAAAGGTGGTCCATTCCAATGCAAATTGAAAAGTTAATGAAGATGCCATTTCAGAAACTTGGGTGGAGTTAGAGCTCAGAAAACCAATACAGGATGATAAAGCAGGCAGGAACCAGTGATGGCAGGGACCAGAAGGGGTCAGGGAGGAGATGGAGTACGTGGAATCTGGAGAGAAGCTCGAGAATGAGATTGCCTAACCAGAGGATAGCTGTACGGACAGGAAGCAGCCTCAGATATACCATGGCTTTGCAAAGAAAGAGCATACCCTAGAGCTTGCTCCTCCTGTTCCTCCACCTTCCTGTTTCTGCTGGTGATTTCTCAGCACACATTTTCCAATGGTTGAACCCCACTGAAGATCAAAGGGCAGAGAAATCCAGTGGATTCCAGGTCTCAGAAGGACACAGTATGGATCTGTGGGGTAAGTGGAGAATTAGCAGCATATCCCTGTTTTAGTACATTTTATCCATTGCTATAATAATATGCTTGAAGCTGGGTACTTTATAAAGAAAAAGAGGTTCATTTAGTTTACAGTTTAGGAGACTTGAAGTCCCAGAGCAGCTGGGACTTTTTGTTTGACCTCTAGAGAGAGCCCTTGACTGATGGCATCATGGTGGGAGTGTGCATAAAAGAGATCCCATGGTAAGAGAGGATGCCAGAGAGCTTTTACGGGGTCAGACTCTCTCATAAGAGCTCACACTCAAGGGAACCAACTAGGGGTCCACCTGAGCTGCATTAATTCCTTCCAGGGGCAGCACTCCCAATGGCTAACTACCTTGGGCTAAGCCCCACTTAGAAGATCTATCACCTCTCCACCTAGCCGTGGTGAGGCCAAGCATCCAGCACATGGAATTTGGGGGACAAACCACATCCAATCCATAGCACCACCAACACCGATCTCTCCAGGGCCACACCATTCCCTGACTCACTCTGACTAGGAAGAAGGTGTGGCAGACAGCTAGTGTCCACCAGCATTCCAGGTGCTTCCCACAGTCAGACTGGGGCCACAGGACACATTCAGGCCTGTGTCTGTGAGCAGAAATGTCACATGTCACCTACCAGCCAAAGGAGTTGAGAGCCAGCATGCCTCTCCACCCTCTATTCCCTGGAGGCCACAGTTTCAGGGAAGCATAGCTCCAGAACCTTCAGGAGTGAGAAGGAAACCTTTAACGGGTTAGACTTGGGAGATTTGGGGTGTCTCTGTTCCATCATGGCCTCGCATGCCCCTGGCGATGCAGAGAAGACCTGGGCCTGGAGATGCCCTTGGCAATGGAGGAAAAGGCCCTGCTCGAGCTGGAAATAACTTAGGAACGATTTAAAAGAAAGAAAAAATCACCAGTTCACACTCCTCCCTCCCTGGGTGCAGTTGGAAGTTGATGATCCTTGTTTCCTGAGGGTCCTGCTGTGCCAGCTAATCTGTGCATCTCAAGGAAGAAGCCAAGGGAGCAGGAAGCAGGGAAACCAGGCAGAAGGTGCCGTCCAGGCAGAGGACCAGGGCCTGGAGCAAGGCAAGTGGGGCCTGGGGCAGGTTTCCCAGCCTCCTCTGCTGGGCGAAGGCTCTGATTGGAAAGAGTGCACTCCAGCAGGGAGCGTTTCCATTTGCAGAGCTCTGCTGCCGAGGTAAGGGTTGAACCCTTTGATGGTCTGTTTGCACGGTGAACATCAAAGGGTAAGGAGGGTCCCTTTCTGAAATTTAAATGGAAGGCTTTACTTCTGGCTGGTGTTTTAAATGAAAGTCTGGAACATCCCCTCAGTCTCAACAGGGCAGGAAGGAAGCAGAAGGCCAGACCTGTGGGCTGGACCTGAGGAGGCATTTGTTGGAGCAAGTCCCAAGGGAGTCACCACACCCCTGGGCCCCGTGGGAGGCAGAGGACAACTGGTACCAGGTTGGGTTGGAGCCTGAGTCTGGGACATGCAGGGGTCAACATGGGGCAACACAGAGAGAGATTAGGACTGAGATATAGTGTGCAGAGGGCCTTCCGTCTCTGTCAGCCTTGGCCTGACCACTGTGGATGAGGGTTAGGGTTGGGGATTTCCAGGACCCCAACGAGGCTGGGCAGTGGCTGGGGGAGCAGAAGTAAGACAAGGCTGAGAGAAAGAACCCAGAGAGAACAATTTTTAACAGGTGGGAGCTGGACAAGGTGCTTTTCCAGGAAACTGCATGCTGAGCTGGCAGAGGGGCTGGGATTATAACCGGGGCAGTGTCCTGTGCCCCACAGGCCATTGGAACCACAATCCTCCAACAGCTGCATATGGGGAAACTTGGGAAACTTTACAAATGTCAATGCCTGAGCCACACCCCAAACACTTCGGTCAGAACTCCAGGGGTCTAAGTTCCCTGGTGATCCTAATGGGTGACTGGAGCCGGACACCATTGCATGAAAACGGTGCTTCTCCAAGTGCGTCCCCCAGACCGGCAGCACCAATATTATCCGACTGTGGCTGTGTTAGGGACTGCACATGTCCCCAAAATGGTGATGGTGTGGGGAGACGGGGCCTTCGGAGGTGATTAGTCATGTGGTGGGAGCCCTCGTGACTGGATTAGTGCCCTTATGAAAGAGGCTCACCCACACCAGGTCTGTCAGCACCAAGACCTTGGACCCCAGACTCCTGAACTGTGAGAAATCCATGTCTGAGCATCCAGCCCATGGTGTCCTGTTGCCTGAACAGATTCAGACAGGAAGTGAACTTGAGAGACACATGTTTTCTCACCTTAGCCACTGGTTGTGACAGCCACCTTTAGTGGTCAACTCCTAGGTTAATGAGCCTTCCAAGGATCTTCTCTTTTGTTTCAGCTAAAACTTTTTGGAGAAACTTCTAAAGAATCAGTCATGATTGCTAAGATCACTGAACCACTCTGCTTTAAGCTTCTAGAGAAAACTTGACTTATTTTGACATCACACTGAGCATGTCCAGAAGTGTCATGCCTGCCATCTTTGTGACCCTAAACCGAGTGCCATTTCTAAGTGTTCGTGGTTGCCATTTTAACCTTTACCAGGTGCTCTATGAGCTGGACCTGGACCTGCCCAGGAAGGTGTCCACCTTATTCTTGAATTATGACCATGAGCTGAGCATGCTCAGAAATGCACCTGCCCCTAAAGTGAATATGTATGGGCTCCCAGAATAAAACCCTGCTTCCTTTCTTCTGGGAGAGCATTACTTTGCAGATATCTCTGGCTTTCTCCTTCCTCACTGTGGCTCAGGAATCTTTGTCCACATTTGCCTTCTGGTTGTGCTCACTGGCTTTGCATTTCCAGGGGCAATCCTTCCACATTTATTTGCAACACTAGGCCACTAATTTCACAAGCCATCCTGGTGAGTCCCATGTACACTGTAGCTTGAGAACAACTGCCCCTCCCCTGCCCCCCTTGCAGATCTGCCATCCCTCTGATGCAATCGTCACTACAGTGGGCCTAACAGCCACTGACATTTGTCAAGACCCTATAGTGAAGCAGGCGCCAGGCTAACATACCTCAAAACACATCTACAAGGGAGACCCGGTGATCCCCAATTTACTGAGGGAGACTGAGGTTGCCAGAGGCTGCCCCAGGGCACATCAGCTGCCCAGACAGGAAACTGGGTTTTCTGCTAGGTCTGACTCCAGAATGCCAAGGGCCTAGCTACTCTGTGGGGCAGGGACTTTGTTTTCTCTTACAATCTGGAAATATTCTGAGCACGCGATGGAACCAATGAAGGAAGGGGTGGAGTAGCCGGGCTGCTGTGTGCTGCCCAAACCCTGTTGACTCTGAAAAAAACCCAATACTCGGTGAAGCTCAGGGTGAGTTGCTGAGAATCACTAAGCCCTTCTGCGCTTCCCCAGGGTGGCCCTCTGAGAGCACGCCAGCTGTTGCTTTTCCTCTCAGCTGCAGCTTCCCTCCCAGCCCCACTGACTCTCTCGCATTCTTTGGAACAGGTGTTCTGGGCGTGGAGGAATTCCACACTCCTTGGCAGCATCCGGATTCCTCTGGGTGGGCTTAGCATCATGTCCCAAGAGACAAGCAGGTGAAAGAAGGCACCACAGGGTAGGGACCTGGAAAAGATTCCTGTCACCCTCTCTACACACTGAGCACATCGTGACAGGAGAAGGGGCTGGAAAGGAGGTTCTAGGAATCCATCTTCTCCAGAAACTTCTATGGATATTACTGACAGTTTGGCCTGCCTGGATGATTGTGTGTGTGTGTGTGTGTGTGTGTGTGTGTGTGTGTGTGTGGTGTGGCTTCTGGGTGCATAGCAGGATGTTTAGAGCATCCATGCCTCTACCCACTAGATGCCAGAAACCCTGTCCCCACAATTGTGAAAATAAAATGTCTCTAGACATTGTCAAATGTCCCCTGGAGACAAAAAAAAAATGCCCCTGGGTTGTTAAACTACTCCTTTTTCTCAGTCTCCTTCACTCATGAGTGTCCCTCTGCCTGGCAGGGGGTTGCTCTGGGCAGAGGAGGGTGCTCAGAGCTCTAGGGGTCCTTTGCTAGCCCCTGATGGAAGCTAACTAAGGATATCAGACAGTGGTGTTCCTGTTAGCTCACAGTCAGACCAGAGTTCTCTGTTTTGAAGGAGCATTGTAACAGCAAATTCTGGTGGCCTCTTTACCCAAAGGATTCCCCTGGGGCAAATTAAGCTGAGCCAACCAGATCCCCTTGAGCCTCTGGCCCTAGAAATTGGCCCCAGTCATCATCAGGTGACCTGAGCCAGATCAATGAGAATCCTTCCCCAGGACTTCTACCCTGAGCTAGACCTTCCCCAGGACTTTTTCCCTGAGCTAGACCAATGAAAATCCTTCCCCAGGACTTTTGCCCTGAGCTAGACCAATGAAAATCCTTCCTCAGGACTTTTGCCCTGAGCTGGCAAAAGGAATGGCTTTCCTCTCTGGCTGAAAAGATATCAGAATGTAGGTACCAAGTTTATGAGCAACTTTGTCTCTTGTTGGTCTGAGAGACGGACACAGAGAGAAATGGAGAATAGAGAAAAACAGAGTTCTGATGTTGAGATCTTGTCCAGGAGCCTCTAAATCTTGCCACTTCTGCTCACCCTGTGGTTTTATTATATGAGGCAGTAACTTTATGCTTTTTGCTTGTTAAGTTGTGATTTCTAATAAAGTATATGTGTTTAGATCTTATCCCAATTTCTTGGCATTTAGTTCCTAAAGCCCTTGGAATCTCTGGAGTGGTAACAGTGTCTTGTATGCTAATGAGATACTGGCAACTGGCAGTCCCTAGGATCATGGCTGGCCACAGGATAGACAGAATGGCAGGAAGAAGTGAAGTTGGTTTTCAGTCCCATCCCCCCACCTCTGCCCCTGGGAAGGGGAGGTAGGTTGATGGCTAATCGGATCACCTCCAATCATGCTTATGTAATGACAGTTCCATAAAAACCAAAGGGGCCAAATTCAAGGAGCTTCCAGATAGCTGAACACAGGTGGCTTCTAGAGGGCTATGTGCCCTGAGAGGCCTGCAAGCTCCCCACCCCCTGTTTTCCCTCTTGGCTTACCCTGGGCTGTTCATTTGGATCTTCAACAATATCTTTTGCAGTAAGTGGGCAAATTTAAGAGTCCCCATGTTTTGTGAGCTGCTCTAGAAAATTAATTTAACCCTAGGAGGCAGTTGTGGAGACCCTAATTTATACCAGTTGGTCAGACATTCTTTGGGCCCTTGTGAAGTGGAGGACTCAGCCCTGCCTCTGTGGGATTTGAAGATATCACCGGGAAGATAGTGTCAGAACTGAACTGAATTGAAGGAGAGGAGAGGACTCTCAGCTGGTGTCCATGGGAGGACCCGCTGCAGAATCGCTTGCATGTTGGGGAAATTGTTCTGCACCGTGCTATGAGAGTGCATGTAGTAGGAAGGAAAATGTTTGCTTTATTCTACACATTAGTGTATGCTATGTCTCTGCTGCCTACTCAAGACAAGGCTGAGTTAGGCAAGAGGGAAGAGGAACAGGGTCAGGATTAGGTGAGGCAAGCCAGGGACAGAGACCTCAAACTCTTACTCTCAGGCTCATGCAAGAGCAGGGTGGCCTCTGAGATGAGCTGTCCTGGGCACTTCCCTGGCCTTACTCTTCCTGGATGGCGATCACAACAACAGGCCACCAGTGGAAGTCTTACCTCTGTGCATTGCCTTGGGGAACTCAAAACGACAATGGTCCCTGATCAATTTGTTTGTTCATTTGCTTAAAAAAAATGGATTCAGTTCCTACTAGGTGTCCAGTGCTGTGACACATCTTGGAGGTGACTGCAGATGAGATTTTTGCGTCCATGAGATTGACAGCTTAGCCAGAAAGACAAGCGTTGAAAAACAAAATCACTTGAGGGACATGTCTTAAGGGAACAATGATGGGAGGGGGTGTGGTAAGAGGACCTGGAAGAAGTGGGTGCCTGAGCTGAGAACTCAGGAGGAATAAGATTTAGATAAGAGAGAGAGAGAGAGAGAGAGAGAGAGAGAACATATGTGCATGCACCAAAATAAAAAGGAAGGAAATCCCACATAGAGGGCTGCATATGCTCAAATTATCTCCATATTCCATCCAATAAACATTGTTCAAAGCCTTCTTTTGGGAACCAGACACCTTTGGGGATTATAGAGATGAAAATCACCACCTTACTCTCAAGGCGTTGACCCTAACAGCGGAAGCATAGCTGGAAATGAGGGTCAGGACGCTGAAAACTGGAAGCAACACTTTATTAGTGGCCTTGGCTCAGAGGAATAATTCCCAAAGTCTGAGCCCCAAGTGCAGCAGGGCTTTTGCTTTTATACATAAGCAAGGCAAGGGAATTGGTGCAATTCTATTGGAGGGTGCATCTTACATTCCTTATATGGGTACAAGCGTGTCCACAGCCTAGGGGGTTTCAGCTCATGCAACTTGGGGGCTTTTACTGCGTTAAGCCTGGGAAGCAGGTTCTTCTGTCTGTTACTTTGTTTTCTGCTTTTTCTACTGTGGTCTTGTCACAGCTACCTGGCAGCCGCTGTAAGCCTCTATGGTTAAATGCCAGTAAGCAGGGCGGCTGCATGCCAACATGTGAAACTGGAGCCTGTCAGCTCTTAAGCTGCTAAAGTTTCCATTTTGTTCTACCATGGAAAAACAAGACAAGTTAGTGGCCCTTGGCTGTGTGGCGCCATGGAGTCCAGAGGCAGGCATTCAGTTCAGCCAGAGCAGGAAGAGGAAGGCTTCCAGGAGCCTAAGGCCTGCCTGAACTAGGTCTTGAAGGATGAGTAGGTACTAGCAAGGCAAAGAAGAGAAGATAGGTCCACAGAGAAGAGAGGCCAGGGAGCAATGTCACCTGGCTGCAGAGGTACAGGACCAGGTGCCCAGGCAGTGCAATATGAACTGGAAATGGCATGTATTTGCAAAGAACAATAGTGGAAATAGTGCTGCAGTGGAGTCACATTTACATCATCTTTCATAAGTCCCACTAACCAGCTTTTCTTCCAGGATAGCTTCCTTAGTTGAACACAGGATGAAGCAGTTGGCTTGCACTGAAGGATTTATCCTGCAAGGAAAGACACCTGTCTCTAAACTAGAATGAAATTCCCTGCACTGAGATGTTGCACCGTTGGATCTGAGAAGCTAGGTGTAATTGAGATGGACCAAGAGACCCTCAGATACTGCACACTCCCTCTCAGGCCCAGCCAATTGAGAATGGCAGACAATTGCTGCACTTCTGTGCAGTCTCTCTGCCTCTCTGTCTGTCTGTCTGTCTGTCTCTCTCTGCCTCTCTCTCTCTCTCTGATTCCGTAGATTTGGAAGTCCGCAATGATGCAGTCCTTCTCAGGGAACACTTAGGAGAAAAGACTCAGCAGCCAGGTACGTGGGTTTGATCTGAAGTCTGCTTTGCAAATGCGTGTCCTCGGTGAGGTGCTTCTCTTTACCTTGATCTCCTCATCCATAAAACAGGGATGATGCCACTATTAGGAGAAAGCAACGAGTCTACCTATGTGCAGCTCTTAAGCTTTTAAAATATGAGTCATTTGCATTGCTCCTATTGGTTGAATAGATTCAGAGCAGCATCTTACCAACGTTTCAGACACTTCCTGTGGGAAAGGTGGAAGGTGCCTGTCTCCCACGCCAGGAGCCATGTTGACAGGCTGAAGGGCATAGGGAAGATGTAGGACCCCAAGGCTTGTTGAGGGTTGAGAACCAGGTCAGGAGAAGCAGGGCAGGCAGGAAGAAGGAGACCCACATATTCCACCCTGCCACCAGCCCGCAGGTCAGGCCTCCAGGGCAGCTCACCAAGTCTACATGGCTCCCTAGTGCTGTGGTGCCCTGTGGGGCGGCTGAGGTCAGCTGGCCAGGTTACTGCCAGCAACTCCTCAGCCCCGTAGCAGACTGGGGCACTTTTGCTGAGAACAAGACACTGAAAGCTTTGTCAGGCTGATCCCAAGTAACTAACAGGAGGTTCATCTTTGCTGGGCCCTGCACCAGCTCCCGAGATGCTGGCCTTCCTTTCCTTCCCCTCTTAGCCGAGAAAGCCCAGGGCCTTTGCCTCAAACTGTTCCTCCCCTCTCCCAGTCCCTTGGGGTCCCAGGCTAAGTCCTTCTTCCTTCTCAGACCTTCTCAGCCTACAGCTTTGCTACTCCAAGTGTGCCCTGCGACCCTGCAGCCTTGACATCCATCACCTACAAGTTTTTCAGAGCTGTGGATCTTGCTGAGTGGAATTTGCATCTTTATAGCGTCCCCAGGTGACTGGCCCGCTTGGGAACTGGCCGCTTTCTTTGCTGCCTGCTATCCAACAGCTCTTGCCAACTGTCTGAAAATTGGCTCCATCAGCCGAGCAGAGACAATGGCTCTCCTATTACTGTCCTGTGGGGGACAGGAGTTCAGCTCCCCACACCTGCAGCTCTCCAGCAGCTGTGCCTCTCTACCCAATGGGTCTCAAAAACACCCCTTTCCTTTAAATCTCACACAGCAGCACGTGTCACTTTTACTGAAGGCTTGGCTATTACACTATAGCTCAGGAAAAAAAAAATATATATATATATATATGTATATATATACATATACTTAAATTTTACTTTTGAATCAAAATATCACTTCAGAGTTTTAAATGTTAATAGAGGCTAAAAAATACAAATACATACAAACATGAAAAACTGCAATGCCTTATTCACCTCCATCCTCATTTTTCTCAGGTCAGGCAACCAATATTTTAGGTTTTTCTTCTGACATAAACCCTGATACACTGCCATTTCTTGATCCAATCAATTTTGTACTTTATCTCTTGGCTTCCTATTTTTGTGCATAAAGATTTAGCTTTCTTCTTTCTTGGTTCTGGGCATTGAGCCCAGGGCTGCTGTAGCACTGAGCTACATTTCTAGCCCTTTTTTATTTTTTATTTTGAGAAAGGGCTTTGCTAGCCTTGACACTTGAGATCCTTCTGCCTCAGCCTCCTGAGTGGCTGGGATCACAGGTGTGTGCCACCAGGCTCAGCAGAAGATTTAGCTTTTTTAAAGTCTCTTCTCAAGTGAACTGATTAGATTATTTCTCAAAAGAAGAAATTCAAATGGCCAAAAAATATATACAATAGTTTAACTTCTCTAGCACTCAGGGAAGTGCAAATCAAAAATCTCTCTTGAGAACATCTCATTCTAGTTAGAATGGCAATGATCAAGAATACAATTAATAAATGCTGGGGAGGAGCTGGGGGAAAAGGAATACTTATACACTGCTGGTGACATTGTAAACTAGTACAACCACTATGGAAAGCGGTATGGAGGTTCCTCAAAAGACTAGGAATGGAACCACCATATAACCAGCTATCCCACACCTCAGTATTTTCCCAAAGGAATTGAAATCAGCATTCTTTTCTTTTTTTTTTTTTTTTTTGAACCAGGGATTGAACTCAGGGACACTCAGCCACTGAGCCACACCCCCAGCCCTATTTTGTATTTTATTTAGAGACAGGGTCTCACTGAGTTACTTAGGGCCTCGCTAAGTTGCTGAGGCTGGCTTTGAATTCGAGATCCTCCTGCCTCAGCCTCCCAAGTCGCTTGGATTACAGTCGTGTGCCACCAGGCCCGGCTGAAGTCAGCATTCTATAGCAATGCCTGCGTATCCACATTTATAGTAGTGTAATTCAAAATAATCAAGTTATGAAACCAGCCTAGGTGTCTGTCAGTAGATGAATGGAGAAAGAAAATGTGCCATATATATATATGCAATGGAATTTATTCATCTGTAAAGAAGAGTGAAATCATGTCATTTGCAGGAAAATGGTTGGAACTGGAAACTGTCATGTTGTGCAAAATAAGTCAGACTCAGAAAGTCAAGGTTTGCATGTCCTCTCTCATATATGGAAGCTGGAGAGGAGAAAATATATATACCAAAGGGAACTCATGAAAATAGAAAGGATATCAGTAAAGTAAGGGGCAGGGTCAGTGGGAAGGAGGAGAGGGAAAGGGGAGGTATTGGGGAATGAAATTGGTAAAATTATCACAATGTATCCCACAGTGATGTATAATCACAGTATGCCAATCAAAAATAAAATACACTCATAAGAAGTCTCTTCTGCCCCTTTGGCCATAGTTTTTGATCAAACCAATATCTGGTGTTTTCAATATTCAAAATATCTCTACGATCAAAAAACCCAGGCTTTTCAGTTTGGGCAAATTTTCGGGTGTTATTTTTAAAAACATGTTCCCTTTTGCACTGAGTTCACATTTGCCTCCATCTCTGAAATTTTTATTCATTCATCTTATTATAACCCATTAATATCACTGCTACAGAGATATCCAGTGTCCCAGGTAAAACGTTCACTTTTGTGCAGTTGTTTGTGTTTCTGTAGGTAGTCACTGCATCATTTGATGACTTTTCTTTAAATTTACGACTGAGTTTCCCACGTCTTACCAGGGCTTCGTGCAATGTGTTGCCAAACAAATTTCCATCTGTTCACACGTGCCGAATTCTTGACTGTCATTTCCCATCCTTCTTCCCTCAGACATTCTTCTTCCTACCCTCTCAACCCACTGCCCCACTATATAGGCTTGGAATTTTTCTTCTTCCCTCTGCCAGGGACTCCTGTTGATTCTCTCCAGTGGATTTTATTTCCCATATTTTCCTTTTTTTTTTTTTAATTACTTCTTCACTTTGATTAAGAAACATGTTCTAGTCACTTTCTAACACACAGTTGTTGATAATTTGGCTAGGTGTAGAATTTTAGGTTGGGAATTATTTTTTTTTCTCACAGTTCTAAAGACATTGCTTCCTCTTTTTGAAGTTCCTGGTGTTGCTGTTAAAAGCCATCTTTAATTGCCCTCATCCGTTGAAGAGGGACAACCTCTGTTGATGGGGACAGCCCTTCTGCCCAGTCATTTCTCTCCCAGGAAGCTTTTGGTGCTTTGGTGTTCTGCCATTTCCAATGATGTCTACTTTCACTCATGGTACCAGGCATTCAGTAGGTCCTTTTAAATCAGTCTGGAGAATGAGTTTTGGAAATGAGCTTCAGTGTGGGGAAATGTTCTTGTATTCTTTCTTCAGTAATTCTCATTGTACTGTATTCACTATATCCTCTCTTTCTGGAGCTGCTGTTCATTGGAAGCTCCTATTCCTTCTAGTTTTTAAAACTTTTAAATTCTGTTTTCCATCTTGTCTTTTTGTAAACTTTCTGGTAAACGAATTTGACTTTTTCTTCCAACCCTTTTAAGTAATATTATATTCATCTCATATTTTGAAGTTCCCAGAGCTCTTTTTTTTCCAACCTAAATATTCTGATGATACTCAACTGTCTGCTTTTATTTAAGATCAAGGTTCTCAAAGGTTGATCATAACCTCAAAGATTATGAGAATCTCTTGTGTTCAAAGCAGGGCAGGGTCTTCATCAACTAGTGGGCTTTACTCAAGGGTGATCAAGGAATCAACTGATTAGTTCAATGAGGAATATCTAACGTGAGTCTGCAGGCCTGTTCTGGGGACAGGCAAGGGAAGGGTCGGGAAAGTCATTCATGTTTTTAGTCCAGCATCTCAGCTCTACCCTCCTCTGTGCCTGGTTTCCTTGAGTCCAGGGCCTCTCTCATTCATTTTTCCTAGAATTTATGCCTCACATTTATACTGGAGTGAATTTGGGGGTGGTAGCCTAACTGGTCAACAGGAGTGGGGACCTGGAATTCTAACTGCTCCTCATTCGTCTTTCCAAAGAAGTCTCCTGTTTAGGTCACAACCTCATCTTCCCTTCTTGGGGATGCAGTGCCTCCCATGCAGAGTGGGCAAGCCCACCGATTCTTGGCAGTATCGCCTCTCAGGCCAAATAAAGCCATATTCTAAAGATCTAGGTAGACATGAACTTGGGGGAGACACTATTCAACTCTGCAGAAATGAATCAGACAATGTTCTTATAGTGCTTTGGTGTCTTGCCATTTCACAAGGACGCCTAGAGGATTCTTCGTTCTTTAAGAAGAACTCTCTTCTAGTCTTCCACTTATACGTTTTCCCCTTCACCACTGTATTTCTCTAATCTTAAGCCTTTGTTTCTCCGCTTATTCTGAAGTGCCATTAGGCTAGGGAGTGGCAGATGCTGTTTGTCTTCCCACGGTGCCTGGTTGAGTGCTATGCACATAGTTGGTGCTTAGTGAGGATCAGAAAAGCAGTTCTGTCATGGAGTTTGCTCAGTGCCCAGCTTCACGGGTGCTCTGGTGGGCACGTGATCTGCTGCTTCTGTTGTCTCCAAGAACTGATGATTGTCACCCTCCTCGAGCTTTGGCATTTTAATAGTCTGGTGGACAACCTTCTGTGGGTTCCTAGTGATCACTGTGTGATTCAATCCAGCCCAACACGTAAACCCTACAGTAAACCCATTTGGATGTCTCTGTCTCTGCCCATTCTCCAAACTTGGCTCAGCACTTTGTCAGACTCCCTGCCTGAGTCGGTCTGTCTTCCTCTCCCCTGGCTCCATGCTTCGCTTTTGCTCTGCGCTCTTGTTACCTTTGGGCTTATCTTTTCCTCTAATCAGTTCAACCTTTCAAAAAAAAAAATCGTATAACTCTGCTTTTTTCATGTCTTTTGTTTATCCATCTCATACTCCTTTCCAGAATGTGCACCATCCATAACTCCTCGTGGTCCTTACTCAGCTAGAGCTGTTTTTCCTTAAAAACCCATCATTCACTATTCCCGCTGCTAACTGCCCTAGTCTTTGCTAGTTTCTCAGTTCAAATCCTCCAGGAAGGAATTGGAGGGTCCAGCAATCTTTTTTTGCATAGAACGTAGGCCAACCCATAGTTTGGCTGCATTTGGATCAACTGATCACCCCTGGCCCAACCAACTGCTGGGGACAAGAAATGGGCAGGATAATGCCTGAGGCTTAGTGGAGACCGCTAGGAGAGGACTCTGTAGGTTCTAGACCCCACCCCACCCCACCCCTCTATATGGATGATTGATAGGGTCTCAATTGCATGTATGCATATATGTATGTATGTATGTATTTTTAGTACTAGGAATTTAATCCAGAAGCACTTTACCACTGAGCCACATCCCCAGCCCTTTTAATTTTTTTAAATTTTGAGACGGTTTCTCTAAGTTGTTTAGGGCCTAAGTTGCTAAGACTGGCCTCAAACTGGCAATCCTCTTGCCTCAGCCTCCTGAGTCACTGGGATTACAGGCACGCACCACCCTGCCTGGCTTCAATTTTACTTTAAATATAACTTCGGTTTCACCTTTTCAATCAGATTGTCCCCACGTCTCCAATACTGAAATTCTACGGGGCAGCGGGTATGTATCAATTAAGATAGGGCTGAGAATTGGCTCCCCACAGGGCTGTGGGCAGTGTCTTCTTTGGGAAAAGCCTGTGTATAGAAGGCCAAGGTATTTGGCTGGTTGGTGCCTTAAGCTTTCTGTGAAAAATAAAAGAATACTTTTTACATAATTATGAAAAGCTTGGCAAATATATAAAAGCACAAAGGAAGAAAATAAAAGCCACAGGAAATGCCAGCATTCTGAGATAATCTCTCTTTGAATGTCAGGGCCTGTGTGTGTGTGTGTGTGTGTGTGTGTGTACGCTTTTAAAGGAGATATTTCTTCTCCTTAATAGGAGGATCATCCTATGTCTTGCTTTATATAAGTACTTTTTTCACCTTATCGCTGAACATTTTCCGTGTCATTAATTAAGCCTCTGCAGCCTCATTTCGGAGTCTTCCTGGAGTTCAGGCCCGGCTTCCCGCCCTGTTCAGCGGCTTTCTGGGCCCTGCCCTCCCCAGGACGCTCAGCTGTGAAAGGCACCGAGTTACGCAGGTAAATCTAATGAGCTCATCTTGCCTGTGCCCTCAGCTGCCACACAGGGCCTGCGACTCTGCAGCCGAGCCTCCCGGATGGCCCTAGACCCTCCGGGGAAATCACCAGTCAGCACACTCCAGCTTCCTCATTCCCCGCAAGCTCTCACAGCTCAGGACACCGTAAACTCTAGTCATCAAAAACCAGAGCTGGAAGCTCCCTTAGGAAGCTGCTCCAGCCGCAGGCAGAGTCAGGAAGGGGGAAGCAGGCTGGGGGCACGTGGCTGGCCCACTGTCAGACAGGGAGTCCGTGGCAAGGTCAAGACTCAAGCTGTACCCTGCGGCCCAGCCACTGTCTCTTCATGCCACTGCCCCAATGCCTATCTGGAGTTAGGGTTCTCCTTTCCACTCATCAGACCCACAGGGCAGGTCCCCAGGCGTTCCTGAGCCTCAGGGAAAGCTTGTGACTTAAACCCTGGCCCAAAGCGCGACCTGGGGGAACAGGCTTGGCCCACTCAGCCTCCTCTTGGATCGGGTCCCAGTTTCACATCCCAGGGTGTGGTGTGGGCACAGCAGCTGCCTTCCTGGCTCTGCAGTGGCAAATGCTCCCACAGAGACACTGACACCATCACAGGCCCACAGCGGTGACATGTGCTGAGCTTGCAGACTCACCGGCCGGCCACAGAGACCCTCCTTCAGCCTCAGCCCCTCTGGTCCAGGGTGCAGACGATGGTGGCTGGAGCAGCTCCAGGAGTCTGGGACACCCCAGACACCCCTGCCCTTTCAATGCGCTGTCACTGGGAGATACCCTTGAGGCCAGACCCCAGCGGAGTCAGGAGTCTCTGGTTCCCAGGGCAGCCTGGGGGCAACACTGCCCCTGTCGTGACTGAAGTCAGGAGTCTCTGGTTCCCAGAGCCTGCCTGGGGGACAGCACCATCACCCGAAAGCCACTTCACTCTGTGGAGAAATGGGTGAAAGATGATCCCTGAGTCCAGCTGGCCGCAGTTCCTAGCCGTCTTGAACTTGGAGGAGCCTGATTGCAGGAATCCCCAGGACCTTGCAGTGGGGGGCGTGAACCAAATCCCAGGGCTCATTTCCCCCCAGAACCCAGGCCTCGCAGAGCTTGGGCTCCTCAGCCCCCCTTCCCATTCGAGAGCCAGTGAGGCCCCCTCCCCACCCCCACAGCTCTGCTTTAGAGATACAGGCCGCTTTTGCCCCATTGTCTGACTGGCACCTGTCATGTCCTTGGTGAGACAGAGTCTCTTGCAGTGCAGACCCTTCAGGGCTTTGTGTCCATCACCAAGTACTTGCCACCTGGTTGCAGCTTGTCCCATGTCCTTTCTCCTACAGATTTCCTTACACAGCATTCAGGACCAAAAAATTCCTGGTGGCCACCGTGCTTGCTGAGATCTAAGCCAGTGTCTTACCTCTTAGAGACACGACAAGTGAGCCATGGCTGGCCCTGGGGAGGTCTTCTCGGGGAATGATGGGTGAGGGAGCACTCTAGTTTGAAGTGTGGGGATCGATCACGTTTTACTTCCTCCATGATCACAAGCAAGGCCCAGGCCCTGCAATCTTCACTCAAATGTTGCCCGTCGGGAATGCTTTGCTGACCCTCGAGCCCCTCTTCCAGGCCCGGGGAGGTAGCACTGTTGCTCTGCACTCCCTAGGGACCTCCATTCAGCCGAGTGTGCCTTGTCAGCCTTCAGTCAGCGAGAAGAGAGTGTGGGCACTTCTGTCCCCAAGGGAGGAGAGAGAAGACCCTGAAGGAGGCGAGCCCTGCTGACTGCTGGCATCGGGCACATGGTTCTGAGTTTGGCTGCCAAGCAGAAGCAGGGAGGTTGGAGGGCGGGGGGAGCAGGGGACCCAGAGGAGGAGGACTGGGCATGTGTGTGGGGAGCCAGTAGCCAGGACGCCTGAGCCCCAAGCTCACCCACCTGCTGCATGCAGTGGAAGACAGGGCCAGAGGAAAAGCAGGTTCTGTGGGGTTGGCGAGCCCTCCCAGCCCTATGTATGCATAAGATAAGAGGTCGGCTGTGCCGGGACGACCAGCTACATCACTAGCAGGGCCCTTGTTCAAAAATTCTGAGAAGTTCAAGATGGAGGCTGCCGAGCATTAAACCAAGAGTAAGCCCTTGGCATGAGTGGGGCCTTGGGCAGACCAGGCTGCAGGCCCGTGAAGCCCGGCCCCATCCCTGGTATTTTGATGGGTCACTGGACCCATTGAGGTATGATTTATTGAGGTTAAAAACAATTAAGGGAGGAATATAATAAGATTAAACCAAGGAATGAATGTTATATTAATGACAGTTAATTATTGAGCACCTGCTGTACCTCAGGCTCTAAGAGTTGTATGCTTATCATATAATTGGAACTGTATGACAACTGTCTGGAGCAGACGTGATCATCATCATCATCATCATCATCATCACCATCATCATCACCCACCACCTGAGGAGACCGAGGCAAGAAAGGTTACGGAATGTAACAGTGACGGCCATTTGTTAACTGAAGGATGTAAGAGGTGGCATTGGAATGCAGGTGCCGAGGCCCTTGTCCCTAGCCAGTTGACCATGCCGCCCTTCTCCTAAACATAGAGGGCATTTCAGCCAATTTCCTGAGGCAAAGACTGTGCTACACAGGGACTCAGAGAGTCAGGGCTGACACCATTGGCAAATTGGGCAGGAGGCCCCAACCGGAGGAGAAGCCAGCATTGCTGGGGATTTGGGCTAAACACCCATCCTAATAATAAGAGCTGCCACTCCCTCAGCATTTGGAATGGGTCAGGCACGATGCTTGGCGCTTATAAGCATGTTTGGAGCCCAGGATGTTAGTACCTTGTCCCATTTTATGGAGAAGGAGAGAAATCCAGAGTCATAGCAGGGCTCTCTGAGCCAGGACTCAACCCCGGATCTGCCTGCCTCCAAAGCCAATGCTTTCAACAGCTGTTAGGGACAAGGTGATTTCTTCAGTCCCTTCTACCCCAAGATGCTGTCTCAGTTAATATCCACGGGGAGGTGATGCTGCACCTGCCCATGCAGTTTCATTTTGGCCTGTGTTGGTATTTTTAGTGAGCCCTTGGAGGCGATGGGCCTGTGGAATCTGCTCCCTGCCATGAGTCAGTGCTCTGGCCTGTTGGACCAAACCCGAGCCAGATTGCTCTGATTCTCTGTCCCTCCCATTTTACAATCTGGGTTTTGTTTAAGTGACAGCGAAGGCCCATATTTCTGATTTCATCTGTGTTTTACCAGCTGGCTTGTAAGTACCAGCATGCTGTCAGAAACAGCAGTGAAACGCCTCCCTTTTCTCTGAGCCAGGACCTTGGGTGGACCCCAAGGTGCCCCCTTGAAGTCATAGGTTAAAATCACAGGTTGAAGGCTTTTTAGGATCATACAGGGAGCTCTTCCAGATCTCTCTGTCTCTCCATTTCTGAACCAGCTCTGGATTCTGTTTCTGGCCCTGGAACCACAGCACATCCCTAAGGATCTGAGGGTCCTGAAGGGCACAGGGCAGGATCCAGGTCTCTGCCCAGGTAGACACCCCCGAAGGTGAATTCATGTCACTGGTACTCATTTTCTAGGGCTGCCATAACTAAACACCACAAATGGGGGGCTTGAAACAGCAGAAGTGTGTTCTTTGACAGTTCTGGAGCCAGAAGTCTGAAATCAAGGTGTCCCGAGGGCCCTGCTGTCAGGGGCGGCTCTGGACCTGTCCCAACTTCAGCTCCACTTCTGGTGTTGCCGAGAATCCCTGTGGGTCATGGGCCCATGGCTGTGTGGCTCCAACCTGGCCTCTGTCCTCATGTGGTTTCCTCCTGGGTGACTCTCTCCTGTCCCTTCTCATTCAGGACAGCAGTCATGTTTGGCGCATGTCTGCCCCAACCAGGTGTTCCTCGTCTTAACTCAATTACATCTGTGAAGATTCTAGTTTCAAATAAGGTCACATTCACAGGAACCTCCATTTAGCACTCAGCAGTTTCTTTTCAGGGGACACAGCCCAATCTGCCTTATCACATGCTTGTCAGTAAACACACATAGGGACTGAGGACAGGCAGGGCCGCCGTTGCTAGGGACACTTCCATAGCGTTTCCCTGTGCTGGTAATGCTTCATCAGCTACTCCTCACTCCTACCTGTGAGTAGGGCCTATGAATATGCCCACTTCACAGATGAGGAAACAGAGGGCCAGAGAGGTGAAGCCATTTACCTGGAGTCACGCATGGCTACCAAGAGCAGAGCTGAGATTCACTCACACCCAGGTGTCAGCTGTGGAGTCACAGGTATGTCACCAGAGGGAGAGGGAAGCCCGTGTCCTCATGGGCTTTTGATCCGCTGAGGCCAAGGCCCTGGGAAGGGCTTGGCTGTTCTGCAGAGGAAGCTCGGGCTGCACCCGGGGTTTTCCTGGCTTTAAAACTCCTTTCCTTCCCATCAGAGGATTCCTCTGAAAGCCAGTTTCTTCATTTCCAAGACAAGATCACCGATGCTTCCCTAGCCATCCCAGAGAGTGGCTGGGGGACTACACCAGGGCTTCGCGGGCTGCACTGGTGCCCTGAATCCTGAGCTGGGACAGCCTGTCCACCTGGCCCTCGCCTCCTGCTGGGCTTTGCCCCAGTCCCACCTCATTGAGGGAGCCTCCCTGACTGCTGCATTGAAGCTGCCCTCTGCCCTGCCGTCCCTCTCCTGTCCACCATGGTTTGAATGTCTCTCCTTGTAACAGCGTTACGAGATGGGCCTTTTAAGAGGTGATTAGGGTTCATGACGTCGGCCTCCTGACAACAGGATGAGCCTGGCCCCATTTCCTCTCACAAGTGCTCTGTTGCTTTCCCACCGTGGTTTTTTTTTTTTTTTGCGGTGCTGGGGATTGAACCCAGGGCCTTGTGCTTTGCAAGGCAGGCCCTCTACCCACTGAGCTATATCCCCAGCCCTCCCACCATGTTTTGATGTAGCAGGAAGGCCCTGGTCAGAGGCCAGCGCTATGCTCAGAACTGGGAGTCAAATACTCTTCTGATGTCGTCTGTTCCAGCTGCCGTACATGGACTAGGACAGGGTCTTTACCTGGACTTCTGACTGCCCGACGTATTTATTGGTTTACTGTTGACCTTGACCCCTTTAAAAGGAAACCTCCACAGGTGCAGTGGTTGATCCCGTGGTTTCCTGGGACCTGCACAGCAGGCTCTCAGTCAGATTTGACTGAGTGAGTGATCAGCATAATGTAAAGTGGCAGCCCCTCCTGGATCACGTGGCTGGAGTGGAGGAATAAGTCGAACCACCGGAGCGCACGCTCCACAAGGGCGGGAAGCTGCCCATTTGTCATTGCTCTGTTTCCAGTGCCTGGCACAAAACAGGGTAAATATTGATAAATATCTATTTAATGACTGACTGACCGGTGCAAAGACGAAAGTCATGCCGTCCTTTCCCCAGGGACCTGAGAATTCAAGAAGGCTGTGGTTGGCCCTGAGCTGGGGGGCGTTGGAAGTCTGGGAAGAAGGCAGGGGAGCCTTGTAGCCAGAGGGGCTGTGCAGGCAGGTGTGGGGGGAGGGCAGGGAGCCCGGCTCACCTGGGAAGTCAGGGACCTGCGTGACTTGAACAAGGCTGGCTTCAAGGGGAGAGAGGCAGGTCGGTGGATCTGATTGTGAATTCCTTCGAGGCTGGTGAAATGGAAGGTGTTTTCTTCCAGGCCATGAGCATCAGAGACTTGACTCATAAATGATTTTAAAGCGTGGAGAGCGGAGAGCTATTGAGCTGGCCTTGTTCTGCCCGCCCCCTCCAGCATCACCAAAGATCTCACAGGCTCCACAAAGGCCAGGATGAGTCTCGAAATAACTTCTTCTCAGGCAATTAAACCACATTCAATTTCATAAGCCTGAATATTTCAGAGGATCCTGTTACCTGCCTCTTCGGGCCTGGAGGCCAACATTCTCTCATAAAACCGAACTGGCTTGTTAGAGGAGCCGCCGTCTGGGCGATGACGGGAACACAGTCCTACCGCACCTGCCTCTCTCTGATTACTGGTTGCTAAGCAGCCTCAGCCCATCTCTTTGGGGGTGCCAGGATTTCAGGGACCCAGAGGAAGCTCCCTGCCCCAGCCTCTCTCACTCTTGCTGAGAAGCCAGTGATTCCTTTAAACAAAGGTCAACACTTTCATTCCGTTGCAGAGAGATGGGCCTAAAATCCAAAAAGCCTCAGGAGAAGCAAGGCCGGTTTAAATGAACAGGAAAGTGTAAATGAGTGAGCCAGGCATTTTGTCCCTGGAGGGCAAATTTTAAAAAGCAATGATGGACTTTGCACCGTCCTGCCCCCACCCCCACTACCCTTGGGACTTTGAGGAAGTTAATTAGCCTCTCAACTATAAAACCCAGCTGCTGTGGCCAGACCTGGCTGCACACAGCTCCCGCACCAGCCCCCACCCCATCCCTGTGCCATTTCTTAGTGACCTCTTCCCCCGTTTTGCACCTGACTCCCCATCTTCCGGTTTCCTGGTGCAACTTCCTAGGGTTGGATGGCCAACGCCACACTCTTATAGGGTACGGTCTGGGTGGAGCTGTCCTCCAAGGATTCATGTGTTAGAAAACTTGATTCCCAGGGACGGTATTGATATAGTGGATTATTTAAAGGGGGCCAGTGGAAGGAATTAGGTCATGGGGACTGTGCTGCATGAGTGGGTGAATGCTGCCTGACAAAGTGGGTCAGATTGGATGCCACTGGATTGGTTCCTGAGAGAATGGTTGTCATGAAGCAAATTCAGCTGTCCCAGCTCACTTTCTTCTCCAGGTGCCCCTTCTGCATGTGCCCAGTTCCCTTGCAGCTTCTCCGCCAAGCTGAAGAAAGCCAGGGACCTTTGCTAGGTCACCAATGCCTTGCTATTTGGACCCTCCAGCCACAGAATTGTGAGGCAAAGAAATCTCCTTGCTTTATAAGTTACCCAGTTTCAGGTAGTTTGTTACAGCAATTCAGAAACAGACTAAGACACGTAAAAAAGACAACTATTGACATGTGAAGTCACTTTCACTCTGAACCTGCCCCTGAGAACCTAGTGAGTACCTGGAGAGCAGGGACTGTTCCTTGTGCTCCTCCAGGTCACCATGAACAAATAAGCAAATGTTTCTTCAACAATTAACAATGATTTCTGTTAAGAAAAAAATTCCAAACCTCAGTACCAAGAAAATTTCAAAAAGAAATTTTTTTTCAAAATTTGGATATAAAGCATGACTGCATGCATTTTTATTTTTCATTGACAACAGTAATCATATATATTTACAGGGTTTTTAATATGAAATTTTGATGTATATTTATTGCATTGCCCTTTCAATGTTATGCCAAAGAATTCAAGCTCACCAAGAATTATTTAATTCTCTAGGAGAACTTACCTATGATTGGCTTCACTATTTACCTTTGAATAAAGCCCAGACACTGAATGTCACATGTGAACATGCAGATTTTCATCCTGTAGAAATGGAAATGATTTGTTCCTGATGGAAAGGACAGCCTATTAGCCGACGGTTTTACTACCATGTACGACATTCATCAGCTTCGCATCTAACTTAGCAATTTTATTCCAACATTTATCCTCTCTCTTTACCTACAAATTTATCAAATATTATTTAAATATACTTTTCCATGTCACTGGCTCCCTCATTATTTAATGAGCTGAGTAATAAGACATTGACATGTATTCTTTCTGTATTTTTTAAAGCCATGTTTTTAGCTTTGTGAAAACTATATTTTGATATCTTGCAGGAATTTTGAAAGGTCTGAACAATAGCAGCCCATAATTGTCGAGTTTCCTTAAAAGCAGAGTAGTGTTCTCAGAACTTGAAATCTGTCATCTCATTTGATCCTCGTCACAACCTCATAAAGCAGATAGTCATTTTGTTAGTGAGAACTCTAAGTCCCAGAGAAACTAAGTCACTTGGCAAAGCTAGGAACACACATCGTGGACCAGGGTCTTCATCAGCTCTCTTTAGTCCACAGCATGGCCCTAGATGCAGGTATCACGACCCCATTTTGTAATGGAAAACCGAGTTTTAGTTACTTGGTTTATAACTGGCTAGATTAGGATTGGTGTAGGATTCCTCAAACCAAATAACTTAACTCATGGGGAAGTCTATGGTGCCTAGCCTAGTTATTACTGAAAATGTTCATTTCTCTTTGTTGGGACGTTTGATAGGGAGGAAGTGTGGTTGAGGTGTCAGCCCATGAGAATGTATCCATCTTCTCCTTGTTTGATAAAAATAATCCCGTGATTCTTAACCGTGCCCTAACTATCCCAAATAAAGATCACACATCTCAGCCTCCTTTGCAGCTGTGTGTGGATGTTGGATTGAAGTTTGGCCAATAAGAAAAATTGTCATATGGCTCTTTTAGGGACATTCCTTTCAGGACAGTTAGTGAACATCTTTTTCTCTGTGGCAGGAACCTGAGTGTGAGGTCTGGCATGGGAGCTGTGACCCTGTCTAGTGCTGCAGAGCTGGGAACTTCTGAGAAACTGAGGCAACACGAAGACCCCCTCTCCACACACGGGTTCTTGCGATCAAGTCAGCAGGATTTCAGACACGTCGCTCAGGGTAGGATTGAGTTCATCGAAGGGATAGGAAAAGGGAATGGGGATAATCTCAAGGGAGAAAGTGGGTCCTCTCAGAGAGCAGAGGGCCCAGTGTGCCTCTCCTTCACTCCAGTTTTATTGGGGATCCCAGAGAAGTTTCCAGAGTCTTGCCCAGGTCCACCTCTTGACTTCTGACTGACTACAAGATAACATCAGACTTTCAAGTCCCCACTGTCATGGCAACTCTAGGTCACCTAGGTCCATGCAGGTGGGTTTTAACTGGATTCTCAACCATACATTCTTACAGATTTCATGGTTAGGAGGAACTATCCTTATCTCTCAGAGTTTCAGGATCTGATCACAAAGATCTCCTGCATTCCTCCCGTCAACATTATCTTGGGCCTACATTTCTCCTGCAGTTAACAGGTAATTTTCCAAGGAATGTGACATATCCTGTCCACTTGAGCCAGGCAGGGCTGCAGGTAAATTGCTTCTTAGAAAAGAAAGCATGTGGGGTCAGCACAGTGGGCCCATTTCACAGAATTAATCTCTTAACCTCATGTTCCTACCATTTGCATCTGTCTGACCCCTAACACTAGGAGGATGAAGGGAGAGGCATAAACTGCAAGGGGCTTAGTCAAGGCCCTTGGACTTCTGGGCTTTAATGTGAGGGAAGAAAAAGTAATCTACTTTCTGGAAGCCGCTGTTAGGATTTCTATTGCTTGCAACCAAAAGTAATCCTAACTGGCAAAGCACAAAGGAGTGGAGAGGGCACCTTGGAGGTGAGGTGGGCATTCACCACATGCCCAGGGACGGCCTTGGTCTAAAAGTCAATCACAGCGGCCCTGGAGAGCTTTAGTGGGAGCTGTCAAGAGACAGATGTTGAACAGGTCCTGACAGCCAGGACTCGCCCCGACTACCCACCATGCCATGGCATCGGGGGCCACCTGCTACAAGGAAGGGTGTTACAGTCCCATCCAGGCACCCACCATCTCTCACCTTCTGAGTGGAAAGAAATGGCAATCACCAAACGTGCCACGAGGACACCTGAGCGCTGCCGTCGCTTCTCAGTGAGCTCGTGGAGGAAATTCCTCCACTCCGCTCCCCTGGGCTTTGCCCATTGGCAGTGCAAGGAAAAGACACGTCGGTCTCTTCAGCAGAGATCCTCAAAGCAGAGCGCGGAGCCTTTGAACTTGCTAGAAATGCTAAATTCAGCTTTTTCCCAAGCTGCTAGAGGAGCAGAATTGGATTCCTTTGCAGATGTAAAGCAGGCCTGGGAAGGCTGGCGGTTACTTGAATGAAGATACCAGTGGAAGAGTCGTTCTCTGCCGGGCTGCGTGGGCCTTGGCCACTGGGTCCTGCTGCCTTCGGTAATACCTCAGCATGGCTACCCACTTGGCTATGTGATCCTGAACACCATGCTCCCGTGCCTCAGTTCCTTACCTTAAAATGGAAATGACGACAGTTTCTATCCCAAAAGGCTATTATGAAGACTGAATGAGATATTCCAAATAAAATTTTTAGATGCCTGGCACTAGTAAGTGATCTATGAATGTTGCTTGTTAATATCGTTATGGAGTGATAACACCAGCTAACAAAGTCTTACCATGTGCTAGGCACCCTCCTAGTAAGTTCTTAATGATATAAACAACTCCATGAGGATGCCTACTATTACCACTGCCACCACTGTGCCATTTTACAGGTAAGGTAAACTGAGGCATGGTTGGGGCACAGATTCAAGCTACTGCTCCAGGACCCATGCCCCTAAACACATGCTAGAAGGGAAGGAAGAAAGAGCAGGTCTGGACCCCTAATGTAACTGCTGGCCTCTTCCCTCCTTAGACCTTCTAAGCACCTGGGCCTCCCTCAGCTGCCTTCAGGCACCTGATCTGACCCTAGTTTTCTAGAGCACAGCCCCTGCTTCTTTCTGGCTTCTGGTTCCTTGGGTCAGGATTTCTTTATTCTGTAGTCTGTTCTGCAGATTAGACCGGAAGCTCCATGTAGGCAGGGGGACACCTGCTTCATTCCACACTGAGTTACACTCAGCACACAGATGATGTGGCAGGTGGGGGGCACACAATAAATAGAGAGGCTGAGGAGAGGCGAGGGAGGCAGCAGAGGCCCCCACAAGTAAGAGGCTGAGGACAGAGGGCATAGGGGTCCTCAGCTGGGCCACACTGAGCCTGCCCTGCACAGGAAGTGAGGCTCAGCCCTTCTCCTGGGCACAGGAAGTGGTCCCACCCTCAGTGCCACCCTTCCGGTGTTGCTGGGGTGTAGATGTGGGACAAAGGAAATTTTGTTATGAAGGAAAGAAAAAAATCCCGAAAGTGTCATTGCATCTGAGGGAGGGAAGAGAAGAGGTTTCCCTTCAGCTGGAACACGCCTCCATCGACCCCTGCCTGGTGGCCAGGGGCTGGCCCGAGTCTGCCTCTGCTGCACCCCTGGCCTGGCTCCAGGCCCCTGACCAGCATCATCCGCCTGAACCCTCAGAGCCACCTGGTGAACCAGTCTGCGTGGCTGCCACAGCAGAGGACCACCGACTGGCTGCTCAAACTCTGGGATTTTTCACAGTTCCACGAGGCCAAGGTCGAGGTGGGGACAGCCTTGGTTTCTTCTGGGGTCTTGCTACAGACCTCCTTTTCTGAAACCTTCACAAGGCCTTTCCTCTGTTCATCGTGGCCTAATTTCCTCTTTGTGGAAGGACACCGTCATGTTGGATTTTGCCTCATTTGATCCCAGCCACCTCTTTTAAGGCCCCATCTCCAAATACTGTACGTCTGAGGTAGGGGGGCTTAGAACTTCAGACTGTGAACTTGAGGGAGACTCACTTCAGCACAGGACGGGTGGGAGCTATTGTTACCTGATTTTCAGTTGAGGAAACTAAGGCACGGGGAGATCGGTCACTCTCCCATATCCACGGAGAGCAGAGGGCAGAGCCGGGAGCCGAGAGGGAACAGCTGGCCCCACACCTGGGCATGGAGCACTGCCTGCACCCAGCATGGCCACAGAGGCACGTCTCCAGCTGAGGAAATCAAGGCTCAGTGGGGCCGCCTCCTGCCCAGGTGATTTACATGGCAGATGCCCAGGAAGAGCTTCCAGCCAGGTGTTCTAGCTCCAGCCCAGCCCCATCAACACCCTGAAATGGGTTCTTCCCATGGAAAAGGGAAAGGGGAGCCTCCCAAGAAGGCAAAGAAGAGTTTGGGAATCAAAAGGAGTCTGACTTGCCCGCAGCCCTACAGGAAAATTAACTAGGACCTCAGAGCCAGCGTGTTAGGGATGGAGCCGGAAGCTCAGAGCAGCCCCAGGCAAAGCAGAGGAGAGGCAGCAGAGTCCAGCTTCCCCTGAGATTCCCACTCCCCATGTGGATTCATCCTCTCTCTGCTTCCTCTGGTCCCTGTCCCCTGCAACCACCACCCCACCATACTAATAAGGCTAGCATTTACCAGTGATCCCTGTGCTGGGCCTTTACACACCCTCCCATTTCACACATAAGGAAGTTCAAACACAGCCCTTTGCCAAGGTCACTGCCCTGCAGCAGTGCAGGCTCCACAGCAACCCAGGCGCCTGGTGCCCAGCTTAGGCACTGGTCCACGCCCCACGGGGGGCTGCCAAGGAACTAATGGGCTCGTGCCTCAGCTTCTTCTGCGCATGTTCATTTGCTCATTCATCCAAGAAAACTCAGCACGGTTACTCTGCTTCCTCTGCTCCACGCTCAGCACTGGGTTCCTCCCTTGAGGATTTCCAGTCTTGGTGGGGGTGGGAGAGACTTTAAAGAGAAGACTCGGACCCTCAGCGGATGGATTGTGTTCAAGACTCGGACCCTCTGGGGCAAAGAAGAGAGGCATTCACAGTCTGAAAAAGTCAGGGCAAGCTTGATAATGGGATTGACAGCAGGGCTGGGTCTGGAAGGGAAGGGAAGAGCTTGCTGGGTTGCTGCTGTGTGTGGAGATGGGTGGTCTGAAGGAGGAGGAGAGCCTGCAGGTGACTTCCTGGGTCCTGGGCTAAGCGGGGTTTCATTCTAGAAGCCATAGCACCTGTGGGGTTTGGAACAGCATGGTCTTGCAATAGCTTACCATCAGACTTGGCTAAGACCGGAAGTCCCCACTGTGGCCAGGAAGCTGCACATGATGTGGCCTCCAGCATGGGCTGCAGTCTTCTAGCCTCATCCCACTTTGTCCCTTGCTGCCACCTGCCTCCAGCCATGCCTGCGTTCTTGCTCTTCGTCAGAAAGACCAATCACAGGACCTAGACATTGGATTCAAGCTCCCTCTGCCAGCAACACCTCCTGTTCAGCATCATGTTTTCAAATCAGCTAATTATGTCCAGGGGAGCTTGAGCACCGTCTCCACAAAGGCTTGTGGAATGAGTGAGTCTATTCTATGACATTTCAGTCCATCCAGGGTTAGAGTACAGAGAGCTCTCAGCTGTTCACTGGTGCTGAATAGTTACCCAGGAGGCACTGGCCCTGCTCGGGCTTCCCTGATCACCTTGTTAGACCTGAACTATCCCCAGGTCACCTGCAGAACCTCCAAGAGGGTCTGGGCTGCACTGAGACTACTGAATAATTTAGGTCCTTGGCCTGTGGCCGCATCTAACAACCCTGCTGCCACAAACACGCCTCGGCAGCAGAAAAGAAGCCGTGAAATTGCCTGAATTGAGAAGCTGACGGAAAAGGAAAAGGGGCCTTAACCCCACTAAACTAAAACACAAGAAGGCAATTGCTTCTAGCAACTGCCAGCATGTTCCAGAGGCTGGAGGAAGGGGAGAGAGTGCCTCTTTGGCGTCTGGTCTTATCTACACCTCTCCCAGACTGCCAACTCCTGCCCCCCACAGAGGCATGGCCTTAGGACAGAATACAACAACCCACCCTGCTATTAAAGATGTTTCTGATAAATTTTGGATGTTCAAAATAGCAGCAAAGCCTTCAAAAGAAAAGACACAGAACCTCCTATTTCTCTCATTGAAAATGGAGTGTCTAGATCAGTTGTTTTGATATTTATGAATTCATGCCCATACCAGGTGCTTGCCTCTCACCTTTGTTTCTTGTCTAATTCAGAACAACAACAAAACCAATTGTAAGTTCCCCAATGTTGCACCCTAACTCAGAGCTCATTTTTTCTGAATATTATTATTCTTTTCTGTTTGATGATAATGTTAACTGACTATAAATAAAACAAGACCCTTTTCTAGAAGTTGCAGGTAAAAGTTAATTTTTCAGGATTGGGTCAATGGTGGGATGTCTTCACAATCACAGGGCAGAACAGCTAAGCCATTTACACCCAAAATCCTGGTGAAGGAAAATTAGGGCTTAATGAAGGTGGAAGCAGCCAGCCTCATCTCCCTTATGAGGAGAAAAGAAGTCTGGCGCTAAGTTTCAAATGTGAACCATTAACTGGTTTTGAAATGTTATTTACAGAGCGTGTGGGTGGGGACTCTGGGAAGCAGATTCTTCATGCCTTGCAAAAGAGATTTTTCTTTTAGGAAACACTCAGCGGTGAAAGATTCTGAGGATGAAATTTGTGCCCTGAGTTTCCTACAATTCCCTGCGTGCGGATGGTGAGTTTTAAATGTTTACAAGGTTCACTGTGTAAGCGCCCCTTGAGGGTTAGATAATTGCCTGGCAGGCTCTGCGGGTTCCAGTGGCAACGGGCTCCGGAGATTTACTCCTTGAAGACTGAGAAGCAAAGAGATTCCCCAATATTTGCAAATTGGCAAGCTGCTAAGTGTTTTGAAAAAGCAGGAGGTTGGAGAGCTCTGAGCTGTGCGGAAAATCCCGGCTCAGAAAAGGTGCGCCGCGTCAGTTCCCCATGCGGACACTAGATGGCGCGAGCAGCCTTCCCGGACGGAACCGCCCTCTCCCGCCCCATTCCCAGGGCAGTATCCATAAAGAAGGACCCGAAAGGGCTTCCCCTTCCCTAGCGAGCTCGGAGCACGCGCGGGAGGGTATAAGGTGATCAGTGATGTGTCTTCCTCTGGATGGCAGCACGCGGGCTGGTCAGAAGGTTAAGCCGCCTTGCATTGCTTCCCAGTCTTTTCTCGGGGGTAGGGTGGCACGCAGCCTCAACCCTGGGGCTCCCCAGCTTTGGCAGAAACTGCTTTGTCCCTTAATGTTTGTTTTCTCCTTCTTTCTTGTATAAAAGCCTCCTTGATGTGGGGCTCTGGGCAGCCAGAGGGTTCTGGATGGGAATTCATGGGTGTGGGCGGGGTGGAGGGGCACTGAGAGTCTTTGCAGGAAGCCCAGACCTGCCCTGCCCACCTCCGCATTTGGGGCGCTTCCTATGTGCATGCTGTCTGAAGTCCGATATCATCCCCCATACTTGGGTAGTGTTCCCATGAATGAAGGGACGCAAAGAATTGCTCATGTGAGCCTCAAGTCCAGGTTATAGTTAGGTCAGGCTGCCTTTCCTGGTCAGTCCCAGGACTTTCTGTTTGTTAACTCTTTAAATCCCTGTTCTCCACCCCACAGGCAACTGCTCTAATGTGAGTCATAGATATCCATGAATTCGCATTATCAATAGGAAAAAAATGTTTAAAATGTGTGAGTGTGCGCGCGCGTGTGTGAAAATGTACAACATCCACATACTTTAGAAATCCACAGCCCAAGAATAGACAGGTCAGGTTCACATGGGCAGGAGCAGAACTTGGCCTCTACCAAGGCTAGCCCTCTTCCACCACCAGCTTGCATATATTTTTAATTCACATAAATGATTATTAGGATCTAGCAAGAAAATCAGAAACCACTCTAGGTCTTTCAAACAGAGAGAATTGAATCTGCGGGGATGGTTACACAGTGTGGGTAACTTGAGAAGATCAACATGTGAAGATGAGGCTGCCCAAGGACTGTCAACCACAGGAAACCATGTCTACCCTGGGGGCTGGGGGGACAATGGTAAGAATGACATTAGCGGAGTCCAGCAGCTAGGCTTTATGGCTAGGCTAGTACATGGGAAGTACCAGAAGGATCTCAAGTGACAGCAGGAGCTGTGCCATGGAAGATGCATGGGGACTGTAGGAGACAGGATGAGAGAGAGAAAAACACCATGGCGCCTTCTTCCCGCCTTCCAGTGTTCTCCCAGACTCCCACAGCCTGAGCCATCCTGGAATTCAGAGGCAGACACTCAGTTCCCTGAGATACACAGAAGGACAGAGGCAGGGATGGATTGAGAGCACACTGGTGGTTCACAGGCCGAACAGGGCTATACTGAAGATCTTGCTGTTGTGCATGTACTTGAGCGTGTGTGTACATGTGTGCACGTGTGTGCACGTGTGCAAATTTAATATAGTATTGAGGTGGATGTGTAGACTGCATGGTTCAAATCTTGGCTCCTCCACTGACTCGCTGTGTGACATGGGCAGATTATTGAGCGTCTCTGTGCCTCTTTTCTGTACACTGCTGGTGCTGTGTACCTCCTGGGATCTTGTAAGGACTAATCAAGGCAAGCTATGTCAAGCTTGGAGTGGTGCCTGGTACCGAGCAGCATTCAGTGTTATGTGTTATGGTTTTTAAGATCTATCAGGCTGCCGAGTGTGTGTTTCTAGGTTATGATTCCTAAGTGCTTCCTGGAGCCCCCTAGTGTGTGACCTTCACATTTTATTCATCCAAGGAAGCATGGGGCAATTCACTGATCCCCTGTCCACTTTGATTTGGGATGGTCGAGTGGTAGACATGTGTTGAATTCAGGCACCACTATACTTGAGAAATAAAATTAGTGCATATAATGGGGTGTGACAGTGTGCCGAAATCCAGGGTGGCATGTTCATTTCACCTAACTCAACTTTACCTTTTTATAAATGAGGATACCTTGGCTTTGCTCTTCTATTATAGTATAGGTTTCTTTTTTCTTTCTTTCTTTCTTTCTTTCTTTCTTTCTTTCTTTCTTTCTTTCTTTCTTTCTT
>JAJEJO010003448.1:0-38873 GCA_020662805.1 Glaucomys volans | reverse complement strand
TTTTTTTGTACCAGGGATTGAACTCAGGGGCACTCGACCACTGAGCCACATCCCCAGCCCTATTTTGTATTTTATTTAGGGACAGCGTCTCACTGAGTTGTTTAACATCTCACCATTGCTGAGACTGGCTTTGAACTTGAGATCCTCCTACCTCACCTCCCAAGCCGCTGGGGTTACAGGCATGTGCCACTGCACCCAGCTACAGTACAGGTTTCTTAAGAGTAGAGTCTGGAGTCTCATAATAATGTTCCTAGTTGATCATCTGTCCTGAGGTAGGTATGGTTATCAAGCTAGAAAATCAAGGTAACAAGGAGTTTAAAAACTTTTCAGTGGCTGAGCCAGGGTTGCACCAAGCCCGTGTTTACTCCTGCCATACCACCTTGCTTTAGGTGGAGGGGAGAACCTGGCCTGGGGAGTGGGAATTTAGCTGTGGCTTGTGGCCAGGGCCGTGGGTTGCTTCCTTGGGCACACAACTTAAAAGAACAGGGCCAGGATCGGTCAAACATGATCACAGCATGACCCGAGATGGGGTCAGAGCTGAGAATGTGTGAGGAGTGACTCTAGGTCTAGAATCATCCAGGGAGATGCCAGGAATCCTTGCCTAAGGGCAGAGCTGGCCAGTGCAGAGGCAGCCTTGGAGGGCCACGGTCTTGGTGGGAGAATGCATGGTTGGCAGCTTTAAAGATTTCATTGACTGATTATTGCAATGCCCCGTTGAGTCACTGTAAATGACTGCATTTTGTAATTGGAAGCTCAGCCAGTGTCGAGTGCGGTTCATTTGGACAATTGCTATGCACTTCCAAGGATGAATGTGGACCATTTATCTATGTCTTGTTGTCTCAGCACATCTAGAATCAATGCTAATGAGAACAGATCCATTTTCCTAAAGTACCATTTCTATTATAATGCACCTGGGTTAAAACCTGCAACGACAGCCCATTACCTACGAGGAGAAGGCCAAATGCCACATTTGGAAAGGCATGATGTCTCCAGTGCTGGCCAGCCTCTCTCTCCAGCTTAGCCTCCCTCTGCTTCCCACACATGCTTGATTCCACCAGGCGAGTCTGCATACAACTCCCAACCCCCTACCCTCAACACGCCTTGCACTCTCCCCTACTTGAGTGTTACTCAGTCTTTTTGTCATTGTGACCAAAATACCTTATGAGAACAATGTAGAAGAGGAAAAGTTTGTGTCAGGCTCATGGTTTCAGAGGTTTCAGTCCTAGGTCAACCAACTCTATTGCTGTAGGCCCCAGGTGAGGGAGAACTTCATGGTGGAACAGCTGCTCAGCTCATGGCATCAGGGAGGCAAGAAAGAGAGAAAGACACCAGGGACAAAATGTAATCTTCAAAGTCACACTCCTGGCTACTGCTTCCTGCAGACCCAACCACCTGCCGACGGTTACCACCCAGTAGTCAATTCAAGCTATTAACCCATCAAGTGGATTAATCCACCGACCAGGTTACAGTTCTTGTAATCTGAACATTCCTGCATTGCCTAACACATGGCTTTTGGGGGGACATTAAAAATCCAAACCCTAACACCACACATTTGCCCATGACCTTCCCCTACCTGAACACCTTCCTCTATACGTAGATGAGGACATCATCATACTGAGTCCAAGGAAACCCTCTGCAAAGACTTCTACTGGGAGCTGGGGATGTAGCTCAGTTGGTAGAGTGCTTGCCTTGGAAGCACAAGGTCCTGGGTTCAATCCCCAGCATTGCAATAAAAAAAGGCTTCTACTATCTCACTGAGGACACAAAATTAAACCACACACATTTAAGTGTATTACATCAGGTACTTTCGTATAGGTATGCTCATTAATTTAATGTTTATGGGGTACCTACTGAATGTTGGGTATTGTTAAGTTATAGCCATATTCTAATATATAGTGTGTATGGTTGCCATGATGAGTTGTCACTAATTTGGTGGCTTAAGACAACAGAAAGTTATTCTCTCACACTTCCAAAGTTTGAAATCAAGGCATAAGCAAGGTAGGCTCCTTCTGGGGTTCTGAGGGCGATTATCTCTCAGGTCAACCTCCTAGCTTCTGGAGGCTGCCAGCACTCTTGCCATTCTTTGGCTCATAGAAGGTTCACTCCAATTTCTGCCTCCATTTTCATATCTCCTTTCCTCTGTGTCTTTTCCTCTCTTTCTTTTCCCTCATAAGGACACTTCTCTTTAGATTTAAGGTCCACCCTAATCCAGGATGAAATCATTTCAGGATCCTCTACTTAATTACAGCTGAAAAGACACTTTCACCAAGTGAGGTCACATTCACAGTTTCTGGGGGAAGGATATGTTTTGGGGAGGACACCATTCAACCCACCACACAGTATTTTAAATGAAAAGGGCTTTATTCTTCTCCCTGAGCGAGAATTCTGGAGGCGGGCAGCTGCCAGCCTGGTTTTTTTGCTCCCCTTTGCAACTCTGTTGCTCTTCCTCTCATCTTGTAAGCTAGCCACCTCAGCTCACGACATTATGTCTGCATGGGTGGTGGCAACACCAGTCTCATTTGTCCTGTTGTCACCAAAGCATGAGCTTTCTTAGACTCCAACCAGCAGACAGCTCCTTCTCAGAAAGAAAGACTTGGGAGATTTGAGCTTTCCTGTCTTCAAGGTGGGCAAGACAGCAGCCAACAATGTCTACCATGGGTGGGGGAATAGTGACCAGCACACAGTCCCCACCCTTAGGGAGCTGAGTTATTGTCCCACCAGGCAGGACAACCTTGTCTTCAGACTTGTTTGACTGCAAGAAACAGACTCCACTGGTAGTGAACCCCCTTTAACACAGCCCCTGTTGCTGGGGGCACTGACCCCAGTCTGCCTTCAGCCGTCAGATTCCATGGGGTCTAACTCATCTGCAGAGGTTGGGTCTTGTCCAAGGGCACCCTTTCCCAGAGCCTGCCACAGCCAACGACTGATCCTTACAGATCTGATCATTTTGGCTGAATTGGGACAACTGTGGAGGGCCACTCTGCCGGCAGTTTCCCTTGGCCTTATGACAAAATTGTGCTCTCTTCTTGTACCTCTCAGTACATAATTCGTATGTCGAAGTTTTAACCCCTAGTTCTCAAAATATGACTTTATTCAGAGATAAGGTCTTTAAAGAGGTCATTAAGGTAAAATGAGGTCATTTTGGAGGGCCCTAATCCAAGAGAAGGAAATGAGGACCCAGACACAGAGAAGAGCGCAAGTAAGAACCAGGAAAGATGGCATCTTCCAGCCCAGGAGAGAGGCCTCAGAAGAAACTAATTCTGCTACACCTCCATCTCAGCCTCTAGAGTTGTGAGAAAGTAAAATTTCATGGTTTAAACCACTCAGCCTGGATCCTTGTTATGGCAGTCCTAGCAAGCGATCCTGCATGGACGGGGCAAGGCTGTGGGCCTGCACCCCTGCGGGCCTCTCCCTCTGCCCTCCTCTGCCTCCTTCCCTTCCTCCCCGTGGGTGACCGTCCCAGTGATGTGGCACATGCTTAACGCCATCTTTCCAGGTGGCCTATGCTTCCACTGGTGCAGAGGGAAAGGGGAGGTTGTTAGGCGGGTACAAGGCGGAGGCCAGAGCCTGGGGGCGCAGGAACCACAGGGGCCTCTGAGGGGCAGCCGCCCAGCTGGAGAGACAGGCAGATCATGGGGCCGCGCCTGCGGGCCGGTCTCCCTGCCTTCCACAGTCTCCTGGAGCACCCTCCCCTCCCTCTCCTCCAGCAGCCACTTCCCCAGGACCCTCACGTCCCAGCCTTCATCTCTGAGCTGGTCGGACACTGGGAGGCACTGTTCGAACCTCAGAGAATCTGATTGGCCCCGCTGAAGCCCACGTGGTTGTGGGCAGAGCCTCGGGCTCTGGGTAGGGTAGTGGGCCACCAGATAGGGGTCGCATTTCACTGCGCAGGTAATGGACCCTGGTTCGCACTTCTGTCTCCCTTTTGCATGGATCCAGAGCCACTAGGTCTGTGTCCGTGCCCATTTCCCGCTGCCCATGAGGATTAGAAGGCTCTGGAGGCCGGGGCTGTGTGTGGGCTTCTTTGCATTCCTCTCTCCCTTACACCCCACCGTGGCCCGCAGCCAGCCCAGCTCGGAGCTCGTGCTTAATGAACGTTTGTGCTTTCAAGGCCTGAGGCCAGATTTCAGATCAGTTTAATTCATTTTCTTTCCCCATCATAGACCCACCATGGAATTGTTCCAGCCCTCTACCAGAGGCATGATGTGATGGTCAGGGGCGCAGCCGCGCTATAGTCACGTACAATATGAATTTACTTAACAGCTTTTTTTTTTCATTGTGGCAAAATATACCTTACATGAAATGCATTGTTTGTACATTTTTCAACGTACAGTTCTGTAGCATTAAGTCCATTCACACTGTTGTGCCACCATCCGTCTCCAGAACTCTTTCATCTTTCCAAGTTGAAACTGTCCCCATTAGACAATAACTAACTCCCATTCCCCGATCCTGGGAAGCCTCTGGTTAGTACCGTTCTACTTTCTATCCCTGTAAATTCAGCTATTTTAGATTTCCCATAAAGAAAGGCTCATACAAAATGGATGGATTTGGAGACTATCGTGCTAAGTGAAATAAGCCAATCCCAAAACCCAAAGGCCAAATGTTCTCTCTGATATGTGGATGCTAACACACAATAAGGGGTGGGGGAGATTAGAGATTAGACAAAGGGGAATGAAGGGAAGGGAGGGGGGTGGGAATAGGAAAGACAGTGGGATGAATCAAACATAACTTTCTCACATTGGTATATGAATGCAGGACCAGTGTAGCTTCATGTCATGTGCAACCACAAGAATGGGAAGGTATACTCCATGTATGTATGATATGTCAAAACACACTCTACTATCATGTGCATCTAAAGGGAGCAAATATTTTTAAAAGCCTTAAAACATAGAAGAACTCGTACTACATCTGTCTTTTTTGTGACTGGCATATTTCACTTAGCATAAAGCCTGCCAGCTCATCCATGTAGCCTACTTCAAAATTTCCTTCCTTTATGACTGAATAAAATATTCCATTGTATGTATCACATTTTGTTTATCCACTGACAATGGACACTTGAGTTCCTTCTATTAGCATCTTTTTTTTTAGGAAAAAAAAAACAATTTAACCTTCATTAAAGAGATGAAATTTATGATATTAGTGTCTGGAATTTGTTTCAAAGTACTCCAGAATATTTGTGGGGAGGTTGAGGGACAGGGAGCAGGCATGGATGAAATAGGATTAACCTGGTGAGGATAATTGTTGGAACACAGAGCTTTTATGAGACTTGAGAGTCATATCAACCAAATGCAATATGCAGATCTTGCTTTGATTCTGATTCAAATAAATCAAGTGTAAAATCTGAATTAGATAACAGGCAAATTTCCCAAACAGGCTAGTTTTAATAGGCATTCCAATGAAGTCCCCTGTGCCCTATTGTGGTAAAAAAGGTAACATGAAGTAATGTGCTGTTAATCAGTTGTTTGTCTCTCTGTCCCTGCTTTACAAGGGAAGTGACTTTGAAATGACCAATCTGCTTCTTGTTCTTTTGTTCCTCCTTCTTTCAACCCTATTCTATCTATAAGACAGGACTGCTCTGCTTGGCTCAATGGAACTCTTATTTTATTTTATGGAATGAATTTTTAAAAATTAATGAGTCTTAACTAAATTGGTGTAATTTTGTCCTGTGACGGCACATACAAAGCACTGTCTTACTCAGAACACCTCTTCAAGGTCGTTGCTCTTATTATTCCCCTTTTACAGAAGAGAACACCGAGGCACAGAGACATCAGGAGACTTGGTGGAGAGTCGGAACTACTGGAGGTCACTACATAGAGAGAATCTGTCCATAGTAAAGTCTTAAAAAATAGCAAGAAGGAAACCAAGTCCTGACAGGTTATTTGAGTCCCTGGATTTGACTGTATCTTGAACTTGAGCATTTCATGAGGCAATTCTTTTTGTTTATGAGCACAAATCAGGACAAGGATAAATGAGGACAACTCTAAAGGGAGGGGACATGGAGATTAGGGTGCCCAGCATGGGGAGGTCCAAGGGGAATGGCCATAACCAGAGACCAGGGACACTCCTAGAAGGCTGCTCCCTGGCTGGGGTGACTTCAGCACTCAAAGGAGCCAGCCCTGGGCAGCCTGCTGCTCACCGAGGTGGGAGTGCGTCCCCAACCCCCTGGGGGCGGTTATCCCCAAGTAGTATCACCATGACCCTTCAACTTCAAACCCAGTGACCAGAACTTTGATTCCTGGTTCCAGGGACCTGAAATTACTGAGACCCAGATGCTTAGTTGAGACCTCTGTGGCCTTTGCTTCCAAGGATTCTTCCGGAACAAGTTCCCCGGGTTTGTGTGACTTGACTCTCCTTCGGCTGTACACCTGCGGGGCTCTGGTGTTCCACACCTCAGCACTACTAGAAAACTTCTGGCAGTTTCCCCAGGTGGTATGTGAGAGGAAAAGCTGGCAGATCCTGTGGGCGGGTTGGCAGGCTGGAAACCCAGGGGAGACTGAAAGCCATAGGCCCAGTCTGGAGGCAGATTTCCTCTTCCTTACTCTTTTTCTCGAAAGGCTGTCATCTTCTAAGAGGGGTCCCCACATTGTAGAGAATCATCTGCTTTACTCAAAGTCCATTCTTCCAGATGTTAATCTAGTCTTAAAAATGCCTTCACAATGACATCTGGGCTGGTGTTTGACCAAACAGCTGGGTACTGTAGCCACGGCTTCCTGACACCTTCACACCCACAGCCATGACCTTGGTCAGCAGGGGTGGTGTGTTTGCTGAGTGCCTACGTTGTGCTAAAGTCTTCACATGTAGGATCTTAGTTTATCCTCTCAACAAGCCCATGAAGGACAGCCACTGTTGTCCTCAGTCTGCAGATGGGGACACGAAGTAACCCAGCAAGGGAGCGACTTGGACACAAATCCAGGTGTGAGGGAACATTCTATTGTTCTGTCACCCTTAATCTATAGCCCCCCGCGCTCCCTCCCTGTTCTGGAGGCTGTCCCACCCCATTCTGGATAAACAGATCCAAATCTCTCCAATCCAACAAAACAAAACTTTTCCTTCTCTCTTTCCTCTCTCTCCCAGGAAAGTGGCCTTGAAAGAGCTGTCTGTTCTTGGTGTCCCGGGTCCCATTCTTCCCTGGCTCACAGCACCCTGGTCAGCCTCGCCAGAACAAGGAAACAATGTTGAGCAAGGCTGCAAATGATGTCCCCAGGGCCAAAGTCGGTGGATTGGCCCCTTTATCTGTGTGCTTATTGTAGCAACGCTATTTATGCAGCAATTGTTCATTGTTTAAAAAATTAGAAAAGCACTCTGGTCAAGATGGTGCTGGTGTAAAGAAACATTTGGGGCACCCTTTCTGCTATGAACACATTGCAGTCTCAGAGAAAGCCTTCGATCTGAATGTGTGAGCTGAGCTCACAGAGAAGATCGCCCTATTACAAAGATCAGAAATGGAAGAGAAACCACAGCAGAGAGTGAGGACAAGTTTGCTGGACAGAAGCAGGCAGCGGAGCCAGGACTTGGGTGCCTGGGTGTGGCTGAGCCATTCTGGCTCCCAGGAAGCAGGAACTGAGACCGCAGAGGCCAGAGGCCAGGGCTGAAGGGCTGAAAGGAGGATTGGTGATCTCCTTTCACTTTGGACAAGAGAGTGACGAGAGTTTCTTCAAACCATCGCCAGAACTAAGCCTTTGTGAAGCTGAACCACTAGGTGGGCCTTGACCTGGACAGAGCAGGAGCCAGGACCTGCCCTGAGCCACCCGCCGCACACATGGGCTGCCCACCTTGCCCATAAGCTGGACAGGCCATCATCAGCTGCAGGTCAGGTTGACCAAGGGAACTGCAAACCCCTGGACAAGAAAAGGAGAACAAGCGGAAAGAGAGAAGGAGTCAAGCTCAACTGCATCTGCCAGCGAAGTCCAGAGCACATGCAGAAATCCATCGTTAGGGTATGACAGCCACTGAGTCAGCTGTTGACAAATTCTTCTCATTGGGTGAAATTAAGGTAATAAAACAATCTGAGAAAGAATCTAAAAATAAATGAGTTTCGGGTATTTAAATAAAGTGATGGGAAAATAAATAAGAATGAAAATTATGAAACAAAAATAGGCAGAAATGAACTTTAAAAAGGATGAAGATGAAAACAAACCAATTAATAATCTTGAAAATATAAAATAAAGGTTCTGAAGTTAAAAAATCCTAATGAATAGATATAAACTAAATTTGGGGCATTAATGATAATAATCAGAAGATAAAACCAGATGCCACCCAAAACAGGGCCCAGAGAGACAAAGTCAGAAAGTACATAAGACCAAGTGAGGAGAGGGGAGGATGCAGTTGTGAGGGCCCGTGGGGAGGGCAGAGAGTCCTGGAAGAGAAAGAATAACACGGAGTGACAGGTCAGAGTTCTCAGAATGAGAGAACAGGCTTCCAGACTGCGTGATGGTGCAGACCATCCAGGTGGAGAGAAAACCTTAGAGGCACTCAAAGGTAACTAGAATATTTTCAAAGGAACCACAATTAGACAGTAATTTTTGTATGGGCAACAAAGATATTGGCAATAGTAATTTTGACAGCTAACCCTTGAACAGTACCATGTGCCAGATACCTGGAGTACTTCAAGTACATTAATTAACTCTCACAACAATGCTGAGATAGGCTTCTTATTATAACCCCTGCCTTTTTTTTTTTTTTTTTTTTTGGAACTGGAGATTGACCACTGAGCCACATCCCCAGCCCTATTTTGTATTTTATTTAGAGACAGGGTCTCACTGGGTTGCTTAGTGCCTTGCCGTTGCTGAGGCTGGCTTTGAACTCATGATCCTCCCTGCCTCAGCCTCCCGAGCTGCTGGGATTATAGGTGTGCGCCACCACATCCTGCTTATTATATCCTATTTATAGATGAGGAAAGCAAGCCAAAGGCAAGTTCACTAGTTCTTGCCCGAGGCTCCCACTGCTCCTGATCATTGCTCTGCATTGCAGCTCACTGCAGAGAAATATGATCAAGGTGGTGACAGAAAATAAATGACAGTCTGGAATTTCATCCACAGCTAAATTGAGGGGTGTTTTGGTACACAGAGATTAAAAACATATGATACTCAGATGCTCATTAATATTATTATTATTATTATTTTTATTATTTTTATTTTTTGGAACCAGGGATTGAACTCAGGGGCACTCGGCCACAGAGCCACATCCCCAGCCCTATTTTGTATTTTATTTAGAGACAGGGTCTCACTGAGTTGCTCAGGGCCTCACCAAGTTGCTGAGGCTGGCTTTGAACTCGCGATCCTCCTGCCTCAGCCTCCCAAGTGCTGGGATTACAGGCGTGCGCCACCGCGCCCGGCTCATTAATATTATTAATGTGTGCATTTCAGCAAGAAGAAAAATTCACTCAAAGGGAAAACATAGGAATCAAGAAACAAAAAGTTGATCACCTGTATTGGTAAATTTAACTATGCAATGTAAAAATGATGAATTTTTAAAGAAGAGATAAAACTTAGGAGACAATGACAAGATGAAGAACAAAAGATAGTTAAGGTAACCTGTGTTTCTTTTCATGTTTTAAAGGAGGATAGAAATATTGAATGACTTCGGGCTTGTTTTTTAAAATTATAGTTACAAGTAATAACAAAAGATAGAAATAGAACCTGTAGCTTCCACACCAAGAGAGAAAAGAACATGAAAATTTTTATCAATGCATCAGAATAAATGGAAGGAAAAAACAGAAGCAAAGAAAAAGAATAGCAAGTAGAAAGTGCAAAATAATTATAGGTGAAAGAGCTTCAAATATATTAATAATTACATAAGCATACAAGGAATAAATTCCTTGGTGAAGAGATAGGAATTATCAGATTGAATTTTTAAAAATCTGGATATATGGACAAAGCCATTGTTCCAGTCAGCTATTTCACTGCTGTGACTAAAAAATCTACTAGAACAATTGTAGAGGAGGAAGTTTATTTGAGGACTCATGGTTTCTGAAGTCTCAGTCCACAGAGAGCAGGCTCCAGTCCTCAGGGCTCAAGGTGACGCAGAACATCATGTAGAAGAGAGTGGCAGAGGGAAGCAGCTCACATGATGATTAGGAAGCACAGAGAGAGAGACTAAGCTCAGCTCACCAAATATATACCCCAAAGCCACCCCAATGACCCACCTCCTCTAGCCAGACCCTACCTACCTTCAGTCACCACTCATTAATCCCATCAGGGAATTAAGTCACTGATTGGATTAAAGCTTTCATGACCCAATCATTTCTCCTCTGAATATTCCTGCATTGTCTCACATGTGAGCTTTTGTGGGACACCTCACATCTAAACTATAACAGCCATATTGTAATAAATATAGAGAAAAATATATACCTTGCAAACACTAACAGGAAGAAAGTTGGGATTATAACATTCAGATCAGATGCTACAGTTTGGATCTTGAATATCCTCCCAATGGCCTGTTAAAGGCATGGTTTCCAGGTGGCATTATTGGAAGTTGGTGGAACCTTGGAGAGGTGGGACCTAGTGGGAGATTTTTGGGTCTTTGGGGGTGTGTCCTTAAAGGGGAATGTGTTAATCAGCTTTTTGTTGCTGTAACTTAAATAGCCACAACAAATTAGAGGAGGAAATATTTATTTTTGGCTCATGTTTTAGAGCTCAGTGCATGATCATTTGGCTCCATTTCTCTGGGCCTGAAGTGAGGCAGAACATCATGGGTGAAGGATGTGGCAGAGAAAGGCTGCTCAGTTCATTACAGCCAGGAGTCAGAGAGAAAGAGAGGAGCCAGGGACAAGATATAGTTATGTCCCCAGTGATTTACCTCCTGTCTATAGTTACCACTCAGTAGTCCATTCAAATTTTGAATCCATCAAATGGAATAATCCATTGATTAGATTATATCTTTTGTGAGTTAATCCTTTATCTCTTGTCCTTCCTGTTTTGTCTAACACATGAGCTTTTCTAGGAACTCTTCATATCTAAAACTTAACAGGGATTGGGGGACCCAGTTCTTACCTCTCCACCTTGTGAGGTAAGCAGTTTTGCTCTGCCACATACTTGTGCCATCCTGTGTTAGCTTGACACAGGCCCAAAGTAACAGGGTCAACCAGTCATGAACTGGAACTTTCAAAACTGTGAGCCAGAATAGCAATCTTCTCTTCATAAGTTGATCATCTCAGGTATTTTGATATAGTGATGAAAAGTTGACTAATATATCAGACAAAATAGAATTTAAGACAATAACATTAATGGCTACAAAGAGGGTGGTAGATGAAGTTAAAAGAAATGACCCCCCAAGAAGATAAAGTTGTCATAAACTTGTATGACCTTGCCAGTACAACCTTAAAATATAAAAAGCTAAACTGATCAAATTACCAGGGAAAATGGGAAAACCTACTATCAGAGTGGAAAACAATAATTGATTTCAAGGATACAATTACAAAAAGATGACAAAAATCTTTGAGATTTAAATTTAAACAAAAAATTCAACACTTTCAAACTGGTATAAAATGTGCAGCGAATACACATTATTTTCAAATATAAGTAACACTTAAAATTGATCATATATTCCATCATAGTATTTTCGGGGAAATAAAATTAGGTTCTCATTTTCTGTCCACAACATACTTAAATTGAATGTCAAACTTCCGACAGTTTGGAAACTTAAAAAAGGCACCTTACACAACAGATGGGTTAGAAAGAAAATATAATGAAACCGAAAATATTTTGAACTGAAGAATATTAAAAACATTACTTAGCTGGGCGCAGTGGTGCATGCCTAATCCCGGTGACTCGGGAGGCTGAGGCAGGAGGATCACAAGTTCCGGGCCAGCCTCAGCAAGTTAGCAAAGGCCCTAAGCAACTTTGTGGGACCCTGTCTCAAAATAAAAATTAAAAGGGCTGGGGATGTGGCTCAGTGGTAGAACCTCAGTGGTTCAACCCCCAGAACAAAACGAAAAACAAACAAAACCTCAAAACCATTACTTACCAAAACTGAAGTGTACAACTTAAGTAATACTTAGAGGTAAATACCAGTCTTTACAAGTCACCCTATTTCCAACGCTGGGAGCTGCTAATATTCCCAGTTCTATTTTGTCCTCCCACAGATATTAAAATATACAGAAGTGTATATGTATAGACATTGTCAGGTGTCAAACACTATCAATATGCCATCATTGGTATAAAAAGTTATAAGCAATACATATACATTTCAATTAAAAATACTTTTTGAAGATTTTCCATTCTTTAATGACTGCATAGTATTAATTGTGAATCTTCAACTAGGCGACTTTAGACATTTTGCATTAAAATCAGAAATAAGGTGTTAGTCAGGTTTCTATTCCTGGGACAAAATACCTGAGAAGGTCAACTTAGAAGAAGGAAAATCTTATTTTGGTTTATAAATGAAACCAAACGTTTGTCGATGTTTCAGTCTAAGGTCAGTTCTGCAGCATTTGGGCTTGTGGAGAGGCAGAACATCGTGGTGGGGAGCAGAGCTGCAGGTCTCACAGGAAGCAGGCGGGAGGGAGGAAAGGGCTGGGGTGGCAACACCTTCCTCTAGGGCACGCACTCTGTGACCTAACCTCCCTCCACAGGCCCCGCCTCCACAGGTCCCGCTGCTTCTCAGTAGCACCAAGGCCGACCACAGGGCTTTTAGCTTATGGGTCTTTGGGAGACTTTAAAGATCCAAATCTTAACAGATGCCATTCCCAACCAACTATTCAATGTTTTTGCCAACAGGAGACCAGGAAAAGAAGTAAACAGCATAATAATTGGAAACAAAGACACAAAACTGTTTTCAATTTGCAGATAACCCAATCATCTGTGTAGAAACCCCAGGAAAGCCGGGCGCGGTGGCACACGCCTGTAATCCAAGCGACTTGGGAGGCTGAGTCAGGAGGATCGCGAGTTCAAAGCCAGTCTCAGCAACTTGGTGAGGCCCTAAGCAACTCAGTGAGACCCTGTCTCTAAATAAAATACAAAATAGGGCTGGGGATGTGGCTCAGTGGCTGAGTGTCCCTGAGTTCAATCCCTGGTTCCAAAAAAAAAAAGAAACCCCAGGAAAATCTGCTGTCAAATTATTAGAATGAATGAGTTGACCAAAGTTGCTAGATGCAAAATCAACATTTTGAAAAATGATTATGTTTTGTGAATGCTAATAACCAATCATGTTTTTTATCAATAACTCATTCGAACTTTAAATTAAAAGAATGCTACTCATAGTACCATGGATCACACTCTCAGATCACCAGGAAAAACAAGGAGAGAAGAAAATGGTGCCTGCAGTCTCCAGCTGGAAAAATCCCAACATAGGTTCTCTATTGGGCTGCTTCATAGGCCTGTCCTGAGCCTGGGATCTTGATAGGAAGAGATGTGAGCTGTTCCAGTCTACAGTGGAGCACACGCCTTAGGCAAGGAAGGATTGAATCTCTCAAACTGGTGGGATCTTCAGCAGCAAAAGCATTTGTAATGTATTATGCTCATCTGTCTCCCCTGTGAATGTTAAGTTCATCAAGAGCAAAGACCTCGTCCACTTGTCTCTGCAGCCTCTGGGCTTAGCACTGTGCCTTAGCCTCAGTAAATGATCCATGTGACCCCCAGGTCAGCAAGCCTGCAGCAGCCTCTCCTTTCCCAGGACAGTGGAACCCCTCATCTTGGGGCAGAGAATCCTCTGACAGTCCAACCAGGTGAGTAGGAAATGAGGGATACAGGCACAACTGAGCTCAGTGGGACATTTTGGAGGACAAATGTGGCTGTCATCCAAGACACTGGACACAGGAGCCTTGGGTGCTCTCTGAACTCTGTTCCCACTGTACTTGGCTGTCTCCACCGAAGCTAATGGCTTCCAGGAGTACACAGGGTAGGGTCCTCTGCTCACTGGGAAATGAGGGCAGGCTTCCATTCCACCCAGTGATTTCTGGAAAGGATAGTGGTTTCTCTTTCACGCTGTGGTTAAGAGAAGTAGGTGCTCTTGCATTGGTAAGTACAGGCGGAACCCCAACCCCACTCTCCTACCATCAGGTAGACCCAAAGAGGGACCATGAGAGAAACTTCACATTTGGACAGAGCTGGGTTGGTGGAAATCTTTTGGGGTCAGAGGCTGTGTCTTCATCCTTACCTTCTGATTATTAATTGGGGCACCCTTTGGGATTTGGATCCATCTTGCCTTTTAATTGGCATATAGGTATCTTGAAGGTAAGGACCATTTCTTGAGTTGCTCCTCTACCCTCTATCTTGCATCTGACGAGAGGCATGTAGCGTGCAGAGAGTTGCTCCACCAATTGATCAGAAGCATCTCTTTAGGAATTAGTTTTAGAAATATAGATTTCCTGGCTTTTCCCCTGGAGATTCAGACTTAATAGGCTTGGGGTGAGATACCAGTATCTCTGTGTGTTTGTGTGTGTGTGTGTGTGTGTGTGTGTATTTTTTTCGACCTTATGAAATTTTTTATTGGGAAAGATCGATACTCCAATAACCAGATGCACTAACATATGCTAAGGAAGGTAATAAAAAAAACTTATGAAGAAAATATACAGCACGTAGTCATAGTGTATAATATGCAGTATTCAGAGAATGAAGTGTAGAGTATCTGTATAACATACCGTATGGTGTAGAGCTATGGTCTATAGCATATTATGGTATATGGTATAAAGTACATAGTGTATGTGGTCCATAGAGCACAGCAGATGGCACACAGTGTATGGCAGAGTGGAGCAGGGCAGCCAGGGAGCACCCTGAAAGGTCAAGAGCTGGAGGATGCTTGGGAGTTAACTGAACAGGAATAGGGAGGTGGGGAGGTTCAGAGGAAGCAGATTATCTACAGCTCTGAGATGATAGGAGCATGGTTGCTTTGAGAAACTGGAACGCCAACGTGGCTGGAGCACTGTGTATATAAGAAAACCTGGATACGTCTTCCAATTGGTCTGTCTCTCCACATCCATCCTTCCACAAGCCATACCCTGATCCTCCACCGGAACCTCCACCTTTTAAAAACCATAAAATTTTTTAAAAGCACCTTATTTAAAGCTTTGTTGAGGCTCAATTGGAAAATGTAAGAAAAGCGAGCACCTTGTCAGATTCCTCAAGACACTGAGCTGACAAGCCCAAGTGCAAGCTCAAGCTACTCGAAAGGTGCAGGGTCCAGGCGCTGCAGGGTGTGTGGCTCCCCTGCACTTACTGGCACTCCTTCTTGTAGGTTTGGCAGCATGGTGACTTGAGTCCTGGCTCACCCACACGTTGGGGCACTTTGGCCAATATATTGAACTTCCCTGAACCTCAGTTTCCTCATCTGCCCACTGGGGTAATGATAGTTCCCAGGACTGCTGTAAGCATTAAACAAGGCCCTGAAGGTAGGGCACCCAGCTCCGGGCCTGGCAGGGAGCGAGTACTGTCCTGGTGGGATGCTGAATTGTGGAAGCTGGAGAATCTGCCCGGTGGTAGGACAGTGTTGGAACATCATGCTGGGAGGCCAGCGCTCTGCTGCTTTGAGAGGGAGCTTTGTACAGCTCTTAGATCTAATGCCAGCCTCCCCAGCACTGGGGGACAGGGAGCCCCAACTGCAAGGAGCAATTGAAATGCAGACTGGCAAGTTAAGTGCTCTGTTTTTATGCAAATCGAGAGTGCTCCGCTGCAGAGTAGTGTTGTACCCTTGCTGATTTAGAGATCTGCTTCCTTCCCTAATCCATATTTATGCAGCACTGGGAGCGGAAATCATCATCTGGTTTTGAGAGGTGTGTGTCTCACTGTCCTGTCTTTGTTCACAGGAGACTGGGAGAGCAGCCACGGCAGGAGGTCTGAGGCCTGGTCTTCTTTGATCCTAACTCCAGAGGAACATGATGGCTTGGCCTGGGTCAGGATGCTGCAGCGGCCAGCCCGAGGAGTCTGGAGATGCAATACCCAGGCTTTGGAAAAGCACTGGCTGTGCCTTTTAGGAGGCAGAAGGACAAGATAATAGCCCAGGGCAAAATCATAGGGAAGGGGGTGGAGAGGGCTTCTCTTAAAGGCATGGATCAAGCGGTTCAGTGGGTCAGTGGATCAGTGGGTCAGTGGGGTTTCTCCTACAGGCAGCAAATCCTCCCCTGACTAATTATCTTGGGTCAAGAAAGGACAGCGTCTTAGACTGGGATTTTCTGCCCTCGTAAGAGCTAAGGAGCAGTAGGACCTGTGTTGTGAGGAGATAAGATGCCTAGAAAGTGGCAGTCTGGGGGAGGTTCATAACACTGGTACCATTTTGGGGACAGGGTCTGTGTTTTGGGTCACATGGAATTCTTCCAGGGAGCTGAGGACTGTGAGCTTGGGCAGTAGGTGGTTTGGGCGATTGTCCTAATTCTTGGTAAGGAGAATCGTGGTGGGAAGAGCTTAGCAGAGAATTTTCTAGCCCAGAGTGGGGAGTCTTGCTATCAGAGTCCTAAACCAGGGGGTCCTAAGTCCCAATACACCAGGTCAGACCACTCACCCCAAATGTTACAGGAAAGCAGCAGTGGTGAAAGGTAGGAGAGGACTTTGCTCATACAGCCACAGCAGGAAGACGCCGGACCAGGCGCCTCACCACTGTCTTCTGGGTCACGATAAGAGCCTCAGGTTTAAACAGAGAAAGGATTCGGGCAGGGGCCAGGAGGTTTGCGTAATTAACATCTTTGTTCAAACTGTGGTCTGATTGACCAAGATCTTAGTTCTGGGTCTGTGAGGTGATCTTTTGCTTGAGGGGGAAATTCAGTTTGGTTCCTGGCTTACAATGATGGCTCCTACTTAGCTGGGCAGCCTCAGACCCTGTCATGGGGCAGTGGGGCTCAGTGTTATCATGGGTGACCTGCCTGCAAGACTCACTGTTCCTGAAAGTTGAGGGCCATGGCTGGAGACTTCAATGTGCTGCTTTGAGATCTGGAAGAGAACTTTGCAAAAACTGGCAGTTGGCAATCCATTGATCATTGTGTCAAAATCCCTTGTTGCTCCTCTTATTTTGGTGTCTATAAGCTTGAAGGGGAGGGTCATCAATTTTGGATGGATCCTCCTTAAGTGATTAGCATGCCTGAGCACAAGATTTGAGCAGGACTCAGATCCCAAGTTTAAGGTACTAAAGGAGACATGAAACGAAGGTCGAGATGTCAAGTTTGTCCTGCCTTCAGTGACCCACTGGGCATCTGCAGGCCCAAGTGAAGGTCAGTGCTTTCAGCAAAAGCAGCCGTTAAGTCCCTGTTACAGTCCTAGCAGCCATCACTGAACAGAACCTGACAGAGGGACTAGAGAAGCCTCCTGGGGGACGTAGTGCCAGCTCAGGTGGCTCAGCCAAAGGTTTGTGGTTGACTTTGAAGCACAACATGGGCCCCAGTCTCAGGATCCTGAGAATTGATACTACTCAGTGCTTCACAAAGAAGATTTCTGGGTCCATAACTTCAGGCTCCCAATTCCCCTGGGTCCGTTTCTCCTCATCCAGCTGGGCCATTTCCTGGCTTCCCCTTGGCCACACCATGTTCTCACCACACACCCTGACTCTCACTCAGAGATGCCAGCACTCGCGTGGGTGCAGCCTGCCAGGCATGAGGTCTACCAGAGCCACCTCCCAGCCAAGGGGGTGTCCTGTTCGTGGGAGCCCCAGGCCTGCACTCGGCCCCACTCTGGGATGGAAGGTGAGGGCCCTTCTCTGCTCATTCTTCCAAGCTCAGCCATGATTCAGTGCAGGCAGGTGGCAGGAGGCCCCTGACACCTTGGGCCAGGAATGCAGCTTGCTGGAGATTCTGAGGCAGAGGACGTTGAGAATGGGGAGAAGGGCGAACCCCATCAGCAAGCAATGACCTGCATCATGAGGGGCCGTGACGGCTTTCCAGGACTCTGAGCAGCAGAGACCCAGCAGAACCCTAAGGGTCTGGCAGCCACAGCATGTTTTTCAATCTATAAATGCTCACGTCTCATAAATGGAGGAGGGAAACGTGACTGAAGTGGAGCCATTAGCCTGACCATTTCGTCAGCTGTGCCAACATCCACGGACTGCAGAAATTATTGTGCAAAGGATCTAAGAATTGAATAGAGGAAGGGTCAGGGACAGCCCTCTTGACCGCAAAGCACCCTGGACCTCAGGAGAGTTCCCCATCAGTCTCCCTGCCCTTGACCTTGGTTCCTGCTCCATGTGTTTTCTGTCCTCTAGCATGTCCCTGCTGACAACTTCTGCTGGCCAGAATTTCCAAAATGAGGACTGACTTGGCTCCATTTGCAATGAGGCTCTGGATTCTAAGGCATGGGCTGGTCGCCCTAGGCTAGAGGACACTTATGCAGAATCTTGAATGTGCCTAGGAGTGATCCAGGGCTCCTGCTCGTGGTGTAGATCCTACTGCCGTAAGGCTAGGGAGATCCCAGGTTCTGCAGCAGCACTTGGAGCTCCTAGGAATGGAGGAGCACTCCTTGAGATGAGCTCCTGTCCTCATAGCTGGAGCCACTTGGCCCCCGCCAGCAGGCCCAGCACCCCCCAGGCTTGGTGCTATGGTCTGGGTGTTGCTCGTTGCCCAGAGGTTCTAAGCTTGATCCCCAGCGTAGCAGTCCTAGGAGGTGGTGGGACCTCTGAGAGGCGGACCCCCGTGGGAGGTCATGAGATCATAGGGACAGCCTCCTCAGAAGGGATGAGTGGCCTTCTCAAGGGGGAGGGTTAGGGCTCATGGAAAGAGCCAGCTGCTATAAACCTAGGTCACCTCAGGTGTTTGGCCTCTCCTACACGAGCCACTCGCTGCTCTTGAATGTTCTCCTGCCATGTGACCTCATTCACAGTGTGGCCTTTCCAGATGCAGCCAGTGAGCCTCCAAATCCATGAGCTAAAATACCCACTTTTCAGGCAAGGTGGTGCACACCTGTAATCCCACCTACTCAGGAGCCGGACGCAGGATGATCGCAAATTGGGAGGCCCATTAGCACAACGTAGCGTAACCTTGTCTGAAAATAAATAAATATGGCAGGGGATGCAGCTCAGTGGTAGAGCACCCTGGGTTCAATCCCTGGGACCAGGAAAAAATGTCTCTTTCACTTATGAAGAACCCAGACTCAGGTATTTTGGAATAGCAACACAATTAGGTTCCCAATTAGAGACCAATGTTTGGATGGGATTTTAGGGGTTGCTATTTTCCTATATTCTACCTTGTCTTCATGTCAGAGTTAGAGTCCCCTCTGCGTCCTTCCAGCTCCCTGGATGAACCAGCTTCTCTGCTTCACTCTCCAGTGTCAGGTGACAGGCTGCATCCAGGTGCAATGGGCTGAATGCCTGTGTCACCCAAAGTTCTTACATTGAGGCCCTTATCCCCAGTGTGATGGCGTTTGCAGGTGGGGCCTTTGGGAGGTGATTAGGCTTAGAACAGGTCATGGAGATGGGGTGTCCATGATGAGATTAGAGTTCTTACATGAACAGGAACCAGAACTCAGCTCTTGATCTGTCTCTGAAATATGAGGATACACAGCAGGAAGGTGTCCCTCTGAGAGCCAGAAAGAGAGTCCCAATTGGAAAGGCAATTCTGTGCCACCTTGATCTTGGATATTCCAGCCTCTGGAACCGTAAGTAACAAATTGGGGTGTAAGTCGACCTGTTCCAGCTGGAGCTGACTTGGACACATGGGAGCTGGCCCATTCCGGGGCAGCACTACCAAACACAGAGCTCGCCTGCCCTTCCTGGAAGACAGCACCAGTCCCCTTTCCTGGGCCTGCTGGAGAGAGTGGCCCCTGCCTGTTCTATGTTCCTCGATACCTAGGACCCAGACTGGGCATTAGCGCCGTGTGGGTGCAGTTCTGCTGCTCTGAACCCACCAATCTGCTCTCCTTGAGGGCAGGAAATAATAACAGTGCTCTGCGCATCACGCCTGTTGGCTGAAGCAATTATGCTGTTATTCCTGGTCCCTCTTCCTCAGGAAGCCCCTCCTCCACCCCTGGAGGCAGTCACCGCAGCCCACAGGGGACTCCTCTAGTCCAATAGCTCTGCTGTCCCCAACCCCATCCCTCCTGTCTCAGGGAGTTTAAGTCACTGGTTCTCCTGGCTGCTTGTTAGAATTAACAGGGGAGTTCTACAAGTACTGAGTCTCCCCCTCCGAGATCCTGATTTATTTGGTTTGGAGTGTGACCTGGGCATTGGGACTTTTTAAAAAACCCTGACGATGCAAATGTGCAGCCAAATTGGAGAACCCCAGGGAGTTGGGAATTTGGGGGAAGACTCGCCTGCACTCTGCAGGCAGCACTGCCATGGGGCCTCTCTGATGGGGGTCCTCCAGTGCTAGTGAGCGGGCTCTTGCTTTGGCCTTGAATCGAAGCTCCTTTGGAGGAAGGAAAGCCAAGAGATCCTAGCAAGAGATGAGAGCATGGCAGGAAACAGATGGAGGTTCAGATCCCAGCTAACCATTGACATAGATGTTTGAGCTGGGATAATCTCCGTGTCACCTAGCCTTGGTTTCCTAACCAATCAAATAGAATAATGGTATAGGAAATTGCTGGAGATCACAAACCAGCTCCAAAGCGAGGGTGGAAAGCACAGACATTTGTCTTTTTCATGTCCTGTGGGATGGCTGCACCATTCCAGTCGGGCTGGAAGGTCTCTGCTGTCTGGCAGTTGACTTGTCTGGTGACAGGGAGGTCTTGGCTGGTGTCTGTGTCTCCCATCCTCCAACAGGTGAGCCCAGGCTTGTTCACCTGGTGGTGGTCGCTGGGTTCTGAGGCGCTGCCAGGTGTGAGTCTCACGGTCCTCGTCTGCTTGCTGAGGTCTCATTGGGCAAAGCTTCGGCAGGCAGCGCAAAGCCACTGTGGGAGAAGATCACCTGGGGCCTGACTCACTTCCTGTCAGCATGCACAATGCAAAATAAAATCAGCTCCATTTGCATTCTAGCAATTGGGACCTACTTTTCCTTAGTACGTGTGTGCTTACCGATAGTAACAGCACCGCTGATTGAACCAACATGCGTTATGCGTGCGGCACTGTTACTATGTCCTGCTATCAAGGAGAGCAGAAGGGTGGGTTCACGTCTACGGAACTGCAATCACACCGTGGCTAATGTTATGGTCTGTGTCCCAGGAAAAAGGAGCAACACTGAAGAGGTAGAGATCTTTCCAGTTGGGCCCCAGAAGGGAGTCCCTGGTGCTGAATTTTTAAGGAATGGACAGGAGATCTCTGTATTCAATAGTGCTGCCCATGAATGAAAGTTCTCGGAATCAAAATGGAGTCACTTGTGTCAAATCCTAACAAAAATAAATACACAAAGCCAGGGGAGCGTGGAGGGGGTTTCATGTACATATGCCCAATAACAAGAACTACCATAATTGGCACAAAGACCACTAGCACCTTATACAAAAAAACAAACAAGGATATGTCTCCAGTGAGGACATCTGCCCCCTAACTGTGCCTGCCAACCTTGGACTCACAGCACCCTGGCTATGTATCCTTGTAACCAAGAATAGTTGCTTCAAAACAACGCATGCAACCCCCCGCCTTTACTTCCTTTGCCTCCCCAAACATGCCCATTATTTACTGCAGCACCTGTATGCTGCCTTGTGAGGCTCATTCCTGATCAAATGCATTATCATTGGAGAATCTCTCTGCTGCTATTTAGGTTAACAATGGTCACAATATATGCTGAGCTCAAGGAGTGAAGTCACCGATGACAGTTTTACTGTCTTTCAGGCATAATTTTTGCTGTAAATGTTTTCCTGCAAGTCACACCATTCATTGTTTTATCCACTGCAGATGTTGATTCATTAATTCACTTGTCTGTTCCAGAGATTCTGGGTGTCTCTATGTGCCCAACATTGCACCAGGTGTAGTGAAAGTTTTAAAATAAGTAAGAAGGACCCCTTGCTCCAGGAGTTTCTCATCCACAGGGAGAGGCATGTAGGTAATGGGAACCCAGAAGTCAACTTGAACTTCAGATTTGTATCTGAATGTGTTTTCTCGCCTTTTGCCACTGGCACGGAAATTCCACTCCTTCAGAGATCCACATCAGACAACAGTGTTTGTGAGCAATGCAGACTCACTGGTGAACTGCCGTGTAGGTGTACTGGGTACCCATCCCAACCACGGGTGTGTCAGTTTGTTTTCCGCTACTGTAACAGAACGCATGAGACTGGTTATCTGTGAAGAACAGAGGTTAATTTGCCTCCTGATTCTGTAGGCGGGGGAATTGAAGAGCATGGTGTTGACATCAGGCAAGGGCTTCGGGGCTGCATCATCCCATGGCGAAGCGACAAGGCAAGGAAACACAAGATGGGAGGGCAAGAGAAGGCCCAATTTGCACTGATAGCAGCCTATTTTTACAATAACACACTCCTGGGTTAACGGCTAATCCATTTGTAAGGACAAAGCCCTCGTGACTAGTCACCCCTTATTAGGTCCCCCCTCCCAACACCGTTACACTTGGGATTAAGTTTCCAAACCACAGTGATGGCCGGAGGCTTCAACAGCCTATCAGCTGTTTCTGCTCTTCCAAGCTCCTCAGCTGCTCACCTCCAGAGGGTCTTCTGTCCCCACAACCCACACTTCCCTGGAGTGACCCAGACTCACTAGCTCCCTTCCTCTTATGCAAAGAAGCACAGCTCTCCCCATTCCCCACATCCACATATTTCTTCTTGTGAACATGGCGCACCTGCCTGTAATCCCAGAGGCTCAGGAGGCTGAGGCAGGAAGATGGTGAGTTCAAAGCCAGCCTCAGCAACTTAGTGAGACCTTAAGCAACTCAGTGAGACCCTGTTTCTAAATAAAATATAGGTAAGGACAGGGGATGTGTCCCAGTGGTTGAGTGCCTCTGGGTTCAGTTCCTAGTATCAAAAAACAACAACAAAATAATTTTTCTTCCCCTATTAGCAACATTTGACTCACAAAACTTGGAAGTCACAGAAGTCAGAGTAGGAACCATCTTATGCTACTAGACCATATCCTTTGAGATATTATCTCTCAATTCCAATGTGTTCCCCAAGAATACTTTTATGAGTAAAAATCTTCCCTATCTTCTTTGATAGGCAGCTACCTCTAAAATCAATTATATCAACTATTGTGCCAGAGCCACAAGAAGGAGTGGAATTTTCTAATGAAAGCATGAGGGAAGTCTTCCTGGAGGAGGTGGCATTTGAATCAAGCTTTGATGCAACTCTTTAAGGATAGCTTTAACTTAAAAAATGAATGATTTTCGAACTTGTTCATAGTTCCATAGAATGGTGGTCTGTCCCTCAGGCTCCTCCCCACCCCTGCAGGCCATCCTCACCCTGACCTGGCCTTCACTCTCCACCAGAGACCTGGAGCAAAGGTGTATCATCAGTTCCTTCTCTAGCGAGCACTCAGGAGGAGAAAACAGGCCAAACCTCCTCCTACTCATGGCACAAGAACAAGAGAAAATATGGGCTCTATAGTTTCAAGTCCCCAAGTGTCTGCATGTCATTTATTACTTTGGTTTTGTTTGGCAGGAATTCGTTGTTGCTTGGAGCGTGCTTTGGATCCGAACTGATCTTGGCACTTGAATGTCCCTCTGGCCTCACAGAATTCCCTCTAGAATTGGTCATCAAAGTAAGCCATGGAGTGCAAAGAACTTTCTCTGTAATGACTATTCTGATTTTTGTTCTTTGTATCAAAAGTGAGTTAGAGGAGAGAATCCATCCACCTTTCACCACACCGTGAGGGACATGGACAATTGGTCCTTACAGGCGTCAGAGTTAAAGTAGATAATCTTCAGGACTTCCAGTTCAACTGAAACTGAAACTTGAGAGAGAGAGAGAGAGAGAGAGAAGAAAGAAAAAATTCCTTTTGAGAAAATCATCCCCAGAAGTTAAAAAAAAAAAAAAAAAGCAATAACTCACCTGGAAGATGCCAAAATGTAAGTACCCATCATTTTAAGAGGTGTGTGTATGTGTGTATGTGTGTGTGTGTGTGTGTGTGTGTGTGTAATATTTGCTCAGTTGTAAGATGGTAAGATACAGTAAATCAACTAAAAGTAGCTTCAGAAAATGGGAATTTTGTTTGTATTATGAAGAGTCCAGGATAGATCAGCCTTCAGTCATGGCTGGATCCAGGTGATTCAATGATTATACAAGTTCTAATTCTTCCCTCTTACTCAGCTCTCATTTTCTGCTGGTTAGACAAGCTCTCCCATGTGGTGTCAATGTGGCCACCAACTTCAGACTCACTTCTGCTAGGTGAGCTACCCTAGAGGAATGCGTGCTCCTTTCTCAAGAGTCTTTGCAAAAGGCCCAGGCTTACACCCTAATAGCCTAAACAGGATTGAGCATCTGTCCCTGCACCATCTTGGTCACTCCAGTGGACTAGGCCTTGATCCCACACTCCTGAAGCAGGGTGGATCAGCCAGACTGCTACTAAAGTACATGGGCTAAAATTTGATGGAGAGTGGATGACCAGAGAACAGCTGGTGATATGACCAGCAAGGAGGCTGGACAGACTGTGAGACTGTGAGATGCCTCTGGCTGTGGTGAAATAAGTAATGGGGGCTGGCACTCTGGAAAGCAGTATGGAAATTCCTCAAAAAACTTGGAATGGAACCAACATTTGACCCAGCTATCCCACTCCTCGACTTATACACAAAGGTCTTAAAATCAGCAAAGTATAGGGATGCAGCCACATCTATGTTCATGGCTGCTCAATCACAGTAGCTAGATTGTGGAACCAACCTAGATGCCCTTCAGTTGAAGAATGGATAAAGAAACTGTGGTATATATACACAATGGAATATTACTCAGCCATAAAGAAGAATAAAACTGTGACATTTGCTGGTAAATGGGTGGAGTTGGAGAATATCATGCTAAGTGAAATAAGCCAAACCTAAAAACCAAAGGCTAAATGTTTTCTCTGATCAGTGGATGCTGATACATAATGGGGGACAGGGTTATGGGGGGAATAAGAAAAGAATGGAGGAAGTATGGATGGTGTAGAGGAAAATGGGACAGGAAGGAGAGTGGGAAGGAAAGATAGTAGACTGAGACAGACAGTATTACCCCATGTATATGTAAGATTATATGAATTGTGTGAATCTACATTGTGAATAAAAAGATATATTCCCAGCTGTATAATTATATCAAAATGGGTTCTACTGTCATGTATAATTAAAAAGAACCAATAAATTTTTAAAAATTTTTAAAAAGTAATGGGGGGCTGGGGGAATAAGGCAGCTGGTAGGGTGCTGGCGGAGGGCAATGACTGGGTCTGTACCAAATGAATTCAGGTTGAAGGCCTGACTCTCAAGCTGGTTTTGTTGATGAATGGTAAAAACAATACCCCAAGACCTTCAGCAGATCTGCTTAAATTTCGTCTGAGTGTTCGTTAATTGCTGCTGTCACTCAGGGTTGTGGTCACCCATGGGCAGCCTGGTGTGCAGGCAGCTGTCCATCAGGCCTGAAGGGAAGAGGTTCAAAGGCTGCGCAGAGAAGTCGAGGACTTGGCTCGTGCGGCGCACCAGGCAGGAAGGAGGCGGGCGGACCTGTTTTTAATATTCTCGCTTGTTCTGGATGCGGCGCCGTGAGCACTGCGTACATTGGCTCCTGACTGGTGAAAGCGGAGGGGCAGCCAGGCTGGAAACCTGGCCGCGATTCTGCGCACAATTAGGTTTGTTTGTTTAGGTCTCTTTTTGTTTTCAGATGACTCAGATAGGAACACTGCAGGCCTTCCAAAGCCAAGTGCGCGCATGTGTGCTGTGGTTCCCGGGCTTCTCCAAGTGCAAGCGGACTTGGCTCCCCGAGGTTGTTTTCCTATCCAGAGGTTTTTCAAACTTTCAAGTGGAGTTGGAAGAATGCTGCTGTGAGCCAGGTTATTTTTCTTAGCAGACCCAGCTTGGGGTCGTAGGGGGGACAGAGATTGCAAACATACAAACACAGAAGTCCCCCAAGAGCGCACAAGGACGCCTATTGTGCTGCTCCCGGCCCTGCCTCTGCCTGATGGCTTTACCATCTGCAGCCCTGTCCTCTCTGGAAAGCTCCTCATGCTTTTTGCCTCCCTCTCACCAGACAACCAGCTTCGGGCTGGACCCTCCCTTGCTCGCTCTCTGGGTCTGTCTATAAACTGCTCTGCTTTGGGGATTCTCCCCTTTCACTGCTCTGGTTTGGTGTCTGCAGCCTCTTGTAAAATGCAGGGATATTCAGTCTGAGAAGCTGCCAGGCACCTGGCTGTGCGCCTCCACCTCAGGTAGCTACCCCACGGGGACAGTTTGCTGCTGGCCAGTGGATCTGGCACCCAGGGCCTTGGGAGGGCGTGGGCAGTAGCCTCTGTCTTCCTGGATGAGCAGTATGCAAACCAGGAGACACGAAGACCCTTGCCACTCCCTTTGTGGAGACTGCGCTCCAATGGCTCCGCTGTACGTGATGAGCCAGAGGAGAGAGAGTGGTCCTGGTTGTTTGCAAATACTCACAATTCACGTGGGCAGCAGAAGCAGGGTTCCTGGGCTCCCTGGAAGCTGGAACCCAGCCTAGGCGTCTCTGGCCGTCTCTGCCCAGCAGCCCATGTGTAATGCATGGGCCCTCACCTTAGTTACACCGACGAAGCTTCTTGTCACCAAGGTGCCATTTTTCTTTTTAATGCTTCTCTCCCATTGACTCTGTCCACCAATGCGTCTGCTTTTAAGACTTTTCCAGTTTTCCAGTCTGGAAGTCAGAAGCACTCTGAAAGGCTTAGGAGGAAGTCATTCTAGCAAATTTCATACTTTTCAGAAATTTCTTCTTTCAAATCTCTGTCTTTCAGAATCATCTTCTGGGGTCAAATAGATTTTGGGGACACCCCGCACCTGCTGTGTCAGATGTAGCAGTGACCAGAGGCACCTGCAGCAACACCCTGGGTCTGAGCTGACCCTGAGACAGGATCTGGGTACGAGGAGGTCAGCAGGGAGGTCAGCTCAGCATAATAAAAATCTCAGGAAGCCGCTGTTGTGGCCTAAGTTCCTGAGGGGGCCCCACAGACCAGACTGAAAATCAAGATGGAGTCACATATACTAGACGTCACACCCAAACTACGTTGTTATCTGACCTCCAGAGAAGTCCAAAGAGGTGAAGTCCACACTCCCAAGAAGGCCGGTTGCCCTCTGTGTGACAAGGAAGTCCTCTCTTTCTGAGAACGTGACCTGCAGCGAGGCAAGGCTTGCTTCTCTGGTCTCCCTGTCCCCACCTCACACGCAGAGTGACTTTGGAAACGTGGATCTGCCTTTTGCTCGTGTTTCGGCTTTCTTCAGTCTCTCTGTCCACGTGACGGTCTCTTCCGCTCAGCCCCTTGGAACGCTTATTTTATGAAACCACAAGCGGCCTGCTTCTAGAATCCCAAAGCAAGGCCATCTAAGGCTTTAAAATTGACTACTGTAATTTTGCCCTTTGACACCAGGAAGCAGTCAGTGAGGAAATGATCCTGGCCTTGGGAACCCTCTGAGGGACAGTGGAATGCCCCTGAGGCAGCCCGCGGGGGTAAACGGACACTGTGGCTCTCAGGTGGAGTTTGCTCCTGGGGCTGAAGTCCTGGGCCCTTGCCAGACACTGCCTCAGGCAGAGAAGCTCCTCAGGCAGAGGCCCAGGGCTCTCCAGAGGCCACTTCTGGGTAGACTGAGGGGCGTGGCAGGGACACCAGCCTGTGGACAGGGACCCAGACATCCCAGGACAACCTATGCATCAGAAGACTGTCCTGTGCTCACTGAGGCAGGGGAGTGACTCCACAGAACAGCTGCCAGGCTCCAGTGGAATGGCAGGCAGAAGGCAGGGGCCGCTCCTGGTGCTGCCCCCACTTAGAAGCGTTCCCCACGGGCTGCTGGGTCTCCAGCCGGTGGGAGGGGCTGTGCCTGATAAGCTGGGGATACAAGGGCCAGAGAGGGCCAGCGAAACCCCGTTTCCTGGTTAGCCCAGCACGTGGAGGAAAGATTCACTGTCATTAGTTAACATGTACTTAATCAGCTCGTTGTCTCCTGAGTCCCACATCTTCCTTCTTCCTGAAGGTCATTTTTTTTTTTTTTTTTGGAACCAGGGATTGAACTCAGGGACACTTGGTCACTGAGCCACATCCCCAGCCCTATTTTGTATTTTATTTAGAGACAGGGTCTCACTGAGTTGCTTAGGGCCTCGCTAAGTTGCTGAGGCTGGCTTTGAACTTGTGATCCTCCTGACTCAGCCTCCCAAGTTGCTTGGACTACAGGCGTGCGCCACCACGCCCGGCTGAAGGTCATTTTTCGGCCGCTTGTCACCAACATCCAGGAGGCAAACTATCTCAGGCAAGAGCAGGTGCACTTTTCATGGGGCCTGAAGCTTCTGCGATCTGGGGCCCTCTGTAAGAAAACCAGTACAAACTATGAACATAAAATTAAGAAGAAAAGTAAAGATTGACCATGAGAAAAGAAACCTCAACAAATTAAAAAATTTAGAAGGTGACAAATGAAACAGATTGGCAAAATCTGGAAAAGCAGTGTCTGCTATTAATCAGCTGCGCTTCCTTCCACCCTCCCATTTAGGTGCCAGCGGAATTCATGGGACCTGGGAACTTTGACGGTAAGGAAGACGAAGTGGCACCGGCACTCGGCCCTGTGGGCTGTGTTGGCCGGTTCGCTGGCATTTCCCTGGAGAGTCTAGTTCTCGCTGCTGTACAGGAGTCATGCTGGCTGCCCCCTGCTCCACCCGCATGCCGGCTGCAGGGGGATGCTGCCGATGGACACGGTGCTTCAGCGCCCAGGGCCGGAAACATGTGGCTAGCAGAAGAAGAGATTGAAGATGCAGGAAGCCGGTCGCTAGTCTGTGGAAAACCATCCCAGTTATCACAGGGTAAATCCTAAGTGGAGACTCGGCCCCGTCAGAAGGCAAGTTTTCTTCTGTCAGGAACGTAGTTGCCATTCTGACTGGAGTGAGACGAAATCTTAGAGTCGTTTTGATGCGCATTTCTCTACTTGCTAGAGATGTTGAACATTTTTTCACATATTTGTTGATGGATTGTATTTCTCCTTCTGTGATTACAAGCAACAATAAATGTTGGCGAGGATGTGGGGGAAAAGGTACACTCATATATTGCTGGTGGGATTGCAGATTGATGCAACCATTATGGAAAGCAGTGTGGAGATTCCTCAGAAAACTTGGAATGGAACCACCTTTTGGCCCAGTTATCCCACTCTTCAGTTTATACCCAAAGGACTTAAAATCAGCATACTACAGTGACACAGCCACATCAATGTTTATAGCAGCTCAATTCACAATACCTAGATTATGGAACCAACCTAGATGCCCTTCAATAGATAAATGGATAAAGAAAATGTGATACACACACACACACACACACACACACACACACACACACACACTGGAATATTACTCAGCTTTAAAGAAGAATGAAACTCTGGCATTTGCTGGTAAATGGATAGAGTTAGAGAATATCATGCTAAGTGAAATAAGCCAAACCCAAAAATCCAAAGGCCAAATGTTATCTCTGATATGCAGATGCTAATTCACAATAGCGGGGGAGGGGGATAGGGAAGAAAAGAGTTACTTTATATTAGGTAGAGGGGAGTGAAGTGAGGAGAAGGGGTGAGGGGGTGGGAAGGATAGCAGAGTGAAGCAGACATTTTTACCTCGTGTATGTATATGACAGCATGAGCAATGTGATCCTACAATTTGGATAATCAGAAAAATGAGAGATTATACTCTGTTTATGTATGATCTATCTAAATGTATGAATGCATTCTAATGTCACATACAACTAATTAGAACAAACAAATTAAAAAATTTTTAAAAAGACTGTAGTTGCAAATGCAGAGCATACAACTAGTCACGTGTATTTACAGTTCGTATGTGAAAGGCATTTCATAGACGCTTCCCCAAAGTTGACAACAATCTAAACACTTATAGACCAGTGGCCAAAAGTAATTGCAAAGTTCAAAGAAAAAAATTAAACTGTCAATAATAAAAAATAAATTTTGATCGCTCACAGTAGAAGGAGGACTGAGGAATCTTTCTACTCTCTCTACAGAAAATGCATCACAAGATCATCATATACTGAGGCAACTAAAGAATGGAGTTAAAAGTCCAAACGCAAAATGCAAAAAGCTATCCTTCACTGGACCTCCAGAAAAGAGAAAGGACTCAAGTAGAAAAGCTGGTGAAATTGGTGAGTGAAGTTCATGGTGCAGTTGTGCTGGCAACTTGCATGACTGAGTGACTATTGATCATGTGCACATTTAGATGTATCAGCATGCCATCGGAGCAGGAATTTGGATACTTGGCCTTCTAAAGACCAACACTAAAGCCACAGCTAAGAGCAGCCACAGGCCAATAAGGAGGCCTAAGTTTCACTTGGTTGTGTCCCTTGATGAAACCTCACCCCTGCCATTACCACCTAGTCAAGGTGGATGATCACCAGGGTGCTTGGCCTCAGCTCATGAGCTGACTGCAGTCATCTCCTGCATCCTCTTCTTTAAGCACAAGGGCATTCACTTTTCTTTCTTAAAAGTACTTCCGATTCTCAGCAGTTATACCTTGAGGGTGTCCAGGTCAGTGAAGCTGCCATGCCGATGCCCTGCTTTTCAGCAGGGAGTGGCCCAGGGAGACTGATGGAGAAGGCCATTCTGGTTGCAGTGTGCAAAAGGGAGTCAGTTGCTGGGAAGGCAAAGATGGGAAGATTGAAGGAATTCAACCCCACAGATGAAAAATGGCGACCTCACCAGGAGCAGATTGAGGCAGTTCAGGGTTGGGGGGTCAGAACTGAGTGAGCAAGTGGCTACGACTTGCCCAGGGAGAGGGCAAGTCTGAGGGTGAGCTGTGGGCAGCTGGGAGTGGAGGGGAAGAAGTCCTTCAAGGAAAGACGAGGACTCCAGTGTTGACTGTGCTGAGATTTGGATGCTGGGTTATGATCAAAACAACGGTGACCATGTAGAGCATGAGGTGCAAGCCAGAAATCCAGGCGGGGATCTGACCTGACTGGACATGTGGACTGGGGACTCTAGTGGGTGTCAATTCTAAGTGAAGTGCTCAAGATGGCGCCTGGTGCAGATAATAAACACTAAGTGACGGTGGCAGATAAGGGACGTCACTCACATGCACCAGTAGACAGGTGCACCTGGGCTGATCTGAAGAGGCGAAATCCATGACATTTTTAAGCCTTTAACAGGAATTTGACAGAATCGGGAGTTCAGAAGGGCTTCCCTGGGGAGCGGCACCTGAACAGAAATCTGGAGAACAAATAGAAGGAACTAGGCAAAGAGGGGAAGAAGAACAAGCCGGGCTGCGGGAATGACATGAAAAGGCTCGTGGAGAAGGGACTGTGGGCACTTGGAAGAAAGTAAACTGCCATCTGAAGACCCAGAGGCCTCCTGAGGAAAGGCGTGTGGCCTCCCGAGGGAACAGACTGAGAGGTTACGAAATCCTCCTATAATTCTCAAATGCTAGAGTTTCAAAATTCTTTTTTAAAAGCTTTTTTAAAATGATCATCCCTTACTAATTGCACGAATGGATGAGCTTCACTGGGACTTTTCACTCGTGATTATCATACGTTCATCCTGTCTCAACCCACTCCACCCGTCCTGTCCCTGGAAGTCCTTCATTTCTCTGTTCCTCTCCCCCTTGCCCTTCCTGGTCTCTCATGACTACTATTCTCTTCCTTGAGTTCCATAATTGTTTTTAATTCTCATTTTTGAAAAAAAGAATCCTGCAGAAAAATCATAAGAATAGAAAAATGAATTCCCATAAATCTTTGTTAGGATTCAACAATCGATAGAAACTTGCTGTATTCATTTTCTCCATGATGGATCTGCCTACCTGTCAATCAATACACTACACACACATATGTAACAGCTCTTAGTAGAATACAGGGATTGTCATGTTAAGAGTCATTTTAGAGTAAGTTACAGACAGTGTGATCTTCACCTCTAAATACCTCAGCACAGATCTTCTGAAAGGGAGGCATATAAGAGGGGTGTTCTCTAACATGACTATGGTTAAAGACCAAACAGAGCTGGTTCTACAACCCAGTGTTCTGTGACCTGTTTAGCAAATGGTTAATTTGAATTGTCACCTTGATTGAATTAAGAGACACCGATGATTAAGAGGATTCTGGGTGTGTAGATGAGGGTGTGTCTAGGAATGACTGGCATGTGGGATAGCCTATTGACGTGGAGACCCTCCCTAAGCATGGGCAGAACCATCCAATAAAATGGTGGCTTGGATAAAAATTGGAAGAATAAGGAAGCAGATGAAGATGCAAGTTCAGCTCTTCTTGGACGGGTTCTTGATCGCTGCTTCGATGGTTTGAGGATATCAAACTCTTGCTTCTTCACTCTTCCAAAGTGGACTCTGCCAGTGATTCTCAGGTAGTTTCCAGAAGCCATGGTCTCACACTAGGGTAGAACTGCTGATCTTTCTTGTTCTGGGGCTTCTGCCTCTTGGACTGCATAGCTGCGGGTTCTTCCAGCTCTCTCGCTCGCAGATGGCCATGTGGACAATCCAGCTTTTGTGGTGTGAGCCAATCTATTAAATCCCCTTTTTATAATCACACTTCCTGTTGAGTGTGTTCCTCTAGAGAACCCTGACTAATAGAGATAGGAAGGACATTGGGTAGCAGACCTGCCCCAAGCACTTCTGGGTGGCAGTTGCCTACTCTGCATTAAGCAATTAGTTTGGTGCAGAAGACAAATCAACAGGAAGATGCTTACACTGAAGCATGGAAAGAGCAGAGGCAGAGGCTATATATTACGTATATAAAATATGTTTGTAATCTAATATTTAAATATTTATCTAACAGAAGTCATTGTTTGGAACTTCTGGGGAAATTCATTAAAACAGGACAAAACTGGGAAGCACCACAAACTTTTGTTCTTACCCTTCTTCCCTTCTGCTGCAAGGAATTTCACTGTGATAGCTAGAGCTGCAGCAGTCATCTTGCAGCCATGAGGTGACATTAAAGATGAAAGCCAAGGTTAGGATGGTGAAACAGAAAGGCAAAAAGATCCTGAGTCATTCAATTTCATTGAAGTGAAATTGTTCACTTCAAACTCCTTACGAGGGAGAAATAACTATGTCAGCTACCACTAATTGGGGTTTCTGCTCCATGTGGCTGAATCTAGTCTTAACTGACATCGCCCAGCACTGGCTTGGGAATCCAGGCTCTGTTCCCGGTGGACCATGAAGCATGAGTAAGAAGCAGGTCGAGAAGAGCCGTAGAAGCTGCAGTAATGCTGAAAACAGTGCTGATAAGCGACGGCTGGGCTGTCAGTGAGACGTAGGGGCTCCTCTGGACTCCGCCCCGAGCAAATGGCTTAGCTTTGCAATCCTCTGTTCCTTCCTATTCCCGTGAGATTCTAAAACAATTCAACAAGGCCACGTGTGCTCAATACTTAGAATGGCATCTGGCACTCAACACGCACTTACTCCGTCCGTAGTTATTATAGTTGATCCCACCGCAGTGAATGGCGGAGTCCAGGCAGGAAGAAAGAATGAGATGCGATCAACAGCACACCCAGAGCAGACGTGGGGCGTGAGTGAGACAGAGGAGTTAGAGATGGCTCTGGGGTTTCTGTGCAAGACACAATGTGGGGAGAAAGACCACGACGAGGTGTGTTTTGGGCCTGTGGGGTTGGGTCTGCTGGGAGATGGCCAGTGCTTACCTGGCAAGCGTATGTGGCTGGGACATGGGTCTATGCTGGAAACACTGGGGAACCCTGGGGACAGGGATCACAGGTCTTGGGTGAGTGTGGACAGAAGACAATCAAGAGGGACCCTCGGGGGTGGCACTGATGGATCAAAAGGAGCCAGCAAGTGGGGTGAGCAGGGTTGGCTGTGAACCCAAGGGGTGATTCCAGCAGGCCCCGGGAGAATGTGTTGGTCAGTTTTTCATTGCTGTGACAAAATACCTGAGAAAATCAACTTGAGGGACGGAAGGTCTGCTCTGACTCCCAGCCTCAGAGGTTTGGTTCAAACTTGACTTTGGCCTGTGGCAAGGCAAAGCATTGAGGCAGAACAGCATGACTTGCCACATGGCAGCCGGAAGCAGAGGAAGGGGGAGGAGGAGGAAGGGGCTGGGGTCATGGTTCATGGCTCCATGATACCCCCAAGCGACCCCCTCCATCTAGACCCAGACCCATAGTTCCCACCACCTCCCAGGAGGCTGTTCACGGTGAACCATCAAGAGGTGAATCCAGCCATGAGGTCAGAGCCCTGGGATCAATCACGTCCCCAGAGCCCCAACTCTGAAGATCTGTGCACTGGGGACATGAGTCTTGGGGATGTTCCGGGTCTAAACTGTGATAGAGACACTTTTCAGAAAGAAGTGCGAAGGGTACAGCTTGGTGCAGAGCCATCGTGGCCTGAGGAGGGGTGCTGGAGGAGGACAGAGGCTCCTGGGGAGCCTGGACCGGGCGGGCTCAGGGCCAGGATGGGGCTGGGAGCAGCCTCGGGTGACTTGGGAAGGAGAACTCTGCAGCAGGGAGAAGATGGGCAGCAAGGAGGGCGGTGGGGTCATAAGGAGAGGAAGCGGATGGAGAGAGAAGGGGGCTGAGGAGTGCCCACCTACCTCCAGGAGCCCAAGCCCGGCCAGGTCTTGGCCCCATGCCCAGTGTGTAGAAAAGGCCCACAGTGGTATGGGATCCCAGCTGCCCAGTGGAGAACATCTTCAAGTCTGAGCTTCCATGGACAGAGCTGGGCAGAGAATTAAGTGAGGCCAGAGAGAAAGAGAAGGGAGACAGAAGGAGGGAGGAGAACAAGCATCTGTCCCTCACGGCAGTCAACTCGCACCAGCACACGGTGCCAGGGCTGGACACACCCTCGGGTCCCTTGTGGCACTGGTTTTGCTGTCCTCGATTTTATCAACCGTAGTCTCAAAATATTCATGGAAACTTCCAGAAATAAGTCTACATCACTTGCTGTTTTCAGCAGCGTGTTGAAATCCCACACGTCCTGGCATCCCACCCAGGACACCCCCATGCCTTTGCCCACTGCATACACTGCCCACTGTCCAGCCCCTCAGTCACCTCAGGGATCAGATCCACTGTCACCACACCACAGGGCTGGTGTCCAGTTTCCCTCGTCTTGCTTAGGGTTCGGACATGCCTCGGAGAAGCTGGGGGTGCTTCCTCCAGCTGAGAAGGTGAAAGTACCAGAAGATATTTTGAGAGAGAGAAATCAATCACAAAACTGTTTTTGCGGTGTGTTGTTATTATTGTCATTGGTGTTAATCTCTTATTGTGCCTGATTTACAATGTGGCATGTATAGGGAAGAACAGAGCGCACACGTGTGTGTGAGTGTGTACACAGGGTTCAGTACCATCTATCCATTCAGGCATCTTTGGGGTTCCTGGAACCTATCTCTCATGGATCAGGGGGACTGTGGTATCTATTTCACCAGGAAAAACACCTGAGACTCAGTGAGGTTGGGGAACTGGCCAGAGTGGACAGAGCCGGGGTCCTCGCCTGCCTCTCAGTGGCGCTGCTGGTCACCAACCCCCTGAGTGATAAAGACAGTAGATGGACTGGGGAAGACACAGGAGATATGGCCCAAAGAGGGAGGTGGACTGAAGCAATCTTAATGGGTATACAGAAGAGGAGCTGAACAGGGGAGAGTCACCCGGAGTGACTCCAGAGCAGAAGGGCCTGCCTTCCCAGCATCTCCCAGCAGGGGGCAGCAGCGGCATGAGCAAAGCCTCTGCCTTTGCTCTCAAGTCACAGGGTTGCAGAGCAGAATGGGGCTTCAGGGAGAGGGGGTGTCCCAGAGGAGCTCCAGCGGGGAACCTGCCTCCACACCCTCCTGACCATCCCGCAGCCCTGCTGCATCTGGGCCCCAGCCCCCAGGCCTCTCGCCCTTGGGAACCATCTCCCCAGCTGGCCACGCTCTCGCATCTCTCTGCAGCCCAGGCCCACCCCAGCTCCAGCCCCCGAGCCCACCTTTGCTCAGGTCTTCACACAGACCTCCCAACTCTGCAGCACCTGGGAGCAAGGTGACCTGCCGCTCTGCCAGCTGGTTCCCGCTGCGGAGCCCCCTGTAGGGAGCCGCCGGGGCCTTCCTCACTGGCTCCTCATCCGGGCCTCTCCCTGGGTGGAGGAGTTCAGCTTACAGCTGGCCCTGGTGCCCCAAGGCCTCCCAGCAGCCAGACAGCACAAACAGAACTCCTACCACACATGGGATATGAAGGGAAAACAGAGTCGAGTTATTTTGCTTAGAACTAATCTGGGCTTTCTCTTCTGAGCCTCACCCACTAGTTAGTGGGAAGGGAGGGTAAGTTAAATGTCCCATCCAGTTTATCTCTGAGCTGATATTTTAAACCTTTCAGATAACTCGGCCTTTGGGATAAAGTCTCGGTGTCTCTGGCAGCCCCCGCTCTGTCCTACCCTAGAGGCACTGGTGGCAGGGAACAAGGGGTCTTTCTCCACAAGTAGCACCCGGGCCTGGGTTCTACAGTCCCAGGAAGGTCCTTGGATGTGTGCCAGCGACTGTCTTGGAGGAGAGTCTATTTTGAGCCTGGATCACGCCTCCTTTCCCAGCCTGCTATTCTTCCAGCACAGGCAATGCTGAGTGCCAGTGGCCTCGGCGACATAGGCTGAGCTGAGCAGCCACACTGAAGTTCTTTCCATATCCTCCACGCACTCTGTAAGCTGGGCTCCCTCTCAGGTGTGCCTGGAGATCACCTTGTCTCCTAAGAGCAAGCCACATGGGGGGCCCACACTTCCCAACCCAACATTGGCACCCCATGGGACTGGCCCATCAGGCCTCCCCAGGCTAAGCACTCTTGACTACTCTTTTTTTTTTTTTTTTTTTTGAGGAGGGATACTGGGTATTGAACCCAGGGGCACTCAACCACTGAGCCACCTCCCCAGCTCTATTTTGTATTTTTATTTAGAGACAGGGTCTGAGTTGCTTAGTGCCTTGCTGTTGCTGAGGCTGGCCTTGAACTGGTGATCCTCCTGACTCAGCCTCCAGAGCCACTGGGATTACAGGCACCTGCCACCATGCCTGCCCTTGACTCCTCTTGATTGTCCACTTCCTTCTCTTTGTTGAAGCTTCCCAGGTATAGCAAAGGGTTGAGTTTTCCCTCCACTAGGTTTCACTCTTCCTTGCCCCAGCCCCTGAGTCTTTGGGGACCAGATTTGGTCTGTGGTATACAGGAGCACACTCAGCTCAGTGTTTTGGGTTTCATTTCCATAAACACAGGGAGGAGGAGGAAGAATTTGGAAAATCCCTCCTCCTCATGGTCAGGCAGGAGTTCTGCATCATGCCATTTGGGATGACCAGAGTTGAACATCACCTAGGTCTTTCTCTTGGTGTTCCTCCCGTAACCAACTGAAGAGTCTGCACACCTAGATTCCTCCCTGCTGCTCCTGTGCCCTCCGCCTCCTTGTCCTTTGACTTCATGCACATCATTCCTTCCCAGGGCAGAGGGGTATCTTGGGAGAATCGGGGAGAGTAGGACCCGGAAGAGGAAAGCAGACCAGGGCCTTCACTTCAGGACCTTTCCGCTTTGCTGCCAGCCAGGAACTGATTCTCATCAACTCCAAATCACTCAGCTTTTCTTTTTGACCTGCTACTCTGGTAGACTCCCAGGCCTCTGTCCCCTTTGCTTACATCGTCAAAGGGACTTGTCAGAGCATCCCCCCCGTCAAGATACCAGGTGTCATCTCGGTGCAATGTGATTCCCACCTGCTCTCATTGCTTCCCAGCATGCCCCAGTGCCCCTGCAGCCTGTCCCCCACCATGCCACTGCCTGTGCTGGGTCCCCCTCTTAGTGCCCATCACCCAGCCTTTTCCCAGGCTCATCGCCACACCCTGTGCGCAGCCTCTCCTGACTCTGCTAAGCCAACAGAACTTCTCCTCCCCTGCAGGCCTGTCCTGCTGAGTTGGAGCTCTGCGCGCATTTGTCTCCTACTTGGCTGGAGTCTTTTACGCAGCTATATGTTTTCTGTGTGGGGCATTCGTTAACCTAAATTGAATGTGATCGCTGACAGGAGTAGTCCTAGATGAAATGTGATAGTAGTCCCCCAAAACATCAATTTACGCAAATGATTGGATTTCTTTGGCCTCGGTTTTCATTTGTTGAATGGTGGACTGGATTTCCATGATGCCTCAGATCATCTCCATCCCGACATTCGCTAATTCTGTCCAGGCTCTTCTGTGGTCTGTGTGCCTGTGGAGTGTGGGAGCAGGTGGGGTAGAATTGGCACAGGCTTTAGATGAGGACAGACCTGGGTCCCTATCCAAGCTCAGGCACTCACCTGCTAGGGGACCTTGGGCGTGCTACCTGAGTTAGGTGAAGAATGAGAATTTGTTCATCTGTGCAGTAAGTGATTTATCAGCTTTTCACCAGTGAGATCAAAATACCTGACAAAAACGACTTAGAGGAGGAATAGTTTATTTTGGCTCATGGCAACCAGGGAGCAGAGAGGAAAGGGGAGGGGCCACAGAGAAGATGAGCCCTTTTAGGGTGCTCACCAAGTGACCGATCTCCTCCAGCCACTCCCTACTGGCCTAGAGTCACACCCAGTCAACCCATCCAAACTAGGAGGACTGGTCAGGTTGCAGATCCAGGCATTTCACCTCTGAACATTCGGAGAGACTCCAGAGCCAAACCATAACAGTAAGCTTTTGCTTAGGGCCTACTAGATACATGCATTGGATTGGTAGCTGGAGAGAGCAAATGCATGAGATTTGTCCCCCTCTGTTGGAGGCCAGGGTTCATTACTTGATGAGAGAGTATGCAGGACCCAGTGGAAGACCAAAAGATGGATGAACAGATGACAGGGACTGATCTTGCTGGGCATGGAATTAGGAAGGGAGAGCTGGAGGGAGTGCTCCCCGGACTTCTGGGAGGAAGGGGAGAAGCAGGACATGCCAGGTCTGGGACTGTCATCATGAGCCTTTCTTGACCCATTTTGGTGAGGCCTAAGAATCCTGGATTCTGGATGCATCTCCAGAGAGGTGGTCATAGTTAACATTCAGTCCTCTGGCCTGGGCCCTGATCCTGT